>JAFIRS010001025.1:0-462623 GCA_018342105.1 Gonioctena quinquepunctata | reverse complement strand
TCTTTTCGTTCTTGAGATACGACCCACTTCAAACTAAAACTAAAATAAAGGATCCATACACTACCTATATTTGAAATGAAACATCCATTTATTATTTAAATTTGAAATGAAGCGTCATACACTACTAAAGTACATATTTTTGGAATTTCCATGATGTTTTCTACATTCGGCTTTAATCTGAAGGCAATAGGACGATTTCGTTTTTTTGGTGAATTTCATGGGTTAACCCCTTGTGCGATTTTTTCGAGAAATATTTGTTTTCTGAGAAACGTCTTGAAATTATGAGCATATACTAAATCAACCATTCTGAATCGAATGCCGTTCGCGAAATTACTCTAACTCTACCCAGTTATCACAATAAAACGAGTAAATTGATAAAAACGATAGATTACAGGATGCCACAATACTACCTCCTTTGGATGATACATTATTAAAATATGAATAATTTTTTTTTTGCTTTCTAGTCTGATATGAACATAATCAACTACCACCGGTGATCACAAAAAAAACAAGTAATGAAATGTAGTGAAGAGAGTAAGGGTACAGGTGTCCCCCTTTGGAATGATACATTAATGAAGAAAGTAAAGTACAGGTGTCACAATACTCCCCTCTTTGGAATAATACATTTATGAAAAATTTAAAAAAAAACTGTCGTTACATAAAAATAATCAACTACCCAGTGAAATCAATAAAACCAGTAAATTGATAAAAACGATAGATTACAGGATGCCACAATACTCTCTCTTTTGGATGATTATTAAAATATTAAAAAAATTTAATATAATGTACAAAAGTATGATCATTAGGATCTCTTGAAATAGATTTATTGTCACCTATTATCTGGTAGTGGAATTTGCGAGTTATGTTCTACTTTTCACTTAGAAGAAATCTGTGCATCTGTAGATTTATTGTTTCCAGATTTTTAGCTGGAGCTACTGATTGATAGATGGCACCACCAATTACAAAGCAGGTACAGAATAAACCAATAAATTGATATTTTTGTTCTTCGAAAAAAATGGATTCGACACATAGGAAAGGAAGTGACACTGAATCAAACACTTGTGTGTGTGCGGTATTATTTTATCGTCAATATAAAATATACATTAAAAAAAATTATCACAATCGAAAATCGAGATACTTATATAACTTGAAAAACTAATTACATTTGATCTTTTTATGGCTTTTTCTGTAAGTACTACATTTTGGCGTAGTGAACGTGATGTAAGTATCTTGTGCCGATTTCACTCGTTTTGCTGAAACTGCTCTGACGCTCACTCTGTAGCGGCAATCGAACTGGAGATCGTACAGGTCAAAGAAATTTTTCTGCAAAATATAAAAAATAATATGTAATATATTGAGAAATGAGAAGAAATTATTTATACTCAATAGTTACACTCCAATATGAATTCTCGGCTAACTATTACATTAGACTGGAAAAAAGTTGGTAGAGTTATCTTTGAATGATTCTGAAGTCATGAATTTTTCTGTGGGTCTATGCACGAAACTATTTTGACACATAAACTAAGTCAAAAACCATTGCATATAAGTCTAAGAAATAGGCCAGTAGAAATAGACAATCAATACACATTAATTCCAAACATTTTCAAACTTCAATGGTATGTTAGTGCATTAATGAAAACAAACTATACAATTTTGCAATGAACGGAACATTGTTTTAGTTGCAAAAAACATTTGCATGCTTTATTTTTGCACTGAAAATTGCAAAAGTTCTGCAAACTAGACATACCGATATCAATGATGTTTTGCATCACGCATAACTTGTAAAACTTACGGAACCTTGTTTTTTGTAATTTTTTTAAGTTTTTCATTGTAATTTGTTTAAAAAAATTACAAAAGTTCTGCAAATTGGATAAATGAATGCAAAAAAAGTTCAACATATTCATGTACAGAAAAATCGAATTAAACGGTTTTCTTCACATAAAGGATTCAATATGTGAAAATGGTAGATCTCAGGTGAAAAACAACTACTTTCCTGGCAAATACCACGCAGAACGTTGAATGATATTCACCTGAAAATCCATGCATACTTCCATATAATATCAATGGACATTGAATGCAAATGTTTCTTTCTGGTAAGCTCGATTATGTTTAATTTATGTCGTGTTCACCTAACAATCCGCATACCGGTTTCAGGCTTCTTGGCCCTCATCAGTACGGAGTAGTCAACCAGCCAAAGGTCCAAAGAACTCTGGCTGAAGTGAGACACAACGTAAACAAAGCATCATCGAGCTTGTAACACCTATAGGTACGCCGGAAAAGATAAACTTTAACTGGCGGTACCTAGTGACAGAAAGAAACACTCCGAAAATCTCCCACCTCGATAGGTTTCTAAATAAAAGATTCCTTCTCAGTAGGAGTGGCAAGCCCGTCTAGCATATAGTGAAAGATAAGTGCCATGTGAAGTGGAATGAATAGAAAAAAATATATTTTCCGGCGTACCTATAGGTGTTACAAGCTCGATGATGGTTTGTTTACGTTGTGTCTCACTTCAGCCAGAGTTCTTTGGACCTTTGGCTGGTTGACTACTCCGTACTGATGAGAGCCAAGAAGCCTGAAACCGGTATGCGGATTGTTAGGTGAACACGACATAAATTAAACATAATCGAGCTTACCAGAAAGAAACATTTGCATTCAATGTCCATTGATATTATATGGAAGTATGCATGGATTTTCAGGTGAATATCATTCAACGTTCTGCGTGGTATTTGCCAGGAAAGTAGTTGTTTTTCACCTGAGATCTACCATTTTCTGGTTCAATTTTATATTGAATCCTTTATGTGAAGAAAACCGTTTAATTCGATTTTTCTATTCATTCCACTTCACATGGCACTTATATTCACGTACATTTGCAACCATTTCTGAAAATCGCATCATTTATTTATCAAACGTTTTTATCGACGCTGCCTATTTCAATAAACACAAGTATTGAAATAATTTCAAAAGTTTTCTATTGTGTTTGCAAATAAAGAGAATGTCGGTCTCAGTGGATATGTAACTTTGCAACCACATACGAAAAACGGAACCTATTTATTTACTAATATATTTTTTTTGCATTTTTACAAGTGCTGAAATAATTGCAAAAGTCCTGCAAATTGCAGTTATAATTACGACTAATATTTTACGTGACGCAAGAGATTTGCAACCGTCATTGTTCAACGGAACATTTTTTTAAAAATAATTTGGCCATAAATTGTAAACATTGTGCAAATATATTTAAGATATATATTCGACCGACATATGTCTACAGTGGTCCAGTTGAATACTTGATTATCCATCGCGTATATCTGTTATATTTTGTACTCGTTGATTGAAATTGCATGCGAAAAATGACACGGTTACGGAGTTAACCACAACAAAATTTTCAACTAATTATTAATATTAGGAACAATCACTGTTTTCGACTAATCAGCGAAATAAATTGAATCCAACATTTTCGAATGCAACAATCGAAAGAGTACCATATTTTGTTAAATTCTGCTAAAAAAGTTTCGGAAGACATTCATTTTTTATTGCATTAGAAACGACATACAATTATTCTTCATTTAAAATTTTCACTTGACACAACATGACTTTATAGCAATCGAAGAAATTGTGGAATGAATAATCGATGCTCTATGGAAGTAAGGATATCAAATCGATTGTAAATCTCGCAAGTACATAATTTTCATCACCAAACAGAAACGTTGCTAAAAAATAAAAAATTGTGAGATCGATATTACATCTCAAATTAAATTTTTACATGTATTTATTTCTTGAATTATAATTTACCTTTCCACTCGACTTTCTCACTCCAATTGTGATTTCGCATGAAAAATTCCATTGAATTCGAATGGAGGACTGAAATGTAATCGACACGTAAGAATCATTTTCTTGATTCATATAAATTTTAAAATAAACAGGGGACGTAACACAGTTGTATGTTAAAAGTTTTATGCAGTCAGTTTATTTTAACGATTTTTTTCGAGCAAATAATTCAAAGCATTCGTGTAAATTCGGGAACTTCAGTGATTTTTGGTTATGATGATTTTTAAGAAAAAAAGTGATACGACATGATGAATGGGAAAAATTGAGATATTTCCGAATTTTTATGGGACCACCGAGTCCATACAAAAAATATATCTTCCATGAAATCATTGGTTTTTGCAAAAAACCGATTTTACGATGGGAAATTCGTACCTGATTGAAGACAGAAAGCTGAAAAAATTGTAAAAATGGAAAACTTTTCCAATACAATCTTTTGTTCAGATGCACTGAAAAAAATCATATCTTGTTAGATGTGTGATGATATTCTCATCTGATAACCGGTAATTACAGACTCAGAAGTTTGTCATGCGACCAATTTAGTTTGAACACAGAATAACTTGCCTCACACATCTAATAAAACATTGTTCCATTTTAGTACATTTGAATATTTATTTTATTTTCACCTCCTTAATTTTTGTGATTTTAACATATAATCCATTATTCTAGACCTCAAAAACCATAGTATATCCCATAATCATCGACATCGAACACTCCTATACGAATGAACACATAGATCACAAAATTTCATCCGCCATCTTGAATTCTCGAATTTAGTTATGTAATTCATAATTTATTGCGATTCCAAAAATCTCCAGATAACAATTTCGGATAGAATCGAACATAAATCACAAAATATTTCCGCCATCTTTCAATTTTTTAATTGAATTAATAATATCTTCGGCCCCAGGTACCCTTGAGAATCAATTTCGAAGGGAGAACTAAACACACCCTGTGTATCTGTGTAACTAAAGACACCCTGTGTATCAAAAAGCATTATTGAAAATATGTTTATTTGAGTCAAAAAGGTTTCCATCTATAGACCTATTTAATGAGGCCAATGTCTTCCAAATTCAACAACTATATATTAAATCTGTGATAAGATTATTGTGTAATAACAAAATCAATGATAGTATAACTAATCACCAATCAGAGATAAATACTAGATCTAAAAGTAAACATGCACGTATGTTACCTAGATTTTTTTTTTACTAGTGTAAAGAGATTTTTATTATATTTGGCTCCAAAGATTTATAATTCCTTACCATAGGAAGCTAAAGCAGTAAAATTTGCAAAGATAAAAAGAAATATAAAACTATGGATTTTAAGCACTAACTTCAACCATATATTCCTGTAATTGTCTTATTCAACCACATTTGTTACAGACCATTTTGTTTCAACACAGAATTCCTTTTACGTTATGAACTTGATATGTTTAGATACATAATATAATATAAAATAAACATAATATAATATAATAATGCAATATTATTTAAATAGAAGCACGCAAAAATTTTCAAATTTATTGTGCTTCTTAACTACTTACTGAAATAATTTTTTACTTGAAATAAACGATTTTTTATTATTATTTATTTATTTATCATATGAAATTACTTAGTTTTCCGCAATAAATTTCGACTCTAGCATTGAGTAATTGAAAAATAAATTATATGGCCATCAAAAACTTGATTTCAATCACCCTTAGAAAATAACATTGAAAAACAAATAATGTTCAGTTTGTGAGAACTTTTGTCGGCGCCACTGCTTCCATCCAGCAATGGACTCCAATGAATACCCAAATCCAAATTAAATCGAGAACGGACAGAAATGTGTTCAAACAGTTAACTATCTGCACTCCCACTCTTGGTGAATATATGCCTACAAACTCGACCTGGGCAGGGTGAGGAAGAAATTCGACGTGAAGCGCTATTGTTTGTTCTTTTAATACAACTGTATGAGTGTTTTTTAAATATCAATATTTCTTCCATTTTGTAATGCATGAATGAATGTTTGTTGAATGTTTGTTTATTCAATAAATCAAGAAAGAAATCTTACATTTATACATAAATACAAATCATAGATATACCTATACATATATATATCTTCATAACCTAATATAAATAATAATTATATTATAACTATAACAAATACAGCATGAATAACATAGTAAGAGAGAAAAAATAACATATTCTATTGTTATAGCGATGTAGGTACACTGCATTTTTTTGTAATGAATCAAGAAAATTATTAAAACCGTCGAGAGATTGCCGATCCTCCATCAAACGTACTCAGAGGATTTTTATGCAAATTCCTAATTGTAATATGATGTTATGAATTCATATTGAAAACGTTAGCTTTCAACATTCAATAATTTCACCTTCCGTTGACGAGCTCCTTCTTGGTCGATATTTAACTTGGTAACAAAATGAATGTCATTTATTGGTATATAAAAATCTTTATTATGCAAGATAACACAGGTGTTGTAAAAATAAATATTTTTTTTAAATTTCTAATGGCCGCATTGTAACATAGTTTGCAAATTATTATACTGCCACCAATTGGTAGAATGAGTTGCCTGCCCGATTTGCAGAACTTTTTTTTTGGTAGAGTACGAATACGAAAATATTTTTCTTTTGATTGTTTCCTTTTTCCGTATTGCAGAAGATTTGCAAATTGATGAAAACATTGTACGTCAGGACATCTCCACTTGCAACCATTATTTAAAACTTTTGTAATAATTCCAATACTTATTTTTATAAAAAAATATCAATTTCATGAAAATCTATATTTTCGTTTGACGCAAGAGGTTGCAAAGTAAACCTTTCAAAGAACATTATTTTAGTTATTTTTTCGAGTTTGCAGAACTTTAGATTTTCATCAAATAATTAGGATCAATAACAATTTTTTTTCGACAAAACAAACATTTCCGTTTTGTTTGAATGGTTGCAAATTCACCAGAGGATATAAATTGATAATTTTCAAAACGTCGAAAGTTTGCAGAACTTTTGCAAATTTTTCCGCGCTAATGATGTAAAAATTCATTAATCCTGATTTTCAACTTCATCCGTTCAGAAAAAAGGGTTGCAAAATCAGACTAATTATCATTTGAACTTTTACTGAAATTTTAAAACTTTTGTAATTATTAACAAATTTTAGGAAAATCATGTCTATTCACTGGCCTAAAATTCGGGTGCGTTATATTGACAATTTAGTGGCATACTTGGGTCACCCTGTATCAAATACGACAGTAGAAACTCGAGTGTTACAAGTCCTACAATATATGGTGAAAATCGAACTCTTTTCAACAATTTAATGACTTTATAGAATTCCTTGTAACATAAAAAAATCTATAATTTTTTATCTTAATTTTTTTCTACTCTTACTTTGCTCCTACTGAAAATATACTCACTTTTGTAGTCTCAGATAATTTGAAATGATTTCGTCCCTTTACTTTTCTGTGAAAAGGGTTGCTCCACCATGTGACATTATATTTTGAGGAATTTCTGGAATTTTTCCATGTAATTCTAGCTGTTAGCTTTCCCCTATTCCACATCAGCTTCTGCAGGAGAACTTCTTCTATTTTCTCTCTGCCAGCTGCGTCCAATACTTGAGCATTGTCATTTTCTATGAACAAAAATCATTAGTGATGAAAAGTGCATTTAATGAAGTACGATGATGCAAGTTCTAGTTTATACCTGTATCGGCATGACAATTTTCAGATTATAATCATTATTTCCATCATCATTTCGTTGAAAATGGAATAGATGGTTGGTTGGTTGGTTGAAAGCTGACGAGCCAGAGACAGGGTTGGCACTTAGCTTCCCTTGACACTGCGACCAGCTGGGGTCTATTGTATCACTCTGTCGTCAGTGGTTCCTCATTCAAACAGGTTTGTGCCTTTGATTAGGTTTAGTAGCCTGTTGATAAGGTTCTTCGGATTCATGCCTGTTTCCGGGCTGATCTCTCCAAAGGTTCTGTGTCGCCTCTACTTGGGAAGGAAGATAATATGAGGGCTTTTCCTCTTTCATCACTAGCTACACTCCACGGTTTCCCTGCGTATTCCCATGGTGTTTAGGTGTTTTCCTTAGGCCGCAGTGTCCAGTCAACAGACCTATTATTATACGTGCCTACGTTCTGTTCAGGTTCAGGAGGTCAGCCGTCATGGTCTGGTTTGGATGCCCTACCATGACTTTGCTGTGTATTTTCCCGACAGTTTGATCCCAATATTGTTGGTGTCTTCTTTCTATCCACCCGTTGATCAGGGTCCTGCATCGGTTTTTGCTAATCCCATGTACAGGTTCTGGCCCTGTGAATAGCGATTCAGATGCTTGTCCGCTTTTACGTTGCCTTCAATGCCTCTATGACCTGGCACCCACATCAATGTGACCTTGTTGTGTTTTGCCAGCTCGATGAGGTTCTGGAGGCAGTCCCAGACCAGTTTAGACTTTATCTGTATAGAGTTGAGTGCTTTGATAGCACTTTGACAGTCAGATAGAATGAAAATGTTTTTTTTTCTATACCCACTTTCAAGATTCTTCTGAATGCATACCATGATAGCATGTGTTTCAGCTTGGAATATCGTGGAGCATTTGCCAAGTGGAATTATGTAATCCCTTCTTGGCCTTACCCCATGAATTCCTGCTCCCGTTCCTTCAACTGTCTTTGAACCGTCTGTATACCAGACTATGTCCGCAGTTGATTGTGATTCTATACTCGGGACCCATCCAGATCCGTCAATTCGTGTTTCGAATGGTTTTTCGAATGAGTATAGGGGTTGCATGTAGTCTGAAATCATTTCGAGTTCTTCGATGTTGATTACATGAGTGATTCTGGTATGTCCAGTTGTTCGGAGTAAGAGTGAATTTCTGATTGCACAGTGTATTTGCTTTTGTTTTTATGAATTTCAAGTAAGGATGAATATAAAAATAGAGTAGGAAGAGGCATACTTTGAAGATTAGCAAAAAGAGGGCGACGGTGTTCGCGATTATGTACTCCTGTTATTACTCTAATAACTCTTTTTTGCACTAAGCAAGCTTCATGAGCGTGGCACGAGCCACCCCATAATAAAATACCATAAGCCATGTGAACCATGCTTGATCTATATTCAATATATCAACAGCTGAAGTACTGAACGTTTTCTAGGTTAGTACTATGGGAGAGAAATGTTGTGTCATCCGCGAAAAAAACGCTCTTGATCGGTGAGGTACAGTAGTAGATGTCATTAATATAGATCAAAAAGAGGAGGGGGTCCAGAACAGAGCCTTGAAGGACACCATGGGAAATGATCCTACGATTAGAGAGATCCCCACCAAGTGTAACACATTGGGTTCTACCACCCAGATAAGATTCGAAGAAGATTAGTGCCAGGCCTCTAATACCATAGAAATACATCTTTTGTGGTGGGATAACGTGTGAGACACAGTCAAAGGTCTTAGATAGATCGCATAGCGTAAGTTGTGAATGTTTGCCTTTTTACAGGCCCTCGACTATGTCTGACACAACTTTTAGAAGAGCCTGGGTTGTTGATCGATTTTTCCGAAACCAAATTGGCCAGGACATAAGAGAGAGCTGCTTTCGAGGAAGTTATATAGTTGTTGCTTGAGAATTATTTCAATAATTTTACCCAATATCGGTATATTCGAAATAGGTCGAAAATTGTTAATGTCATCTGTGCTAATCTTCAGAACCGGTAAGACCACAGAGTACTTCAGAGTACTAGGAAAAGTTCCGGAGGAAAAATAGTTATTTATTAGAATAGCCAAAGGATCGGCAAGAATGTCCGCTACAGATTTGATAATTTTACTGTTGAGCTCGTAGGCATCAAAAGCGTTGGAATAATATCATAAACATCAGCAGGAGTTACCGGATTCAAAACAAACGAGTGTACAGGAGTTTTTATTGTTTTTAGGTAAGATGTTGAGAAAGTCGAATAACAAAAAATGTGGCAAATTGATGCAATGCACTCACCATTTATTGTCGTGTTCAAGATATCCCCCGATTTCTCTCCTTTTAGCTTCTGTTTCCCGAACTGAACCAGTCCCTGGATTTGCAGAAAATACTGGGAGTTGGGCTCCAGATTCTGGAGTTTGAAATAGGTTTGATCCTGAAATGAGGAAATTATTCTATAGTCCTATCAATTGATACATCATTACACTAAGTTGGATTCTTGACTTCTGAATATTTTATAAGATAATTGACAATCCTCCACAGATATATTATTTTATTGGCACTTCAGAGTACTGTTTTAGAAATTTGTCCATGAAATAGGAATAGTCTAGTTTTTATATATATATATATATATATTAAAGGTAAAAATGGGTCAGTGAGAATATTTGCATTATTTAAAATACACTAGGAATTGTTTCAAGATATGTTTTGGATGACTATAACTTTTAAAAATATCAAATAGCTTTTTTGAAAATATTAATATACAACTCGTTCGACAGGTACCAACTGAAGATTCAACCATACAGTGCTTCTCAAAAGTCCCCTCCCCCCCTCTTATTTTTGGAACGATTATACATAAACAAGTGAAATTTGGAAACTGAATATTAAAGGTTGTAAACTTCCCTATTAGTGATGATAGATGACGAAATCGTCAAAGTTGAAGTCACAAGGCCACTGTGACCAATAATTTCAAATGGAATCCTACGGCAAGCGACACCTCTTTTAAAAGGTATCGAAAAAACCAATTCAATGATACTAATTTTGTTTGTGTTTATGGTAGTTTTGGCAACTCGCTTTTAAAAAACGCAAAGCTGTGATGAATTAAATCAGTTAATTCTAAAATTCCAAATTCAAGCTCCGCCTCTGGATAGTTGTCAAATAAGCTGACATTTTTGTTAGTCTCCCTAATTCGACGTTTTTGTAATTGACCAAGTTTTTGTACATTTAATAATTTGTGTATTGTTGATCTAACGTTTAAATGTTTTAGCAGCTTTTGGTACTTTTAATATTTTTGTACATTTTAATAATTTGTTAAACTGTTGTGAGCTGAACGTTTGAGTGCTTCAAGAAGCGAAATGGTACGTGCTTTAGGTAATAAAGTAGCAGCGATCCTAATTCTTGGTGAAACTGGACAAAATATTCATGCAGCAGAACGCATTTTTAATGAGAGGTTTCCCGATCGCCCCGTTTCGAGGACTTATTTAGGGAGCTTCTTCGTAAGTTTGAAACAACGGGTAGTATTAATGATGCGAAACGATCTGGCAGACCACAAATTTATGATGCGAAACGATCTGGCAGACCACAAATTTCATCCATACAAATTAAAAATGGTTCATCAACTCTCAGACGACGACCCAGATCGAAGACTAGAATTTTGTGAAAATATGGAAACTAAAATTAACCAACAGCCAGACTATGTCAAAACAATTTGTTTTAGTGACGAAAGTACTCTCTATCTAAATGGAAATGTAAATACACAGAATGTGAGGTATTGGAGTGACGCAAATCCTCACCTGTTTCGTGAAACACATACCCAATTTCCCCAGAAGGTGAATGTATGTGCAGGTATCTTGAAAAACCACATCGTCGGGCCTCTTTTTTAAATACTAATTTAACTGGTGAGGTTTATCTGGAGTCGTTTGCAAAACGCAATAGAACCGTTAATCCTCGATCACCGGACCTCACACCTTGGGATTTTTTTCTGTGGCGGTACCTTGAATCGAAGATTCACGCCACTGAACCTCACAATATTGACGTTTTAAAACAACGTATTATTGCAAATGTGAGGCTGTTTCCACAGACACATTTGCAAAAGTACGAGAAGAGTTTAAAAATGGGATATTATACTGTCAGGAAGTGAATGGAGGTTACTTCGAGCAATTTCTTTGGGTAGATACTGATTCTTAAATCTGTAATTAATATCATACTGAATGGAATTTAAATTTCAATGTTTACTAATGAGCCATCAAAACTGCCATAAACACAAACAAAATTAGTATCATTGAATAGGTTTTTTCGATACCTTTTAAAAGAGGTGTCGCTTGCCGTAGGGTTCCATTTAAAATTATTGGTCACAATGGCCTTGTGACGTCATCTTTGACGATTTCGTCATATATCATCACTAGTAGGGAAGTTTACAACCTTTAATATTCAGTTTCCAAATTTCACTTGTTTATGTATAATCGTTCCAAAAATAAGAGGGGGGAGGGGACTTTTGAGAAGCACTGTATAGTTCAAATATAAAAAAAATCTATACCTAGATAAATTGTCCAAAAAAATTATCACAAGCTTTAGAAACATTCCACATATAAAGATTGCCGAATATAACATCTTAAAAAAATCCAAGTTATTTCAAAAGTAAAAAAAAGTAATTTTCTAAAGTAAAAGCAATAACCATACAATAGCAACATCATTTACGAACTTCCCTGTTTGGAATGTCGGGAATAAGAATTACAAAAAAAACAGTCGACTTTTCGAATGTCAAAATCATAGAACACGAAAATAACTACAAGTGCGGATTATTCCTTGAGATGTGCCTTATCAATGAAAACATGAACAACTGAGCAATATACACTGTAATATTTTGCAATCAATTTAGACTTGTTGTTTAATCTCATTTTTAACCGACGAAACCAAGAAGGAGGTTCTCTAGTCGACGCGTATATATATATTTTTTTTTTGGAATACACAAATTTACTGAGACGTCCATTCGATAATCTTTTCAGAAGGGTGTTCTTCGAGGGTTCCCATTTGAATATCAAGATGAAATCCACCTCTAGTTGTCAGCAAAATAGAAGGATATTGATCACTCACCTCTAATTCTGGTCCGTTAACCGATTCTATGAGGCATAACTTTGTAATGGGTTCTTCGATTTGGATGATTCTTTTTTTTTATTAGATATGGTATACTATAGTTGATCATATTTGCGATGGAATTATCCGTATCAAAATAGATAATTGATTTTCACTTGTGAAAATTTGGGCAACATATTACGTGGATGCAGAAAGTACGCATCATGGTAACTTTAATAAATATTTTGACAAATGTCGATACTGCAATCGTTCTACCATCAAAAAAACCTACAAAGATGTTTTATCAATGCCGTTGTCTTTTTCTTGTTTGGCGGAAATTTAAAAATTTAAAAATTATGTCTCAAAAACACTTATTTGGGAAAATATTGAAAAATGTTATTTGGAAAAGTTGTTTAGAACGACATTTCATCGCTATGTACGAATTTGGAAAAAAATCTGAGATGAAAAAATAAAAATCAATTTTTGCCATAAAAAAAATTTCAATTTGGAAAAATACATTTCTGACAAAGAAACTCATTAGTAAAGCTCAAGAGTAATATTTTGAATAATAATTTGTAAAGATTCACCAGCTACTTCTATTTTATTCGAAGAAAATTTTAAATCTGTGGATTTGCCATGTGTTCAGCTGCTTCATAAGAGGGCACAGAAATATCTTCAGGACATTATAATCCCGATACTGTTTATTATTGACAAGGAACCATCTATCTACAGAATTTTAATATGAATTTTTTATTAGAACAAAAAAATGATTCAATTTTTTACATAATTACATTTTATAATAAAATTAGAAGCTGAAATAATTATAAACCAAACAATTTAATGCATACTCGAAAATTTGTAAATGTCCATTACTCGACGTGTCTACCCTGACGTTCAATACATGTAGTTGTTCGGGATTTCATTTCTCTGGACACATTTCGCAGCATTTGTGGTGTAATGTTATTGATACATTGTCGTATTACTTCTTCTAAATGGTCGATATTACGAAATGGCCGATGTTTATAAACCCTACTTTCAAGGTACCCCCATAAAAAGAAATCCAAGGGCGTCAAATCTGGGGATCTTGCAGGCCACGGGTTTTCTGAATATCGTCCTATCCATTTATGAGGAAAGTGTTCATTAAGCCACGCTCTGACTTCAAGGGTACTATGTACTGACGCTCCGTCTTGTTGGAAAAAAATATCATTCCTTCTTTGCAGCGGCAATCCATGTGAGAAATAAAAAACACATTATTTAAAAACACTAAATAATTTCGTGAATTAAGGTTGCCCCTAAAAAAGTAAGGCCCAACGATCTGTGTATCTAATATGCCGCACCAAACATTAGTTTTGAAAGAAAATTGACTTTTTGCCTCTATCTTCCAATTTGGGTTCTCATCAGCCCACCATCTACAATTCTGGGAACTGACAGTACCGTTTGATGTAAAAGTCGCCTCATCAGTAAAAAAATGTTTGTAGGAAAATGTTGGCATTCTTCAATCATGCCTTGGAACCAAAATGAAAAATCTAAGCGTGCATCAAAATCTCTATCGAGTAAGTGAATTTTGGTTTGTATGCACGAAATTTATTATTCTTCAAAATTCTTCTTATGGATTTTTCAGATATACCGGTTTGTTCCTGCCTCTCCGATAGTGCCATCCGTGGATTTTCTGTGACCGATAACAAAACATTAAAGGTACCTTCCTCATTAGTGACGGGCTTACTATGTGGAATTTTGTAACGATTTTCTACACTGCCTGTAGTTTAAATTTGTTTAAAATACGCAACATAGTAGATCCATGGATATTCTTATTTGGATATCTAGCATTGAATATATCTGCTGCTTCTCTGGAACTATGAAAACGCTCACCACATATTAAGACGAGCTCAATTTTTTCTTGCAAACTCAGCTTTTCTTGAGGCATCTCTAATTATTGTTAACACACAACAAAATGTAACTTTTACAATGAAAAAAACTATAGAATAAAGACGATAAAAACACCTGGATAAATAATAACACTATTAAATCGTTTGACAACTCTTAATAACACATTGTCATTATTAGTCAATTGTTTCATGGCCTCTTTGATCATGAGGAAATCTGTCGATGCACGCATCAACAATGATAATATTGTATGATTCCAACAATTTGCCAAAAATCAATTTATTTTTTGTTTGAATAAAAAATTCAATTTGAAATTATGTAGATAAAAGGACCTTTATTAATAATGAACAGTATCGGGATTATAATGTCCTGGAGATATTTCAGTGACCTCTTATGAAGCAGCTGAATACATGGCAAATCCATAGATTTCAATTTTTTTCCGAATAAAATAGAAGTAGCTTGCGAATATTTACAAAATATCATTTAAAATATTACTGTTGGCCTAACTAATGAGTTTCTTTGTCTAAAATGTATTTTTCCAAATTGAAATTTTTATTATGGCAAAAAATTTATTTTTATTTTTTTATCTCAGATTTTTTCAAAACTTGTACATATCTATAAAATAACGATTTGAACAACTTTTTCGAATAAGATTTTATATTTTTTCTCAACTAAGTGTGTTTTGAAACATAATTTTTAATTTTTTTAAATTTCCCTTTAAACATGAAAAGACGAACGGCACTGTACAACGTCTTTTGGGGTTGCTTTTGATGCAGAAGCGATTGCACATATCGATATTCGTCAAGATTTATTAATAAAAGAATTTCCCATATGATGCGTACTTTCTGCCGGTCACTGTATGTAGTTGACAATGACAGATCTTTATTGTCATTATTTTTGTTCTTCTACATCCGTCACAATCATTATATTCTATGAGAGAATGGAATGATATACAAATAGGTCCGCAACCGCTTTATTTCTGAGATACAGGATGTTGAAATTTAACAAAAAAATTAGTTCTTCCCAAATATCTCTGAAACAGCTTTGTGTTTTTTTTCAATTTCGGTACATATATAAAAATACATTTTTTCCATGATAAAGGATTTCTTAATTTTCATCAGTGGCGTCCCAGGTAACATGCCCTGCCATATTTTAATATAATGATACGCCACTGTCTTAAAAAAAAAAATTATTTTTGTAATTTTCCTCTATCTTCTCATAAAAATGGTCTCTTGCCTTTTTTTCGTCCGGCGAACGGTTTTTGAGTTAGAAAATAAAATGTATTAATTTGCTTGTCCTTATGCGAAATCAGCCGTTGAAGAGTAGTAGGTTTATCTTGTGGGCTAGAAACATCTAGTATGCTAAGAACTCATTTCGTTGTTTTCAACATAAACAATTTTGACACTTCCTCAGCTAGATACGTGATATTATTTACGTTATAAAACTTTTGTTTAAAAAAAAAATGGTAAATTTTACAAATACCGAATTAGCAGACACGCATTACTTGTATGGGTTTGCTGACGGGAACGCATATGAAGCCAGGCGACTGTATCAAGAGCGCTTCCCAAATAGAATGGTTTCTGATGCTCGAACGATTTCAAGCACCCACAGAAGGTTGTGAAACAGGAAGTTTTGAACCAAATCATCACTTGAAAGGAGCTCATCGGACTTCAAGAACTCCAGCAATTGTGGAAGCTGTTTTAAATTCAGTTGACGAAAATCGTGAAATAAGTACGAGGCAAGTTGTATGGAGGATTCATGATTATTTATTATATCCCTATCACATTCAACGGGTTCAGACTCTACTTCCTCGAGACTTTCCATTATGAGTGAATTTCTGCCAATGGTTTCTCCAAAAAGTTACCGAAAATCCTTTATTTGACAGGGAAATTTTATTCAAGGACGAAGCTAGTTTTACTGAAAACAGAATCAGAAATTTTCATAATAATCATTTTTGGGCCGAGGAAAATCCGCATGCAATCGTGGAATCTCATCATCAGGAGCAGTTCTCATTAAATTTTTGGGCTGGAATTATTGGAGATTACCTAATTGGACCTTTTTTACCACGCAGATTAAATGGACATAATTATCGCCGATTTCTTGAAAATAATTTGGCAATTCTGTTGGAAGATGTTCCTATATTAGTGAGAAATCGCATGTGGTTTATGCACGATGGTGCACCTGCTCATTTTAGTGCTCTGGCACGCGAATATTCAAACCAAAACTTTTATAATCGCTGGATAGGTCGAGGGGAAACAGAGTCATGGCCAGCTAGATCCCCAGACTTAAACAGTCTTGATTATCTTCTTTAGAGACATCTTAAGACTTTGGTGTACAGTCAACCAAGTCTAACTGAGGAAGAATTGCGAAACCGCGTAATAGTTTCCTGTGAAGCAATAAGGAATACTCCAGGAATTTTCCAAAGAGTACGCGAGTCAATGAGAAGGAGGGCTGAAGCGTGCATACTTGCAGGAGGCGGACATTTTGAACAGTTAATTTGATTTTGGTATTTTTTGCTCATAATGGTTATGTTTTTAAAAATAAAAAATGTATTTTTATGCGTACTCATTACAAAAACTAAATAATAGTTACCATAAAATTATAAAAATATTGCCTAGATCCTTTGGTTACCACAATTGCGAAATTAAGACTAAGAGAAAAAATCGAATAGGGACAAGCAAATGAATGTATTTTATTTTCTAAATCAAAAACCGTCCGCCGGACGAAAAAAAAGCAGGAAAACATTTTTATGAGAAGATAGAGGACAATTACAAAAATGATATTTATTTGGGAAAAAGACAGTGGCGTATCATTCTTTTGATGAAAAATATGACAGGGCATGTTAACAGGGACGCCACTGATGAAAATTAAGAAATCCTTTATCATGGAAAATGAAAATTGAAATGTCAAAGCGGTTTCAGAGATATTGGGGAAGAACTGATTTTTTTGTTAAATTTCAACATCCTGTATCTCAGAAATAAAGCGGTTGCGGACCTATGTTCATATGAAGAATTTTTCTTAAAAACATCCGAGGATTATCGCCCTTCAGGATCAGCATTCAATTATGAAACACCCTGTAGAAAACATATAGAAAACAACGTCTGGATGAAGCGAAGCTATTTTTTCAATGAGTGTCTTGAAAAAATTATATACACGCCACTGACCCCGTAGGTTGAATCCCTTGGAAATAATGAAAGTGTAATTAGAGAAAATCTGCCGACATGACACTAACATCCACAATAAAATTTTGTTGAATTACGTGAGACAATACTGATATGAAGATTAATGTTCAGCAGAAATTTATGACACATTCGTATAGTTGTTCATAACGGAGGTGGCTTTTATGGCAAATTTGAAACGTGTCATTCTTTCCTTTAGAGATTTCGATTTGCCTTCAAGATATTGATTGATATTTCCTAGAATTTCGTTATATTCGTGAATAGGGCACGTTTGAATCATCTTCATATTTTTACACGCTTTATATTAGCTTCACTTGTATGTTTATTTGTAACCGACTCCTTTGGGCGCGATTTTGATCCACTTTCAGACGTCCGAATGATTTGAAATTTGGCAGGTGTACATAATTCCGGTGATAATGCATTAAGAATTCTTTGTGAAAAGAAAAAACAAAATGGCGGCTCCAATATGGCGTACGCGTTTTGTGATTATGGTCTGATTCGCTTCAAAATTGGTGTCCGAGGGTTTTTGTGGTCGGAGATTATTATTCTTTTGTCAAAATTGAAAAATTCGAAATGGCGGCTCCAAAATGGTGGACGAGTTTTGTGATTATGGTCTGATTCCATTCAAAATTGGTATGTGGGGGTTTTTGGTGTCAAATATTATGATTCTTTTGTAAAAATTGGAAAATTCGATATGGCGGCCGAGTTTTGTGATTATGGTCTGATTCTATTCAAAATCGGTATGTGGGGGTTTTCGAGGTCAAATATTATATTATTTCTGTAAAAATTGAAAAATTCTAATTGGCGGCTTTAAAATGGCGGCCGAGTTTTGTGATTATGGTCTGATTCTATTCAAAATTGGTATGTGGGGGTTTTTGGGTCGAATATTATGTATTCTTTTATGAAAATTGGAGAATTCAAGATGGCGGCTTCAAAATGGCGGCCGAGTTTTGTGATTATGGTCTGATTCTATTCAAAATTGGTATGTGGGGGTTTTTGGGGTCGAATATTATGATGCTTTTGTAAAAATTGGAAAATTCAAGATGGCGGCTTAAAAATGGCGGCCAAGTTTTGTGATTATGGTCTGATTCTGTTCAAAATTGGTATGTGGGGGTTTTTGGGGTCGGAGATTATGATAACCTAATTTTTTAATTTGCAAACAAATAATAAAAATAAAAGTTTAAAAAAAACTAAAAAAACACGCTATTATAAATAAACCACAATAGTAGGAAAAAAATAATAGTTTAAAAAAACTAAAAAACACGCTCTTAAGAAAACCAGACTAAAAAAATGGAAAATAAGAAAAACATGTATTTTATTTTAAAAAAAGCGTGGGGTGCATGGTATCAATAATTATATAGTACATCACACACCGAGGCGATACGATGCACCCCACGATTTTTTTTAAATAAAATTTTTTTTTTCTCATTTTCAATTTTTTTAGTCTGGGTTTATATAAAAGCGTGTTTTTTAGTTTTTTTAAACTATTATTTTTATACTCACTTTTCCATCCCAAAAGTATACACCAGTGTGAAGTAAGCCACTTTTCAGCAGTCATTATCTCCCCAGCAGCCAAACGACCGGTGGCGGCGGTTATAAATAAAATACACTGAATACAGTATCGGCATGTCGCCTTATACAGGGTGTAACATAAGTACGTTAAAATATTCAAGTGACGTATTCCGAGTTAATTAAAAGAAAAAAGTCTATATAAATGTGTGTCCGGAAATGCTTCGTTTCGGAGAAACAGGGTGTTGAAATTGAATTTTTTTGTTCGCTTTTTAAAAATAACTTTTGCAAAAAAGAAGTTATTTGCACGAAATTTGGCACCCGGGGTTTTTTTGACGTGGGAAATCATAATTTCGTATTAATTTTCATGTAACATCTAGAGGGCGCTGCGTACGCTGTCATTATTTATTTCAAATTGCCCTAACATTTTTGACAGTAAACTTTTGGTACTTTTCATGAAAAACCTTATTCTCACACTTTTTCCAAGTAAAAAAAGGTACACTTCCTCAACAACACTGGAGGTGATGTTTTCGAGATATTTACAATTTCTATATCGATGCATGTTACTTAGCTCCTAGGGCGCTAACTGAAGTTGCTGAGAACATTACAAAAACTAAGTATGTGGTAGGTCCCGTCACAATAAACCACTTTTTTCCTATGAAATGTTTATCGAAAACTGATTAGTTTTCGAGATACATATTGTTGAAATTTTTCAAAACATGGTTGGTTTTTGTAATAAGTTTTTTGCAACTGCAGTTATTTTCATCAAACTTTAAACACATACTTCTTTCAAACTGAGCATTATCAAACTGCTTAATCAATCCAAATTCAAAAAATTTTTCAGGTTTAATTATTCAATTAGAAAGTGCTACATTTCGGAGTTTGTAAAAAAAACAATTTGGAGAAGTACTACGTTATTTATTAGGCAATTAAACATATAAAAATTGAACGAAACAATAAGCTTCCGCTCTCCTCATCAAAGAATTCCGCACCCGTTGAAAAATGCCGGTAGTGTTTCTTATCGTTTCGCAGCAAGCTATGATGCGATCCCTCAACATTTCCCCGTTTTCAATGGGGCTAGCATAAACTAGTGATTTTAGGTGTCCCCAGAAGAAAAAATCGACGGGATTGAGGTCCGGTGACCTCGGGGGCCAATGCTGAGTGCCTCCTCTTCCTATCCATCGTTGGGGATATGCTACGTCTAAGATATTTCTTGCTATCAGACTAAAATGAGTAGGAGCTCCATCGTGCATGAACCAAGAGTGATTTCGGAGACCAATGGGAACATCTTCCATAAGCTGGGGAAGCTCGTGTTCCAAAAAATTTTGGTAAGCATCTCCCCAATTATGCCTACCCATACATTAAAAGAGTATCTGTCTTGGAAATGAGTTTGCATTATTGCATGTGGGTTATCTTCCACCCAGATGTGGTTGTTATGGAAGTTCATGATACCATTTCTTGAAAAATTAGCCTCATCTGTGAAGAGGATTTTCGATAAAATTTGAGGATGTTGTTAGATTTTCTTTGAAGCCATTGAGCAAATTCGCTACG
This sequence comes from Gonioctena quinquepunctata, assembly GCA_018342105.1. NCBI lineage: Eukaryota > Metazoa > Arthropoda > Insecta > Coleoptera > Chrysomelidae > Gonioctena > Gonioctena quinquepunctata. The sequence goes on along the minus strand of JAFIRS010001025.1, from coordinate 441,939 downwards.
TGGTTGAAAATCACGTAGCGTGAGGGCCTGGACACGCTGAATATGATAAGGATATAATTGCTGTTCCTTTAAAATTCTGTAAACGGTCATGTGACTCACATTTAAAGTTTGACTGATTTTTCTTGTACTTGTCTCTGGATGTTCACTAATTTCTTCGAGAACCGCCTCCTCCAATTCCACAGTTCTTGTAGTCCGGGGCCGTCCTACTGCAGAATTTCTTTCAAAGCTTCCAGATTCGGAAAGTCGCCAGAAAAGATTCGCAAATGTCGCTGCACAAGGAGTGACGCGTTGGTGATACCTTTCCTGATAGATGCGTCTGGCCTCGGTTGAATTACCGTCAGCCAAGCCGTATGCAAAAACCATATCAGCCATTTCAGCATTCGTAAAGTCGGGCATGGTACCAAAAAATCACTTTATAAACTCCGAACTGTTAATTTGTCAATGAATAGTTGAAAATGTGACAGCGAACTTCTATTTTTTAACCGACGAAACCAAAAAGGAGGAGGTTTTCTGGTCGACGCGTATATTTTTTTAATCATTTTTCTCTATGTATGTTCACGCATAACTTTTTACTAAGACGTCCGATTCCGATAATTCTTTTCAGTGGATAGGGTGTACTTCGAAGTTGGTCCCATTAGAATTTGAAAGATGAAATCCACCCTTAAGGGTAGCAACATGAACGATATTGATCACTCACCCTCTGAATTCTGGTCCGTTAACCGATTCTATCAGGCATAACTTTGTACTGGGATCTTCGATTTGGATGATTCTTTTTTAATAGTTAGGGTATACCTCATATTTGGATTTCGGATGAAATTATCCACCTTTACGGGTAGAACAATAGGGGATAATTGATTTTTAACTTGTGAACATTGGCACACACATATGTAGTTGACAATGACAGATCGCTACTGTCATTATTTTTGTTCCACATCCGTCACAATCATTATATTCTATGAGAGGATGGAATGATATACAAAGTGATGAAATAAACTAACCAGAACAACAAAAATAATTCATATTACAACAAATAGTAAAAGTAGATAATAATATTATTTAACTGGTAATAGTTGAAGTAAGGTGGGTAAGTAAGTATTTTGGAAGTAATAAAAAAACAAGTAGGTAGTAATTAGTAGATTTAAGCCACAAAAAATTTAAAAATAAAAACATTTTAACAAAAAATTAAACCGACGAAATACGGAACTGAAAAGTAAAAAATAAAATATACCTTCTTAGTCTCAATAACTAAGCTCCTAAACTAATGTAAGTAACTAATTTTGAGTCGGGCCAAACGAACAATCAACGAAATTAAATTACTTCAAAAAAATTATCAGAATGTCACCGCGCATTTTACGCCTTACCTAATTCATTTGCTTGTTTGGCAGCGACTCAAAATTAGTTACTTACATTAGTTTAGGCGCTTAGTTATTGAGACTAAGAATGTTTATTTTATTTTTTACTTTTCAGTTCCGTATTTCGTTGGTTTAATTTTTTGTTAAAAAGTTTTTATATAAACGAACGTTCATAGCCTACTCGATTTAATTAACTTAATTTGCAAGCGGAGACTGACAAAAATTATTGAAATCAAATTTGGCTATACTTATTAAGCAGTTTGATAATGTTCAGTTTAGAAGAAGTCTGTCCGGGTATACTGCGTATAAAGTTTGATGAAAATAACTGATATTGCAAAAAACTTATGACAAAAACCAACCATGTTTTGAAAAATTTCAACAATCTGTATCTCGGAAACAAATCATTTTTCAATAAACATTTCATAGAAAATAAAGTAGTTTATTTTGACGAGACCTACCACATACTTAGTTTTTGTAATGTTCTCAGCAACTTCACTTAGCGCCCTAGGAGCTAAGTAACATGCATCGATATAGAAAATTGTAAATATCCCGAAAACGATCACCTCCAGCGTCGTTGAGGAAGTGTACCTTTTTTTACTTGGAAAAGGTGTGAGAATGAGGTTTTTTCATGAAAAGTACCAAAAGTTTACTGTCAAAAATGTTAGGGCAATTTGAAATAAATAATGACAGCGTACGCAGCGCCCTCTAGATGTTACATGAGAATTAATACGAAATTATGATTTTCCACATCAAAAAAACCCCGGGTACCAAATTTTGTGCAAATAACTTATTTTTTGCAAAAGTTATTTTTAAAAAGCGAACAAACAAATTCAATTTCAACACCCTGTATCTCCGAAACGAAGCATTTCCGGACACAAGTTTATGAGACTTTTTTTCTTAAAATTGTCTCAGGAATACGTCACTCGAATATTTTAACGTGCTTATGTTACACCCTGTATGTAATGTTCATATACATTGCCTTTGAAGTTATATGAACCATTAATGAGCTTCCAGTTAAACTATAAAATATAAAAAGTAAAAAAAAATATTTTTCTGTGATAGAAAAAAAAAGTTTCGTTCATAATTGGCAGATAGTGTTTTTATGCTAGGAGAGTACACTGAGTGAACGGGGCATCCAAGGGGTGGTTCCACCCTCATAAAATCAAAAAAAAAATATTTTTCTATGAAGGAAAAAAATTGCCGCGTTTATATTTCTTAGAGAGTGTTTCATATATCAGAAGAGTTCACTGTATGAACGACTTCGATTTGGGAGGCATCCAAGGGGTGGTTTTATTGTCAAGTCATCTGTCATCATTTCAGTCAGTGAACATCGTTTCAAAATGGATTTATTCATTTGAAGAATACAGAGATATGTATTTCGTTTATGGTGAAACAGGGGGAAATGCCAAAGTTGCTGCTGAATTATATCAACATAGATATCCAAACAGACATAATCCACATTTCACTACTTTTATCAACGATTGAAGGAAACAAGGTCCTTTAAATTCAGTAAACGCCATTGTGGCGCGAATAGAACAAGAAGAGATAATGTTACGGAAGAACAAATTCTTGAACGATTAGCAGCAGATCCTTCTACCAGCACTCGGGCTATTTCGTATAGGTTACAAGTGTCCTAATCAACAGTAAGTCGGGTTGCACGTGAACAACAATTGTATCCATTTCGTCTACAGAAGGTGATGGCCCTAGATGCTGGTGATTATGGCCGTCGTAGATATTTTTGTGAATGGTTTTTGAGGATGTATGAAGGAGCAAACGACTTTCCTAGATATGTTCTATTCACGGATGAGGCATGTTTTATAAGAGATGGATATTTAAATAGTAGGAACAGCCATTTATGGGATGAACAAAATCCGCATGGAGTGTTTCGAAAAGGCTACCAACAAAAGTGAATATTTGGGTAGGAATTATCGAAAATCGTATCGTTGGATCATATCTTTTTCCTCCCCGTTTGAATGGGCAGAACTAGAGAGTGTTTCTTGAAATTTTACCTGGGCTACTAGAAGACGTACCTCTGTTGGTTCGTCAAAGAATGTGGTATCAATACGACGGAGCACCGGCCCATTTCCAACGAATCGTTCGTCAATTTCTTGATCAAACATTCCATGATCGGTGGAGAGGTAGACGTGGTCCCATACATTGGCCTGCACGTTCTCCGGATTTAACTTCACTGGCTTTTTATATGGGGATATCTTAAATTCCTAGTGTATGAAACACCTGTAGAATCTGTGGAAGATTTAACGGCAAGAATTTTAGCAGCAGGTACGTTAATACAGGATACACCAGGAATATTCCAAAGCGTGCGACAGTCGATGATAGGGAGATGCCAATTGTGTATTGAACAAAATGCTGGTCCATTTGAACATTTGCTTTAATGCCTTGTTTGTTTATATGTAGTGTACCCACTAAACCGTTTCTATCATTTAAGTAGATATTAATACATAATAATTGTTTTTCTTAATCAAAAACATGTTGATTGGATAATATTTTCCTAGATAATTCAATCAGAAATGGCTTTGCTAATGATATTCCAACATAAACTTCAACAAATTAGGAGTATTTATCTTCAGTTTTTCTCAAAAATTATTTCAGACCTTAACTCTTATGTAAGTGGAGTATTATGAATTTGAGTTTGGGTTTGTTTGTCAGTTGATCTGTCAAAACAATCATATGCAAGAAAGTATGGTACATATCAGTGAATCCGCGACATCGATTCGATCAAATAATATGATGAATGAAAAAATGGAGTTATCGGTCTCATTCTGACTCACCCGTACTATGTTTCCAATTCTCCCAACATAAAAAAATCAGGAGGTTGACACATATTCCGCTATGTTGTAAGAAATTAGCATTATGCGATTATTGCAGATATGAAATTATGTCTCTCTCAATTATCTCAGAAACTTCCACAGAAAACGGTTGCTTATAGCGACTTGTAGCAAGGGTAGCCTTTTTACGTAGATATGATAGAGTAATTGATTTTTTTACTGAAAAATATGCTAGAAGTACGATAAAAAAAGTTATGAATCTTCAAAAAAGAAAAAGACGTGTAGGTGGCGCTCCCTACGAGTAAGAGCAATAATAACATCACGTTCGAATTTGACACCTCAAAAAACCTCTCAATACCAATTTTCGTTCAATTAAGGTCAGTATTTCGAAAGTTATTTAAAAAAAACGAAAATAATAAAACTTTAACACCCTGTATCTTGGAAACGAAGCGTTTTCGGACATATATTTATTTGGACAATTCATATTAGAATATTGTGAGGAATCACCTGTTGAAGTTTGTCAAAGTACTTTTGAATCACCCTGTATACATCCACATGCTAATTAGAAATTGAATTGTATATTGACCGTTTAAACTGTGAAATCGCTAGAAAAAATATATCAATGTTTGTTAAATTATTGTAGTTCCTACACATAGTTGTCAATGGACTGTAGAAATGATGAATGGAATTGGGAACATCAATGTGAAATGTGATTTGTGATCTGGAAGTTATACGAGGAACGTTGAAACACACTGAAGATAGCAACGTGGATGAATCGATATAATTATGAATGATTTTGTATATGAAAATCAAGTCGATGATTATGCGATGTTTTTTAAGCGATACAAAGTTAAACTCGTTCAAAAGAGAGTCATAACTCTGAGTTCTTTCGGGATAAAATCGATGTTTTAAAAAATAAGAACCTTAGGAATTTCTCTTCTACAGATTCGGTATAATTGATATATTTTGCATGACAAGGATTCCATACCGAACTGCAATTCAAGTTTACTCCTCACTAGTGAAAAATATATTGAACAGATTGCCTCACACGAAGAAAGTTCTTTACAATTACGCATTACAAATCCTGAGAGTTTCATAGCACGTGATACAATATTTTCAATGTGTGACGTGAACGTTAGTTTTTGGTCAAATAGGACTCCCAGATCGTTCGATTCGGTTACTCTTTCTAATTGAATATTATCCAGATAATAGTTGAATGAAGTAAAAAGTGGTTTTCTTGAAAAAGTCATTATCTTACATTTAGCTATATTTAAATATAATTCATTTTCAAAACACCAGTTATGTAGTCTATTGAGGTCATTTTGTAACAGTGCATAGTCCGAGTGGTTTACGATCTTCCTGAAAATTTTCATATCATCGGCATAAAGTAGTTTTTTTGAGTTTAAAACATCAGACATGTCGTTGATGAAGAGTAAGAATAATAGGGGGGCCAAATTAGAACTTTGTGGCACCCCAGAAGCTGCAATAAAAGTAGACAATCTGGTTCCTTCATATTCCACAAATAATTCTCTTTCATTCAGATATGATTTCAGAAGAGATTGCAAACTGTTCGAAATGCCGAAAGCAGAGAGTTTTTTCAGTAATTGCCCATGTGGCACCCGATCAAAAGCTTTGCTGAAGTCTGTATATACGACATCTACCTGCACTACGAAGACATTTCACAAAACCATGTTGATATTCAGAAATCGAGGCTCGCACGTGATTGTAGATCGAGTCTGATAGTATTATTTCGATTATTTTCGAAAAAACTGATATTAAGGCATTCGGTCTGTAGTTTATAATTTCGGTATTGTTTCCCGATTTGAAGATAGGTCACACTCTCGATGATTTCCGGATTTTAGGAAACTGACAGTTGATATCAGATCAGATTGTATTTCTTTCCTTTCAGTTTTAAGAAAAATTTAAACAACTCTTGTAGTTTTCCTGTAATTGGAATGGACAATTCTGTTGGGGCATCTTCTTGATGAATGAAATGAAAAAATACCAGTGATGGAAAAATAGAAAATCAAACAACTTCTGGAAAGTGGATATTCTACCACAAGAAGAAATTATTTTTCCAATGAACATGTATACTAAAACAAGGAAACAGGACCAGCTCGGGATTGGATCTCCACTGAGACTGGATGATGTAGTCATAAAACAAAGTCAGAATCGAACAACAATTACACTTTCCACATAATTTCTCCCAACCTTCCAAACTTCAGAGGAAGTTTTCGCAGATACAACCCACACACACATTGCATAAGCCAATAAATAATGTCTTTCGCTGCAATAGTGGCGCCGAACTTACGAACATTCTGTCTAAAACTCCCCACTTCCTTCCATTGTTGTTGTGTTATTATCAGGAGGGATACAAAATAACCACCACTGAAGATCCATTACTTCTCCATTCAACGCTATGACACTGTAACTTTATATCTCCTACTTATTTGCCGTTGTGACAAGTTATATAAAGAAAAATATGCATTGGAGCACCCCATTCCGTAATTCGAAATGATTCGCTCCAGTAAGGTAAGACTTGCCTGAAATATGTGGTTTTTGTGTCGTAGGCAATTTTCTTGATATGGTTTTTCTAACTTTCTACAGCATGTAAAAAAATGTTTTTAATCGCTTTCTTAGTTATTTTACCAACTCTCAGAAGTTAATGAAAACTTGTACATGAGCTAAGATCACGGGGGCCTCACCTTCTATAGTGGGATCCGAAACCACTCTTGGGGATTTGAAAAAATTTTCACCGAATGTGGTGGGTTGGTTACATCTTAAAAAATCATGTTTTGTTTCTCTGCTTGTTTTTCTCTGTGCTTTATAAGGCCAATCGAAAGAGATTTTTTGCTCTATTGATTCTGTGACAAAAATACTACCAGGAAACCGACTGTGCCATCCTGTTATGTTTCCTACTCCCAATTGTCATTGCTGAATTTGTTATAAACATTTAATTTTTTTTATCGTTTTTGACTTGTAACTTGAAAACTAATAAAGCAATCTCGATACTCTCAATGGACGAATTGTAAAGAATCTAAATGCAGAGAAAATGAGCTCCAGCACAAAAATCAGCCTTTTTTAAATAGAACACCCCGTATATTATTCCATTTTCGAAATCTGCTCATAATTCTCAACAGTTTTCTCTAATACACTTTACTCCTAAATTCAATTGTTTTCGAAATATTAACGTTTGAAAAGTGACATTCCGGTTTAAAATGAAGTCACTTCCGGTAAAACATTTTGCTAACTAAACGTTGTTATTAATTTGTAGTTAAATGAATTCGACTAATAAGAGGCGTAAAGAGAGTTTATTAAGGATAAACAGTACCCCTTTACCGAAAAATCTCGAAGCCTACGAATGTGTTCTGTAAATTCACAATCAAAACAAATTAATTAGCTAAAAAAAAAAAATTATTTTTGAATAACACTTTTATTTAACGCCAACAATTATTTCATCAAGTGTTCAATGTGGCCTCCTCCTAAATCTTGACAGTAAAGTGCCCTATTATAAATAGCTTCTCTCACGTTGATGAAAGCCTGTTCATATATTCTTTCACCTGTATCTATTATTCTGCGTTCCAACTCTTCCATTGTTTGGCCTTCAGTGGCGTAGATTTTTTACTTCAGATACCCCCAAAGGAAAAAATCTAGAGGTGTAAGATCCGGAGATCTTGGTGGCCATTCTGTACTTCCCCTGCGACCTATCCATCGCCCAGGAAAGTTTGTATCGAGGAACTCTCTAGCCATGCGATCGAAATGGGGAGGTACCCCATCCTGCTGAAATATGATTTCACGATTTTCAAACTCTTCCTGATTGTTTAATACAATTTGTCTTATTCGAGGTTCAATTTCAGTTTCTAAAAGATTTCTGTAAGGAACTCCTGTAAGATTGCCTCTGATGAAAATCGGTCCAACAACGCGATTGTCCAAAATCCCCGCCCAAACATTAACCTTTTGAGAAAACTGGGTATGTCCCTCACTAAAAATATGCGGATTAGTATCGTTCCAGTATCGTATATTCCGTTTGTTGACTTTTCCATTAAGAAAAAACGTGCATTAGTCTGCGAAACATACACGTTTTAGGAAGCTCCGTTCTCCTTCACTTGTTCTTGTTAACCACTCAAAAAATTCAACCCTCCGGTCTGGATCATCCTTCCTGATCTTGGAGCATCTTTCAGCGTACCAGTTGCTTGGAGCTTATTTAAAAGTTTGCGCAAATATGACCTCGAAATAGGAGGCGCCGACTCAAAATCAGTTACTTACATTAGTTTAGGAGCTCAATTATCATTTAGACTAACAAGGTTTATTTTATTTTTTGCTTTTCAGTTGATTTTTTGGTCGGTTTAATTTTTTGTTAAAAAGTTTTTATTTTTTTCTTTTCAGTTCCGTATTTCGTCGGTTTAATTTTTTGTTAAAAAGTTTTTATTTTTCAATTTTTTGTGGCTAAAATCTACCAATTACTACCTACTTGTTTTTTGATTACTTCCAAAATACTTACTTACCCACCTTACTTCAACTATAACCAATTAAATAATATGATTATCTACTTTTACTATTTGTTGTAATATAAATTATTTTCGTTGTTCTGGTTAGTTCATTTCATTACTTTGTATATCATTCCATCCTCTCATAAAATATACTGATTTTGACGGATGTGAAACAAGAATAATGTCAGTAGCGATCTGTCATTGTCAACTACGTATGTGTATGCCAATGTTCACAAGTGAAAAATCAATTATCCCCTATTTTCTACCCGTAAGGGTGGCTAATTCCTTTTGAAATCCAAATATAAGGTATACCCTATCTATTGAAAAAGAATCATCCAAATCGAAGAACCCAGTACAAAGTTATGCTTGATAGAATCGGTTAACGGACCAGATTTCAGAGGGTGAGTGATCAATATCCTCCATTTGGCTACCCTTATGGGTGGATTTCATCTTTTAAATTCAAATGGGACCAAATTCGAAGTACACCCTATCCACTGAAAAAAGAATTATCGGAATCGGACGCCTCAGTAAAAAGTTATGCGTGATCATACATAAAAAAATAGGATGGAAAAAAAATATACGGGTCGAATAGAGAACCTCCTCCTTTTTGGTTTCGTCGGTTAAAAATGATACGATATTTGTTTTGCTTCCAGAATCTTTTCACCATATTTCTCCTGATATCAGTTGATATCAACGATGGTTTGTTTTTGGATCGATGGGAGAAAGGAAACGATAATAAATTCTTGGACTATGAAGACAATGCCATTGGGACAGAGAACGATGAAATTGTTCCTGTAATAGGAAAAACGATACCGAGATTCGTCAAGAAAATTCTACCAGCGGTCAATAATCTTGTGAGTACTTCTGCCTCGACATTAAAACATATTTGAAGTATAATAATTAATAGATCAAAACTGTATAGAACTAGGATATACAAATAATAATAATTAAAACAAAAGTGTACAAACATATTGTAATAATGGCAAGAACAAATTTTTACAAGTATAATTTTAAGATAACATTCTAAAATTCAGACATACACATTAAGTTACTCCAGATTGTTATCTGACATGAATTCTCATATGGTTTGATATCCTTCGCAAGATAATAGTGCCTTAACTTTGTTTTTTGTTATCAACTCCTTGTAATTTTCTTCAGCAAATAATAGGAATTTGGAAATGTAAACACATGGATTTGTTAGAGTTTCCTGAAGAATAAAGTAGCACCTACATAAAATGTTAAACTTAGTCCGAGTTATCATTTTTTGGCTGAGAAAATTCTTACAATATTTATAGATTTTCGCCAGAGGACGTCATTATAAGATTTATGACCGTAGACGACTCGTTGTTTGACGTTGCTATGGACAAAATAATCAGCAGGAAGAACATTAACAGAATATACGACGGGTGATAAACACATAACAGAATACTTTGTTACGCAGACGATGCTGTGCTTTTAGCAGACACAGAAGATAATCTTCAAAGGCTACTACACAAGTTTGAGATTACAGGAAAATAATATAACATAGTTTTGTCCACTGAGAAAATTAAATGCTGGTTATTTCCAAAGATCCAGTAAGATGCAAATTAGAAGTACATGGAATAAATGTAGAACAAGCTTTCTAGCTGTAGAAATCTCATGTAACCGCAATACATACAAGGAGGTTGAATTCTAAGCCATAAAGGAAGCACAAGTCACAGAATATCTTTGTGACGTAACTTGGAGGAATATACAGAGTGGGCCATTGAAAACGAAACAGCGGCTCTGTAGGTCTGCAGATCCGAATTATATAAAAACGCTCGGACACATCAACTACATTTTCGAGGGGGACATCGTTCGCAATGGAATTCACCCGAAATACATTCCATCCCTCGGAGCTGTGACCCCACCCCTAAATTTTTAAATGGCAACTTATGGCAAGTGATACCTCATTTGAAAGGTATTTTCCTTCTTAATAGCAAACAACAAAAATAAATTAATTCTCTTGATTCGTTTTCGAGATATAGGAACTTGAAGTTGGGAAATCACTTTTTATTCACTTGATCAATAAAAATAACATCTAACAATGCAACTGTTTGAAGATAATTATCATTGTCAAGGAATTGAATGATCTAACTGTTTACCAACAAATAACATGCAATTCCGTTTTAAATTTTTATTTCATCCTCATTTACTTGATCGAAAAAAATTTAAGGTTCTTAAGAATCGATAAAAAGACGTTTTATCGAATTCGACTCGAATGCGAGTACAACAAAAACATGTATGATATAATTTTTTTCGCCAAATGGCAATTGTGGACGTGTCAAACTGATATTTGATTGAACGACATAGAGTGAATTACTTGACTAAAGCTGCTGAATGTCTTTCCGCGATAATGGTGTATACGATCGCGGAAAGAGTTGAAATAATAATATTTTTTTTAAGAATAATGATTGCGGTAACCGTACAGCTAATTTGTTCAATAACACGCATCCAGATAAACTTGTAGCTAGAAAATACGTTCTAGAATTAATGCAAAAAATTTCGTCAAACTGGATCAGTAGCCAACAAGAAACGAGACCCAGAACGTGAATTTCCGTTGAGAAATGAAGCTGTTGAAGTTGCACTTTTAGGACAAGTTCATGCAGACCCAACATTGAGCACAAGGAAATTGGCTAATGTTACCAATATCATTAGAACCAGTACCCGCCGAATCCTGAAACATCATAAATTCCACCCCTACAAAATACATTTGGTACACCAATTGAATGAAGATGATTTTGATAGGCGACAGGAATTTTGTGGAATTATGACTACGAGAATAGATGCTGATGAGAATTTCCTTTTCAACATTTGCTTTCTGATGAGCCTACATTCTTTTTCAATTCAACTGTGAATCGTCATAATTGTCGTTATTGGTCAGATGCCAATCCACATGTTTTCCACGAAGTCCATACTCAAACTTCCCAAAAACTCGATGTCTGGGCCGGTATTTTTGGGGACCGTTTGATTGGACCAGTATTTCTCGACGGTAACCTGTCAGGAGAAACTTATTTGGAATTATTGAAAGAATTTGTTTATCCACAATTAGTAGACATCATTGAAAATGACGATCGTTACCATGAAGACCACTTGACATTCCAACAAGACGGGGCACCTCCACATTATGCACAGCCTGTTAGGGCGTTTTTGAATAGAATGTTGCCTGGAAGTTGGATTGGAAGAAGAGGCTCTATAGAAAAACAAAATCTATGCAACCGAACCAGAATCTCTGGAAGATTTACGAAGGAGAATTATTGAAGAATGCCGTCGAATAAAGCCGGAAATGCTACGAAATGTGAGGTCTTGTTTTGAACAGAACTTGTACTATTGTATGGAAATGGGTGGTAGACAGTTTGAACATTTAGTTCATTGACAATAATAATTATTGCGACAGTTGCATTATCAGATATTGTTTTTATTGATTAAGTGAATAAAAAGTTATTTCCCAACTTCAAGTTCCTTTATCTCGAAAACGAATCAATAGAATTAGTTCATTTCTGTTGTTTGATATTAAGAAGGAAAATAACTTTCAAATAATAATAATAATAAAGCGGCTTCATTCATCATTTTAGTTAAAAATAAAAGAAAGGTACAGAGTGGCATGGAATAATAAATAGAGTTGAAAATGATGAAAGGCGAAGTGTCAGCAAGAGCTGTTTTTCAACTTAACCATGAAGAGAAAAAAATAAAAATAAATTAAATAATAAAAATAAGAATAAATACTCTAAATTTATATATAATATTTGAAATGAAGATAGATCAATGAGTTACCTCATTGAACAACAATGGAAAAAACATTATAGTAAATTCAACAAGAACATCCAAAATTGGGTAGCAGTCATCAACGTCTTGAAGAGAACTGAGTATCTCTTAGTAAAAGTTTCATCCTTTTTTTGAAATTGGATAGCGTGTAAGACCTAAAATCATTGGGTAGCTGATTGTACAATTTGTCGGCATTATATGAATAACTTCTGGTAAAGATTGCAGAGGAGTGAGGGGGATAACAAGTAAGTGTCTATTGCGTGTTCTGAGGTTGTTTATAGACGAAAACATGTTTAGCCTTCCGAACAAATATTTTGGAGCTTTGGCTTCAAGTATTTTGTGTGTGAATGAGAGTATGTGAAGAGTCCGATGAGGTATCACTTGCCATATGTTGCCATTTAAAAATTTAGGGGTGGCGGTCACAGCTCCGAGGGATGGAATGTATTTCGGGTGAATTTCTTCGCGAACGATGTCCTCCTCGAAAATGTAGTTGATGTGTCCGAGCGTTTTTATATAATTTGGTTCTGCCGACCTACAGAGCCGGTGTTTCGTTTTCAATGGCCCACTCTGTATATGAGTGTAGAGTGTAAAATTGAAATATACAAAACAATGGTGAACCCAATGAGGACATATAGAGCAGAAACTTGTGCCGAAATAGTATCTGGATGCTAACGACCTTTATATAAAAGTACGAATCGATCGCGGGAGCACAGTTAGTAGTTGTTTACGAGTAATTCGGATATAGTGTCGTGCGAGATATTGTAGTAGTGAACTGTGATTGTTTTATTTGTATTTTTCAGAGTACAACATTGTATTGTTTTTGTAAATTGTAAAAAAAAACGTGATTCGATCTTTAGTCATTCGGATTGAGATCGCGAGCATATTTTCGAATCCTAGAACACATTTGATTTGATGATTCCCTATTTGTTCATCAAATTTGATGAATTTATTGCAGGTGAAGGCAAGATCAGTTCCAGTATACGAAACTTCAACTAGTCGTGGAAAATGTTCCTGTGAAATGAATTATCAACCCATTGATTTGGGAAGATCCTATTTTCCTAGGTGAGTGCATTAGATATAGAGAAATAGAACTAGAAAAACTGTTGGATAAAACAACTATCGATGGTAAGAGTTTGTTTTGAAAATTAAATTGGATTATACATTATCTATCTTCATCAGTTGACACGATCTATATACCGGGTGTCAACGAATCTATTAGACAGGTTCATAACTTCTAGAATATTAGGTGTATCGAGAGATTTGGTATAGGTAAATGGTATGTGAGACAGAGAGAAATCATTTATTTAGCTAAGAGCTAACATACAAATAAGAAATAGTACAACAATAAAAAAATATCCTGAAGCTAATTTTAAAAGTTAAAAAAAAAACAACATAAATGTTCAACTTTCACAAATTAAAAAAACGATTACTGCAAAACATGATAAATACATATATTTCTCATAAGAGAAGTGAAGTAGAGTAGTTTTGTTTACAGTAACAATTCGTAATGTTAGCTATTCAAAAGATGCTCTTTCAATCTGTTACTAAATACTCGAACGTTTCCTGATGCTGTAATTAATTCGGGTAAGTTATTATATTCAGTCATTTCTTCATCATATAGATAGATAGATAGATAGATAGATTTTTATTTTATCATGTTATGTTTGCAATACATTTATGACAAGTCCAAATGATATAAAATTTTTAGTAAATATAATAAATGAGTAACAGCTAAATAAGGTGTAGATATGACGGTAATCTACGGTTGAAAATGTAAAGATAAAAGAATAATGTCTAGATAAACAATTATAAAGACAATGAATAATACGTATAGTATAAAAACGGGAACACAAGCGTAAAATAGCAGGTCATAAGCCAGTTTACATAGAGTAATATAATATTTTTATAAACATGTGATTTTATATAAACCAGATAATTTTTTGTTATTATACACAAACAAGCTGTCAGGAGTGATAACAAATTGTGAGATGAATCATGTAGCTATGTAGTCAGAATAAGGTATCATGAACTAATGTTTCGCCCTGACTACGGGGTGTTGTGAATTAACCCACCACACCTGTAACACCAGACATTATTCGTTAGGTTGGAAAAACAGTATTAAGAGCAATCGACTGTCTGAAGAAGGTCGATACTGAACTAGGTCTGGAGCGGCTCAGACGGAGTTCATTTCTCTTAAATACCGGAACATGGGCTGTTTATTCAGGAAGTACTACCGTTCAGAAAGATTCGAACCAAACAATGATTTAATAAAATAATAATGCACTCATAAAAGTTAAGAATGTATATATATATTTAATAAAAATTGACACAATTCTATCAATCGTCTATGGACGTATGATAGGCAACAATATTCGTACAATGAAAACGAAAGTAGCGTATTGGCAGATAATTCTGCAATGGGCTTCACAATAGAAATAATTTTACTAAAAGAAATCTTGCAATCAAGTGCTGCAAACGACTAACAATAATTCTCTTTTTGAAATCTTGGTGATCTTGAAAACTATGGACATACTTTATAGACACATACACATTTCAATAGATTGGGTTTTTGCCATAAACATAAATACAGAAAAACAAACATGAGACTCACCCTGTTTAACACTTATTCACTGGAGTAGTTTTAAACGGCAATTTGATTTGAATTTATTATTACTGCGTTTTCTTCCGCGTCAATCGGTTAGTCTAATTAATTCGCCCGGTATAGTATTATTCGCTTAATACGGCTATGGTTTTTCTAAGTGATCGTGAACCATTGAAATTGCTGAACCCCGTTGTATTATCTCTGTTTTGGAAGCTTTGACAATTTGTGGAAAATAGGCAATTTGTGGAAAACTATACTGTTCACTCGTGTTTTTACTAGGAGCTTCAATACTTGATTTGAATCGGCTGAGTTTCTATGTTTGCTGAGTTAACTACACTGATTGGGAAACTCTCATTATTATTGTAAGATACTGTAATTCGACTGACTTTTATACCGCACTTTTGAGAATGACATGTTCTCCGAAATATTTTCGTCTAATATAAGTGATTACTGAATGAGACACTGCTTTGAACTAACTTGCATTCTAACCTTACTTTGAGGTTACATATTCTTTGTTTCACTGTAAAACAACGAATCGAATTGAATTGAATATTGTTGACATGAAACTCACGCTTTTATAAGATCGTCCACACGGGAGCTAGTAGGCGGGGCTTAGGTTGTTGTGGGTCGTAAAACTGATAAAGACTTGTTTTGCTGGATATATTTATGAATTTCAGGAGTGTCAATTCCCGGTGATTTATGAATTGTTTACCTCCAGTAATGATGCGGGGTGGTGATACATCGCGTTATCTCGTCTTTTAACTGCTCTGTGTTTATCGACTTTGGACGTGTCAAATTTACGACGGTGTTTTGGTAATTATTTAAACTGACTTCCTTATCTCGCTGTGACTGTAACGGGTAGCAATCAATAAACTTTGTTTTGCTCTCCTAGATGAGTCATTTGAGCATTCGGTATACAATGGTTACGTCTTGGTAATTATCTTTAAATGCATTTCTGTAATTACATGGCACAACATTTCGACCCAACCCTCTAAAAAAAAAGCTTTGACAAACTCAATTTTTTTTTCGAATAACATCTCTTTCACCAACAATAAGCAAAAATGTTTTAACTTTCTGAAGTGTAATCCTATTCTAGCGACAAATTTTATAAGTCTTGCTTTGACAATTACAATAGATTACTGTTTACATCTTCTAGAGGATAATTATAATCTATCCCCAAATTTATTAACCTCACTGCTCAGTACTTAATTCTAATTTTCTTAAAAATAACATGCAAATAATCATGCAAACACACAATAAAGTCTTTTTCTTCCATGGGGTAATTTCCATACTGTAAGGGTATGTACTCGCCTTCTTCAACGAGGGGATGTTCTCACTTCTATTCCGGTGGGCATCAATTTAACTCTATCCGTTGGATCCTCTGGGAATTTTTCCTGCTACGCCGCTGGGTAAGGGTACGTATCAGCGGTACGGGATGAGTTGTTCCTTATCTATCTTCTCTAGACATCTGGCTTGTTGGGATTGTAGGGCCTTCCATACGATTTTCGAGCCAGTGATCGGTGATAATTAGTCTGTATCGGGGCTAGACGGATAACACAGCCTGAGTTTTCTGGTTCGGTGACAAGTGCATTCATTGGCGTAATGTTGTAAATGGTATTCGGTTTCCGGTGGTCAAACGGTGGTAATTCATTCGTTTAAAAATCCTCGTTCCTGGGACTCCTATTTGTGCGGTACCATTAACACAGGTGATTTGTTTGGTGAATGGTGTTTACTGAATTCTGTGCGGAGTGCTTGAACTTCAGCCATGCTGTGAATTCGTAATGCTCTCGATTCTGCTGGTCTCATAATTTCGCCTCGCACGACGGATTGACCACTGCTATTGCCTTCCAGAGATAATTCTTGGGTTGAAGACAATAATAGTCCACGATATTCCTATCAAAACCTTCCATATATGCGCGGTTAGTAAATTTTATCATTATTTTTACTTAGGTACTGTACAATTGTAAACGTCGCGATGTTCTAGTGTGAATATTCTACAAATCCGTAAACACATTTTCCGAAAATCGTGATTATATTATTTATCTGTATTATGTAACTCGGCGATTCGATATTCTATAACTGTTTCTATTTGCATTAATTTTCATAACATATCGCTTTTGTGGTTTTTATAGCCTGTAATCCGTACAGTGTTTCATTCTAGTTCTGTCGACCATTCTTCGTTTTTTCTATGACCTGTTATGAACTATATCCGTCTCAAAATAGCTTTGCTTGAATATTCCGGGGAATTTACTGTCAAAAAAATTTTTTTTTTTTTTTTTTTTCAGTTTGTTCCCTCTATGATACAATAATTTTTCCTTTTTTCATTAAAGTATCGGGGATTTCGTATTTTATTCATTCCAATTTTACAAGTTCCTCGTATCTATAAATATGTTTTGGCAAATTAACCTTCAGGGATTTTTTTCAATTTTTCTGCGTCTTTTGCAGTCTGCTAAAACTATAAAATTTACATACTATATATACGTTCCTACATTCTGGTGCATACTGAAAATTTTCTTGTTTACTGATATCTAAATGATTGAACCAAATTTTTCATGGGTGTCTTTTGAACAGTGCCGCGTGTCATGGGTTGTGTAAGGGGGAATTTATTTTCAGAATTGCTCTCTTCATTTTCTTTGGACATTTCCTTTGGCTGACATTTTCCTATATTTCCGGCATTAACTACTGGTAATTCATCTGGCATATTTTCTTGAGTTTGAACTAAAACTTGATCTAATTTTACCTCATTTTCTTGTGTCGCTTGTCGAACGCTTCCATTCATATACTTGTTGAATCGATCAGCGTTTATTATTTGACTCCTTGTTTCTCCCACGGGTTGGATTTCAAAATTAACGTGCGATGTTTTTTTTTAAATTAGATTTTCCTTTCCGTCTGGCTAAAGTTCTAATCTTTTTCACTTCGGGGTTTATTTCTTTCTTTACTTTCGTATCCATATTAAAATCTACTACTTTACTTCGTTTTCTCGGGGTTGAAAATCCATTTTCTGCAATACTTCGTAATTTCGTATCTTCGGAGTTCACTATACTTTTTGCTTGAACTTTACATACATTCAAAAATCTGGGCGGTAGAATTTTGTCCTTAGGCAAGAAATTTTCATCCTTCTGATTTACGACTGTAGAAAAAATCTTATCTTTGGCGACTGTCATTCCTAGGTGCTTGGCAGATTCCAACTTCCTGGTGGATAGAGCATCTCCCTTGGGTGATTTGTATCTATCTCTCAAACTATCTTCCAATGATTTCCTATTTTCTACCTGAGTTCTTCTCTCTTGACCTTTTTCTTTTTCATTGGCACTCGCTGAAGTGCTGTATGGGCAATGTTCCGTTACATCTCTCCGTTTCTTTAGGCAGGAAATACAGGGTGCGTCGGTTTTTCCATTTTCCATATGTGGCACTTTTCTAAATTCATCTCTTCTCTCTTTTCCTGGACATGATGTCGCATTCAAATCATCCATGCCTTGTTCCTTTTTCAAACGCTTGTCTTGATTTTCGCTTTTCCAGACGATTTTCCATATTCTTCAATTTCAACTATTTCTTTGCAGACTAGCGTCTCCTTTAATCACCAGTCGCTGCATCTTTGAAACTGTTTTTTCTAAACCTGGTGTCACAATTAAATCACCGGTCCCTGATATCTCTATTTGATTCGAAGTTGTACGTCTCGTTTCATGGCATGAAACTCTGTTCAAGAATACTTCGCGGATTGATTTGGGCGGGCCCTCCCTCTTCAATTCTAGTTTTTCTACAGAATTCATCCAACCGTTCATCATGATATTGACATCTCTTAATCGTTTTTCTACTTCTTCAAATCTCTTTTGCAACTTCCTCTGTTCGTCATCCCGATTCGTTTGGCATATGTGTTGGATTTTTTTCTCAACTCGATACTTTCCCCTAATAAATACATGTGATTTTTGCTCCAATCAATTTGCACGTTATGTTTTCGTAAAAAATCTAATCCCAGTGTTATTTCAGTACTACGATGATCATTTTCAACTATTAAGAATTCATGTTTCAGTATTTTTCCTTCCTTTATTTTGATTGGCAATATAACCGAGCCAATATACTGAGTGAAATTTCCTTGTCCCTTTCTGAGGTGATACGGCAAATCATAATTTAATTTCATACCTCTAACAATATTAATATGAGCCACTGATACTTGAGATCTCATATCTATGGATATATGCCTCAAAATTCCTGCTACTTCCAAATTAATTACATTTTTCTGTTCATCGTCGATTAGTATATTTTCCTCTTGCCTCTCACTATTTAAAAAGTCGTTTTTGTAGCCTTCATCTGAGGCTTGTTGACAGCTGCCATTCCATTTAAAATTCCTGTTATATTTTGACCTTTTTCCATACTTTTTCCATTTTCTGTCATTTCCATAACTATTTCCTGTTTGCTGTCTGTAATTTATTCTCTTAAAATTTCGATAACCATTTCCTGTATGTCCTCGTTCATTCCTGCTCCCCTGAGATCGAAATCTATTCTCTTTCGAATTGTTAGAAAATTCTTTTCTATGTTTATTCATTTTTCCATATTTTTTAAATCGTTTTCCTTTAGCGTAGTTGGCAAACCATTTTCCTGACTCATTGAATCTCTTATTTTGAAAAATATTCCTATTTGGACAACGATATGACATATGTCCGACTTCTTGACATGTTAGGCATACGCAATTTTTCATATAACAATCTCCTGCTGTGTGACCTTTTCTGTTACAATGTGTGCACAATATTATATTCGCATTGAAAGTTCTAAAATTTCTATTCGGTGTATTCGTAATTTGCTCAATTAATTCTTCTTTTTCTGCTAATGTTATGGCTTCTTCTAAACTGACAGGACTTTCAGATAAAACTTTTTTTCTAACAGGATCTAACAATCCCATGGCAAATTGAACCAAA
The DNA here is from genome assembly GCA_018342105.1 of Gonioctena quinquepunctata. NCBI lineage: Eukaryota > Metazoa > Arthropoda > Insecta > Coleoptera > Chrysomelidae > Gonioctena > Gonioctena quinquepunctata. The sequence continues at coordinate 422,016 of JAFIRS010001025.1, read as the reverse complement.
ATATCCTGCTCGAATTTTTGCTCTAATACATTGTCACTTCTATTATTTCCTGTGAGGTGCCTTATCTTTGATGCACATATTTTTAATCTTATGAAAAATTCCTAACTGATTCATTCTTTTCTTGATAACAATTCAAAAATTCTTTTTGTTCTTCTCCAGGTAATTTCAATTTGCTAAACTGCTTCAATAATTCCTTTTTAATTAATTGCCAGTTGTCGGTATTTTGTAAACTATATTCTGCTTCAATAAATAATCTAGCTATTCCTTTCAATTTTAATCTAACTATAGAACTTATTTGACTGTCTGTCCATTTTGCTACAGCTGCCAAATCCTCAATTTCACGAATAAAATCTTTGATTTCTGTGGTACCATTATAAAAAGGAATATTATCCAAAGTGATACTAATTTGCGGTTCATACCTAACCCTCGGCACTGTTGTCTGAGTTTCCATGATTTAATTATTTTGATAAAAATCTCCATTGATTGAAAATAAAACTTCAATTGCCTTTTCGAATACTTCCTGAGTTTTTGATCGGTATAAACGCTATATATATTTATTTTCTCAATATCGTGCTTGCAAAATAACAACGATATTATACTAAACTATTTTCACAATTTTTCTACTCATTTACTTCTGTTCAAATTAGTCTTTTTTCCACTGACACTTATTTGTAAAATAAAAATAAAATATTTATTAAAAAAATTCAACTTCAATTTTTGTTTGACACTTTTTTTTCTGTGGAAAATATCATATATGCGTTAATGTACTTCCTCAATTATTACCCCACACCTGACACCAATTGTTTCGCCCTGACTACGGGGTGTTGTGAATTAACCCACCACACCTGTAATACCAGACATTATTCGTTAGGTTGGAAAAACAGTATTAAGAGCAATCGACTGTCTGAAGAAGGTCGATACTGAACTAGGTCTGGAGCGGCTCAGACGGAGTTCATTTCTCTTAAATACCGGAACATGGGCTGTTTATTCAGGAAGTACTACCGTTCAGAAAGATTCGAACCAAACAATGATTTAATAAAATAATAATGCACTCATAAAAGTTAAGAATGTATATATATATTTAATAAAAATTGACACAATTCTATCAATCGTCTATGGACGTATGATAGGCAACAATATTCGTACAATGAAAACGAAAGTAGCGTATTGGCAGATAATTCTGCAATGGGCTTCACAATAGAAATAATTTTACTAAAAGAAATCTTGCAATCAAGTGCTGCAAACGACTAACAATAATTCTCTTTTTGAAATCTTGGTGATCTTGAAAACTATGGACATACTTTATAGACACATACACATTTCAATAGATTGGGTTTTTGCCATAAACATAAATACAGAAAAACAAACATGAGACTCACCCTGTTTAACACTTATTCACTGGAGTAGTTTTAAACGGCAATTTGATTTGAATTTATTATTACTGCGTTTTCTTCCGCGTCAATCGGTTAGTCTAATTAATTCGCCCGGTATAGTATTATTCGCTTAATACGGCTATGGTTTTTCTAAGTGATCGTGAACCATTGAAATTGCTGAACCCCGTTGTATTATCTCTGTTTTGGAAGCTTTGACAATTTGTGGAAAATAGGCAATTTGTGGAAAACTATACTGTTCACTCGTGTTTTTACTAGGAGCTTCAATACTTGATTTGAATCGGCTGAGTTTCTATGTTTGCTGAGTTAACTACACTGATTGGGAAACTCTCATTATTATTGTAAGATACTGTAATTCGACTGACTTTTATACCGCACTTTTGAGAATGACATGTTCTCCGAAATATTTTCGTCTAATATAAGTGATTACTGAATGAGACACTGCTTTGAACTAACTTGCATTCTAACCTTACTTTGAGGTTACATATTCTTTGTTTCACTGTAAAACAACGAATCGAATTGAATTGAATATTGTTGACATGAAACTCACGCTTTTATAAGATCGTCCACACGGGAGCTAGTAGGCGGGGCTTAGGTTGTTGTGGGTCGTAAAACTGATAAAGACTTGTTTTGCTGGATATATTTATGAATTTCAGGAGTGTCAATTCCCGGTGATTTATGAATTGTTTACCTCCAGTAATGATGCGGGGTGGTGATACATCGCGTTATCTCGTCTTTTAACTGCTCTGTGTTTATCGACTTTGGACGTGTCAAATTTACGACGGTGTTTTGGTAATTATTTAAACTGACTTCCTTATCTCTATGCAGTTACTGCTAGGCGACATCTAGGATTCAACAGATGATTATTATTTCTGATATTGTATTGATGTATGTTATTATGAACCGTGTAAGTTATTAAGTTTTTATGTATATCAAGGAGGTGATGACATATAAATACTGACGGTAGGGTCATTATTCTTAGATTAATGAATATTATTTTGCAAGAGTCCCTGAGTCCTGCACCAGCAGTTATCCTAACTGCTTTTTTTTGCATTGTGAAAACACGTGAAGCGTGGGTTGAGTTACCCCATAATAAAGCTCCATAACTCATATGGGAGTGAAATAGTGCAAAATATGACACTTTCAATACATCAAGGCTTACTGATTCTTTCAATCTTCGTAGAAGGAAAATTTGGCTTGATAGTTTTTTGCACAAAGAGTTTACATGGGGAGACCAGTTCAATCTATCATCGAGTGTTATCCCAAGTAATTTAGCAGTATCACCTTGTGTGATATTATTATTAGAGGAAAACAATAGTTTCTGTGACTTGCTTTCATTTTGTTTTAGCATATTACTAACTAGCCACTCATCAATTTCGATGAGCGCTGTGTTGTCTTTTGTACTAAGGTTTTGGATATCTTTACATGAGTGATAGATTGTTGCATCGTCAGCGAATAATATGCACCTCGAGGGGTTCATATTCACAAATATATCATTTATATAGATAATGAATAAAAGGGGCCCAAGCACCGAACCCTGCGGGACTCCGTAATTGATTAGTTTTGGTGAGGATGTACTTTCTTTGAAAAACACAGTTTGATTCCGTTGGCCTAAATAAGATTTTAAGAGATTTTGTGCTACTCCTCTAACCCCGTAATATTCAAGTTTGCATAGTAGGATATCATGCGAGACACAGTCAAAAGCCTTGCTGAGATCACACATGATTGCACTTGTGCGCTCTCCCAATTCAAGACCCTCAACTATGTCTCCCACCAATTTACTCAAAGCGTCTATCGTACTTCTTTGCTGTCTAAAACCAAACTGATTTTCGTGCAAAATATTATTAGTTTCGAAAAAATTTGAAAGTCGTTTATGAATGATAATTTCAAGGATTTTGTCAATAATAGGAATGATAGAGATAGGTCGATGATTTTCAGGCATATCAATGTCACCTTTTTTCAATATCGGGATGACCTTGGGTTGTTTCAGTATACTGGGGAAAATACCTTGAGCGATACAGAGATGGTATATTTTAACGAGAGGATGGACAATATGATATTTTATTTCCTTCAGTATCTTACTGTTTAAGTTATGGACATCCAGACAGTTTATGTTTTTCAAATGATTTATTGCATTCAGCACTTCTATGTGGTCGATTGGATGGAGAATAAAGGAATTTGGAATTTTAGGCAAATTTTTTAAGTATTCTGTAGCTGGTCTGTTCGATTCAGGTAACTGCTCTATTATTTTTTCTGCGACTGATGAAAAATTTTCAATGAATTCATTTGGCGTTATGTCACATGCAATATTGTTTGGATTGTTCGTCTTGTTACGTTCATAATTGATGAGCCGCCATGTGTCTTTACTTTTACTTTCAGAATTCAGAATGAAGTTATCGTAAGCTGTTTTTTTTGTTTCGTTCAACGATTTATTATAGTTTTCCTTGTTATTACGAAAAATGTTTATATATAAATATTAAATATACGAGCTATTGAAATTGGCAGGAGTTCGGTCAGTGTTTTGAAGAAAACCAAAGATTTAAAATAGTCGACGTTTCGAAACTTTTATTGCTTCATCTTCAGGACTCTGAAGTAAAAATAAACATAAAACATATTAAGAAAATCATACATGTTAAAATTGAGTCATTAAAAGGTTTTAGAATAAATATAAAATCGTAGGGTAAAAGCTAAAGAAGGCAGGACTTTTTTCCTTGTTAACATATAAATATAAATTCGATATAATGTATAAATACAAGCACATGTTGATACACACATGAAGTTGAACGAGTGAGTTCACAATACTAAGTGAGACTTGTCTGTTTTTTATAGTTGTAGGAGAAACAACTACAACTATCAATAAAGATAACACATACAAAAAAAGGCAGACAACAGACAAGCCTCACTTAGTATTGTGAACTCACTCGTTCAACTTCATGTGTTTATCAACCTGTGCTTGTATTTATACATTATGTCGAATTTATATTCATATGTTAACAAGGAAAACCACCTTTCAATGACTCAATAATAACATGTATGATTTTGTCCATATGTTTTATGTTTATTTTTAGTTCAGAGTCCTGAAGATGAAGCAATAAAAGTTTCGAAACGTCGACTATTTGAAATCTTTGGTAATTCAACGGTCGCCATCCCATTCTATTGAATTAAATATACGAATAGATATTGTATATATTTAAACAATATATATATATATATATATATATATATATATATATATATATATATATATATATATATGTGGGGTAGTATTTGCTGACTAGTTAGGTACAAGACTAGGGATATTGGCTTCACAAGTTTCACTTGTCACACCAGATAGAGTACACATTTTTATTTATATAATTTCAAACAATGCTAATGTGGTTAACTTCGAACTTCGTTTTATTCGTTGACCTACGTTTTTTTTGTATCACTATGTTCAACATCATTGAAACCAACCTCAACAAAGTTTCTCCCTGATGATGGAAATAAACATTTCCGAAAGCTTGGATAAACCTTAAAGGGTTTACTTTCTCATTGCTGCTCACCCCAATATTTCTAGTATTGTAAATATATATATATATATATATATATATATATATATATATATATATATATATATATATATATATATATATATATATATTCGACATGGTCCATCTCAAACTGTTCTTTATGATGATTTTTGCAGATATATTCAAACCGGATCCTGCCAGGCCGACTCCTGTGAGAAAAACTACGATTGCGTCGAAAAAAAGTATATAGTCAAAGTACTTAAACGCAAGGATTTACAAATAGCAGAAGACTCGTCATCTCAGTTGCTACCGAAAACGCTGAAAGATTTCTGGGAACCTAAAAGTGTACCAGTTACTGTTGCTTGTGATTGTGTCCGGCAATTCCAGATGGTGTACCAGGAATAATGTTTTTTAACCATTTAACAAACTCATTCCAGGACCGTATCAAGTCTCTTTGTAATATGACACGATCAAAATATAATTAATATATTGAAAGAATTATGGTGGTTATTATTTTGATTCCTTTACATACGTAGTGTTTCCTAATTGAATGACGATCCTTAATTACAATGGGTGGAGAAAATGTATAAGTTTTTGTTTCTCTTGTCTGTCTGTTTTCGTCCATTATGTATAATTTCCATATATATGGGAAACTTTTTTATTAAACATTTGTCAGAAAATTTTATTCCTGATAAAAATATGTGCATTGCGGAAAACTCGTATGCGAGTTGTCAAAATTCTAAATTTTCAAACGATGTACAGGGGAGAACAAAAAATAAACTTCAATTCGAAAATTTGTTTATAATTGTGAACAATATTCAGATTTCACAGCCCTACAACAAAATATTTATTTTTACATTTTTCATGGTTCCAACTTCATAAACGGTACAACTGTCGTACACCTCAAGCGCCTCCCTAATATTACTAAAATAATATTTCAATGCAAAATTTGGTCCAGTTCATTTGTACTAGAATATCGACCTTGTTGAAAATTGATTAAATTGGTACTAGTTTTTTGGTGCAAATTTGATATTTCACTCTGTATGTGTGTCCATAATAATTATCAGTATGATTTATTGAAAAAAAATTATTAAATAAATACGATAATTTTAATCATAGTATTACCTTAAAGGGTAGTCCTAATTTATGTATTAAACATAAAGAAAAACCAAATTACAGAAACGTTCAGAAACCCAATTGAATTCTTAAATTTCCACATGTCGCCCTTTCATCATCAAACATTTCATTGTTCGTGCATAAAATCCTTTATTGACTGGTTGTCATACATAAAACATGACATGCGCCATTGTCACTGTCAAGTACAACTGTCTCTTTTTTTGAATTTAATTCTCTAACCTGTCAGTTTGATTACAACCACATGGTTGATGATGTTTAAACAAATTTTATTGTATATTTTTTTTAAGTCTCACAATCTACCATTTCTCATTATTTAGTACCATAATGTCAAAAAAAAGTTTTACTTGACACCAAATCATCCAATCTCACCTAAGTTGTAAGTATTATTAAATCACCATGATATTCTCTCATATGTGTATAATTTCAAATTGTAGTGCCCTGATGATGGAATAAAATTAATTCCGAAAACCTGGACAAACTTACAAGAGTTTAATTTTTGAGATTGCTGCAGTCTCCACTATTAACTAGTTTAAATCCTAACTAGTCAGCAAAGACTACCCTTTCATATACAGTGTTACACATAAAGTTCGCAACATATGGATTTTTTTTCAATTAATTGATATAATGAAAATTTGACTTCGCAGTTAGCTTGTGCTTGAAAAATGAGTAAAAAACAGCCTCTTTCCTTTTGTCATGTGCTACTCTAAACCTGTCAAATTTGAAATTTTTTTCGAAAATGCTCTAATAAACAGTTTTTTTTGAAATTTCGAAAAATGCCAAAGAGAAAAGTTGTTAAGTTTCCAATTTCATACCTTTGCTCCAAATTTAGACTCTCTACTGTCACTTCGACTTTTTTCCAATTCGAACAAAACATGATTCAAATTTCATAATTTTGATGAATACGAGACTTCAATGTCATATCTTGCCCAGAAAATACCCACATTGGCCTGTTACGAGAAAAAAAAAATAAATGCACCTCCAGAAATTCGTCTTTGTTGTTGCAAAGTTCATCTAGTTATTCAATTTCATTGTGAAACTGATTCGGATTTTCAATGTATAGACGTTAATATGTCAGTAATCGAATAAACGAATTTCTCTTCATTCTTATTACATTCGTATTTCTTTTTTTAATAGATTTTTATCCAGTTTGATTATTCTTCTGACCAATAAATCAGTTACAAACGAACCCGAAATATCATACTTTTCTGTAAACTAAACAATGACCTACAGTTTCATAACTATTCAAAAGACTTTCGTTCCAGCGATTTGTTCTAAACATGATATAAATTTCTCGATTTTAAACAATACAAGACTAATGCAACATCTCGGAAAGAAAATAGTACAATTGATCAAATCGAAATAAAATTTTCCTTTAGTAGGCTTTTGAAACAAATTTTTTGTTTTGGTTAATGTCAAATTATTGCGTTTAATAAATCGAGTTGTTTTGTGTACAAATTTTCGTACATTTATAATTCACAAATAAGTTTTATGTACAATGTTATCCACACAAGACAAAGTGAAAATCGTTCTTTTATGAGGTGAGAATGTGCCATATCGTGATGTTGCTTGTATTTTCAATCACCGGCCTCCAGGAAGAAATATTCACTTTAGTACCGTGGGAAGGATATTGAAAACATTCAAAGAAACTGGCTCTGTGGACAATCGTTTCAAGAAACCACATAATTCAATAAGGTATAATGAAGAAGAACAACTCAATGTTTGTTTGAGCGTTGTTGAAAACGGAAAAACTAATATTAGGAGTATTAGTGAAAATAGAGGGGTTGGCAGAGAAACTGTGAGAAGAATTTTGCACAAAAATAATTTCCATCCCTATAAGCCAAAGTTCATTCACACTCCTAAAGAAAGAGATTTCGATATTCGAGTGAGATTTTCATTTTGGTTCCAAGGTGAGAGAGAAAATGATATCACATTTCCCTACAGGATTTTATGGACAGACGAGGCAACTTTCACGTCGAACGGAACAGTTAGTTCCCAAAATAGTCACTGGTGGTCCAACATAATCCAAATTTTGTAATAGAATACCGTGATCAATATTCATTCAAGAGAAATGTATGGTATGGTTTATTACATAACCAAATAATTGGACCATATTTTTATAGAGTAAATTTGAACGCAGACATGTACAGAAATTTTATTATGAATCAGTTGTCTGAAGTTTTGGATAATCTGCCTAAGTGTTAGACGAATTTTGTGGTATCAGCTTGACGGGGCACCGGTCCACCAAACGGTAGAAGTGAAACAGTATCTCAGTCAGATGTTTAGGGGCAAAGTGATAGGACGAGATTGGGAAGACTATTGTCCACCAAGATCACCGGACTTATCTACAATGGACGTTTTTCTACTTATCAAAAATGCCACAAAGTCTGTGAATGAAAGGACTATAATTTGTATAGAACGGGAAGGACGGCATACTGAATGATAAATTCGGGTTCTTTATAAGATTATTGAGATAAATCAATGAATGTTACGATATTTTGTTGTGAATTTGGTTATAGATATTTTGGTTTAATGTTTTTTACATATCTAATGGTAAAAATAAATAATATGAGATTTATGAAATTAATTCAAAAAACGTTGCGAAAAATTATTATTTGCTCGAAAATTACATCACACTGTTGGGTGTAAACTACATCAAAAATATTTCGAACTCATATGCAGTTAACGGGATACAAATCTGTTAAAAAAAGAAATAGAGTGTAATAAGAGTGAAGAGAAATTTAAACGCAATAATTTGACATTAGCTAAAATTAAAAATTTGTTTCAGAAGCCTACTAAGGGAAAATTTTATTTCGATTCGATCAATTGTACTATTTTCTTCCCGAGATGTTGCATTAGTCTTGTATTGTTTAAAATCACGAAATTTTATATCATATTTAGAACAAATCGCTAGAACGGAAGTCTTTCGAATATAGTTTTTGATTGACGTTTCGGGGACTATATCTGCCCCCGATCTCAAAATCTTCTGAATCTCCTTTAATTGATCTAATAATTTGGATTTCTCCTCAATTGACATCCGTCAGTTGAAAAAGCGAAAAAGATTCTGCAAGAAGAAATCCAAATTATTAAAACAATTAAAGGAGATTCAGAAGATTTTGAGGACGGGGGCAGATATAGTCCCCGAAACGTCAATCAAAAACTATATAGAACTGTGGAAGGTTACCCAAAAAACATGTCAAGAACCGTTGTTCCTCCACAAAAAAACCACATTCATTCAATATCTTTTGAATAGTTATGAAACTGTAGGTCATTGTTTAGTTTACAGAAAAGTATGATATTTCGGGTTTGTTTGTAACTGAATTATTGGTCAGAAAAATAATCAAACTGGATAGAATTCTATTAAAAAAAAATACGAGTGTAATAAGAATGAAGAGAAATTCGTTTATTCGATTGGTGACATATTAACGTCCATACATTGAAAATCCGAATGAGTTTCACAATGAAATGAAAAAACTAGATGAACTTTGCAACAACAAAGACGAATTTCTGGAGGTGCATTTTTTTTTCAGGCCAATGTGGGTATTTTCTGGGCAATATATGACATTGAAGTCTCGTATTCATCAAAATTATGAAATTTGAATCATGTTTCGTTCGAATCGGTAGAGCGAGAGATTCGAAAAATTAAAGAAAAGTCGAAGTGACAGTAGAGAGTCCAAATTTGGAGCAAAGGTATAAAATTGGAAATTGAGCAACTGAGCAACTTTTTTTTTGTCATTTTTTTAAAATTTCCAAAAAAAATAACAGATTTTTTGAGGATTTTCGAAAAAATGTCAAATTTGACAGGTTTAGAGTAGCACATGACAAAAGGAAAGAAGCTGTTTTTCACTCATTTTTCAAGCACAAACTAAATGCGAAGTTAAATTTTTATTATATCTATTAATAAAAAAAACTTCCATATGTTGCGAACTTTATGTGTGACGACTATCCTCTCACTATATATATATATGAGAGGGTCGTCGTGGCTGACTAGTTAGGTGTAAGACTTAATTATTGGGGTGTGCAGCAAAAGAAAAAGTGTACTCTTTAAAGTTTGTCCAAGCTTTCGGAATATTTTATTTTCATCTTCAGGGATACTACAATAAATATTTTTTTTTTACAATAAGTGTGTCCTTCAGACCTTAAGGTAATAATAAGCTCACAGCTTTGTTGAGATTAGTTTCTATGTTATTTATGAATGTTCTTCATGTACCGTAAGGTGAAATATAAGTTCTGAATTTGAAATTGGAAACACATTTTGAATTGTCAACTACTTATAACACATCAAAATTGATTGCAAAAGTTACTAATTGAAATATAAATATACAATTGATGCTAGATACCAAACAAAACCCATTTATTGGGTTTGAGAAAATAATTAACTGAATTCAGCATCAGCTTACCCCTGGTATAACCTCCTGATGCACTAGAACTGAGTCCAAGGCCTTGGCACCATAAAGTCTCCTACTCCAAAACACTCTGTACTTCTGGATTGGCAAATCAAAAACTGGAGGAGACCATCGCATCTCGGCACTCAAACTTCCATTTGTCCTCGTTAGAGGGCCTACTGTGACATTATCAGGTGCCTTGGGAGGTTTTGGACCTAGGAGAGAAAAATGACTGGAGTTTTTATTGGATAACTACTAATGGAAGCAAGTAAGTTTTTGATACTCGAGCCACTCCAATGAGGCGGTATATTGAGTGGTTGTATCATCGTTATTATTGCACATAAAAAAAGAGTTAAATGTAAAAGTTTTGTGGTTATCGCTGGATTTTGATAAAATTCTATAAAAATACAGTAGCTTGCAGATTTCAGGGGATATTTTTTTTTAATGAGATACCTTGTATATTATTAAATTTTTTAAATATTTTTTTTTCTGATTTCAAAATTATACCATATATTATACCGTTTTTGAGTTATTAAACACCGAATAACTTAAACTAGTTGTTACTGTAAATACCTATCCTATGAAAGTTAACTTTTTTAAAGTAAGCTACGAAAATGACAACTATATTATGTTTGTTCAGTGACATTTCTGTAAGGAAATAATCAAAATAGTTCACAGTGAGAAAGAAAAAGTACAAATATTTTTACAAAAATAGATTACAAAGATTTATTTAGGAAATTTAAATAACCTGATGCCTTCAAAATATCTATTGTGGTGCCGGTATTTAAAGATGGCGACAGAACATCCGTAAGCAACTATAGACCAATTTCTCTCATTCGCCACTTGGCAAAAATATTCGAAAAACTTAAAAAAACAGAATAACTTCATTCATAAATGAATTTTACTTGTTGTTTGATAAACAATTCGGTTTTAGGGAAAAAACCTCAACTGTGGATGCCATACTCAACCTAACAAAAAAAAATCCATACATCTCTACAAAGAGGTAGGCCTAGCCTGTGCCTATTTATTGATCTGAGTAAGGCTTTTGACACTGTGAGCCACACTTTATTAATTCAAGCGTTGAAGAACTCGGGTATCAGAGGGATGGTGCTAAATTTATTTGAATGCTAATTGAGTTCGAAAAAAGTTGTTAGAGTGGGGGATAAAATAAGTCAAAAACTAGATACTGAATATGGAGTACCACAAGGATGAAATATGTTCAATGTGTCTACCATTATTGTCAATGCATAATTGATAACGTCTTCTTATATTTATAAGTGCATTGAAAATTGCTTCATTATTGACATTCAGATTCTCTATTTCAAGTCGAATCGTGTCTTTAATGAGTTGAATATTATTATTATTAACAATGTCTTTAAGGAATCCCCAGAAAAATGAATCCATAGGGGTCAACTACATTCAGAATTTTCTAAAAAGTAATACAATCTTACAAAAAGGTCTATTCGCGAATTAATATGAATAGGCTTACCTTCGAAATGAAGCAGTATCGTGGATTTTTTGAACTACTCGCTTTATTTTACTGAAACTGAAGGTGATTCACCTTTGGTAAATATTGTTTAATGTATCTTCTGACGGTGTTGGACGATTTGGATACATCACCCTATATGCACTCTCTGCTGCACGTTTATTTTTGTTGTTATGTATATAACAAGTATATATTTGAACTTTTTCTTCCCCACTGTAAACCGTTTTGATTATTCCATTAAAAAAATGTCACTAAACAAACATAAAAAAGATCATTCCAAAAATTCAATAATATACAGGGTATCCCATTAAAAAAAAATTATCCCCTGAAATATTCACGCTACTGTATTTTTGATATAATTTTATCAAAATTCAGTCAGAACCACACAACTTCCACATTTAACTTTTTTTTCTATAGGACATAATAACATGATAGGGAATGGGTAATTTATAGTGAATAACCTGTAGTAATAGTAAATTTAATTTTTTCAGTGGTAATTGATCCAATAAAATTTAGTAATTCCAATGGTACAAGAGTTGACAAATCATTATTGCTCATCTTATTCGCCTATTGTGATTTCAATGAAAAAACACTATTGTGTGTAATCGACATAAAAGTGATAATCACTGTGAGAAAAATGTAGGTGAACGTGTAGCAGCTCTGGAGTAGCTCTGGAGTAACTTAACAACTTGATAGTTAATTATCCGTTTCGACCTGTTGTTAACTATTCTTTGAATATGACTCAAAAAATGCCTCTGGTTTCTGTTTAAAGCTACTATAGTGTGAGATAGACAACAAAATTAGGTGTTGAAAAACACGAATTTCAAAGTGTCTCTCCAAAAGAAATGTTTCTAATTTTTTTCCATCTTTGCAAAGTGAGATTGCTTCTAGAAAATGTGTTTTCCATTTCTTCCGGTCTTCCTGGTGATCGTGGAATTGTTACAAATGATTTCTGATGAGTACTCTCTTTTGGAAAACATTCTTCTTTGCCACATTCATCTACATCAGTTCTTAATTAAGACTGGAATAGAAAATCAAACAATTATCTGAATGAAAATGCAAATTTTCAATTTCAGATTTTTCTTTTGAGTTAGGGTCTTTTCAGAATATCTATCAGATGTAGTTCAATGTCCAGCGTGGCTTTAGCCGGGGAAGTAGTTGTTTTCTGATAGACATTCACAAAAAACCACTTCTTTTTTATCGTAGAAAAATCTTTCTATTCAATATTCAATAGAGAATGTTTCATTTTCAACATGAATACCCCACAAGAGGTTATCTTGGACGATGGGAGATAGTGACTAAAGTTTATCTTTCAGTCGCAGATGATTCCACATCTGATTTTATGAACATCCTGTTCATATTTTCAAACAAATCAAAATTAATGAAAGAAAACATTATCAGAAAGAAACATTTGCGAACAATATCCATTTATATGGAAGTTTGCATGGACTGTCAGGTGAATATCATTCAACGTTCTGCGTGGTATTTGCTTAGGAAAGTAGTTGTTTTTCGCCTGTCGGTCTACCAATTGTGTTTCAATTTCTATTGAACCTTTTGTGAAGACGACTTTGTGTGCTTTATGCATTTCATTTCAAATCAAAATTAGCTGATTCAGTGTATCGAAAGTACGGAAGTAATGAACGAAAAATATAGATCTTACTTGTCGATACAGCGAAAGGCATTGTACTGCTGCTGAATCCCCGCGTGCCATTCTCATTCACAGCTGCAACTCTGAACTGATACCATTTCCCCGGTTTCACCAGATGCTTCAAAACCCTCCTTGGCTTCATCGACTTGGAGCACAGACTCCATCCTCCAATGTGGCTTCCCACGAAGTGTTTTCCTTCGTGGTTTCTTTCTTCTAGAAGGTAGAGTACCGGTCCCCCGCCTTTGTATTGACGTGAAGACTCATCCGTCGACCAGTCTATGTGAATCGTTCTCTTTTTTCTGCCCTCGATGACGATGGGTACTCTGGGTATCCCTGGCAGACCTGGAATGAGATACATGATTACCGGGTTGATTTTTCACTTGTGAACGTTGGCACACATATGTAGTTGACATTGACAGATCCTCCTACATCCGTCACAATAATTACATTCTATGAAAGGATGGAATTATATACAAAGTGATGAAATCAACTAACCAGAACTTTCAAAAATAATTTGTATTACACAGGGTGTTAGTGAATAAGTGCGACAAACTTCAGGGGGTGATTTTGCATGAAAAAATAATGACAGTTTGCTATATAACTTTTGTCCGCAAATGCTTCGTTTTCCGAGATACGGGGTGTAGAAGTTTTTTCTTAAAACTGACTTTTTATTTATTGCTCTGAAACCGGTTGAGATATGCAAATGAAATTTGGTGAGTTTTAAGAAGTAGTTATGCAATTAGAATTTTATGTTCATCATTGGCGCGCATGCAAGTAATGATCTCAATTTTTTTGAGAAAAAAAGTATACGTCAGTTTTGAATTCCTCGTTCAATTTGTGACAAAAAATCTCTCCTGCCTTGTTTTTTGTATGAGGCGCCGTTTTTATGCAAAAAAATAAAACGACTTAACGCGTATTTTTCAGTTCTTCAATACATTATCAAGAACTATCTAATACAATAACGTTAAACCAGAACAATAACAGAAAATAACACTAATAAATAAATAGGCGCAAAGCTACAACAAATGTTCAAAATGACCTCCCTCAGACGTATACAAGATTCAACTCTTTCGCGCAAATATTCCTGGTGTATTTCTTATTGTCTCGCAGCCGGCTATAATTCGATTCCTCAGGTCTTCAACATTTTCGACGGGAGTGTAATAAACTAATAACTTAAGAAAACCCCAGATGCGAAAATCTAGAGGATTTACATCCGGAGATCGAGCAGGCCAATGTTCCGTACCTCCCCTATGAAATCCCTGCAAACCTTCATTTGAGGGCAAAAAGGGCAGACTGGAAAGTAGCTAAACGAACGGTAACTCATTCAAAAGTAGTGTGGGTAATAAACTCCTTCAAGCCTTACAAGTCTCCGGGCCCAGATGGAGTATTTCCCATACTACTTCAGAGCGGAGTTGAATATCTAGCACCAGAACTGTGCAGACTGTACAGGCTGAGCCTAGCATTGGGATGGCTACCTCAAACCTCGAAAATTGTAAACGTGGTCTTTATTCCAAAACCTGGACGGGACTCATACGACCAGGCAAAGGCATACAGACCAATAAGCCTATCGTCATTTCTTCTGAAAGGCTTAGAAAAACTGATAGATAGAGACATAAGGGAAACCGCTCTTGTAGAACGGCCTTTACATCAAAACCAACATGCATATTTAACAGGAAAATAATGCGAGACAGCACTTCATCAGCTTGTTTCAAGGCTTGAAGAGTCTCTAGCAAACAATGAAATTGCACTATGCACTTTTCTAAACATCGAAGGAGCCTTCGACAACACCTCCTTTGGAAGTATGGTCTCTGCGGCCACTCGACGAGGCATTGACGAAACCACCTGCAGGTGGATACACTCAATGCTTCACAATAGACTGGTCCAAGCCAACATGTTCGAGGAAACAGAGCAGGTTGAAATTTTGAGAGGTGCCCCACAGGGGGGCATACTCTCCCCCCTTCTGTGGGACATGGTTGTAGATGAACTGCTAATTTCTCTGAATAACCAAGGGTATTACTCTCAAGGGTATGCCGATGACTTGGTCATCCTCATCAAGGGAAAGAATACTCGAACAACCTCAGAGCTAATGCAAAATGCACTGAGGACAGTAGAGGAATGGTGTAACAGAGAGAGCCTAAGGGCAAATCCGAACAAAACAACACTAATTCCCTTCACCCGGAGAAGAAACATGGGAGATCTCATGCCTCCCAGACTATTCGGGATTACAAGTAGTAGAGCAGGTGGAATATCTAGGGCTGATTCTTGACAAGAAACTAACCTGGAACCAGCATCTTCAACATGTAACCAATAAAAGCAAGATAACCTTCATGATGTGCAGGAGAGCTTTTGGAAAAACCTGGGGGCTCAAACCGAAAGCCATGCACTGGCTTTACACAGCGGTAATAAGACCAAGAATAACTTATGGCTCACTCTTATGGTGGCCAAAACCAAATCAAAGACAGGCAAAAACCAACCTTGGGAAAATCCAGAGGCTTGCCTGTCTCTGTATCACGGGTGCAATGGATAGCACTCCAACAGCTGCAATGGAAATCATCCCAAACCTCGAACCCCTGACTTACATGTCATTGGAGAGGCCAGGATGAGTGCATACAGACTGAAACAAACAAAAACTGGAGAATCCGTACAACTGGACATACCAGAATCACTCATGTAATCAACATCGAAAAACTCGAAATGATTCCAGACTACATGCAACCCCTATACTCATTCGAAAAACCATTCGAAACACGAATTGATGGATCTGGATGGGCCCCGAGTATAGAATCACAACCAACTGCGGACATAGTCTGGTATACAGACGGTTCAAAGACAGTTGAAGGAACGGGAGCAGGAATACATGGGGTAAGGCCAAGAAGGGATTACATAATACCACTTGGCAAATGCTCCACGATATTCCAAGCTGAAACACATGCTAATATGGTATGCCTTCAGAAGAATCTAGAAAGTGGTTATAGGAAAAAACACATCTACATTCTATCTGACTGTCAAAGTGCTATCAAAGCACTCAACTCTATACAGATGAAGTCCAAACTGGTCTGGGACTGCCTCCAGAACCTCATCGAGCTGACAAAACACAACAAGCTCACCTTGATGTGGGTGCCAGGTCATAGATGCATTGAAGGCAACGTCAAAGCGGACCAGCTAGCCAGACAAGCATCTGAAACGCTATTCACAGGGCCAGAACCTGTACATGGGAGTAGCAAAAACCGATGCAGGACCCTGATCGACGAGTGGATGAAAAGAAGACACCAACAATATTGGGATCAAACTGTCGGGCAAATACACAGCAAAGTCATGGTAGGGCATCCAAACCGGACCCTGACGGCTGACCTTCTGAACCTGAACAGAACGAAGGCTCGTATAATAATAGGTCTGTTGACTGGACACTGCGGCCTAAGAAAACACCTAAACACCATGGGAGTACGCAGGGAAACCGTGGAGTGAAGGCTATGTGATGAAGAGGAGGAAACAGCCTCTCATATTATCTTCGACTGTGACGCCCTAAGTAGTAGGCGACACAGAACCTTTGGAGAGATCAGCTCGGAAACAGGCATGAATCCGAAGAACCTCATCAACATGCTTCTAAACCTAATCAAAGCTGTTTGAATGAGGAATCACTGACGACATAGTGATACAATAGACCCTAGCTGGTCGCAGTGTCAAGGGAAGCCAAGTGCCAACTCTGTCTCTGGCTCGTCAGCTTTCAACCAACCAACCAACCATCCGTACCTCCCCTACCTATCCAACGATTTGGATATACTGTATCTAAGTGATTACGTACAATAATGCTAAAATGGACTGGTGCACCATCATGCATGAACCAGAAGTATTGTATCAGCTGTAGAGGAATTTCTTCAAGAACAGGTAACTCTTCCTGTGGGAAATCAAAGTAAGAGTCGCCTGTTAATCGTTGTGGAAGGAAATATGGACCGATTAAATGATCATTGAGTACTCCAAGCCATACATTTACTGAAAACTGATGTTGAAAATGAGCTTCAAAGATTCCATGTGGATATTCCTCAGCCCAGAGGTGATTGTTATGGAAATTTCGTGTACACTGTCGTCCAAAATTAGCCTCGTCAGTAAACAAAACGCCATTTGAAAAATTAGGAATTTGTGCGATTTGATGAAGAATCCAATGGCATAAAACTAGACGCGGAAAAAAGTCTCTAGGTAGTAGCGCTTGCACACGTTGCATTTGAAACGGATACAATTGCTGTTCTTTAAGAATTTTGAAAACAGTGAAGTTGCTTACATTCAGTATGTTGGCAATTTTTCGAGTACTTGTTTCAGGTGACTCCGCAGTTACCTCGAGAACTGCTTCTTCTAGTTGCACAGTTCGTACTTCATGAGGGCGCCCGCAGTCAGCCGTTTGTTTCTTAAATGTACCATTTTCGCGCAAACGTTGGTGAAGACGAGCAAATATTGTGTGATGGGGTACCCTACGTCCTGGATACAACTAAGCATACAATCGTCGAGCTTGCCGACCATTTCCATTACTTCGATCATAGACAAAATGCATGTCTAACAATTCCGCATTTGTATAATTTTCCATTCTTTTCGATAAAATAAAAATTTATTACTTATTATCATCATTGTTATACCAAACTAAAAGCTTAAAAATGAAGAAACGCTAATTTGACATCTCGTTGAAATATTCGTATTTAACAGAATGTTAACAGTAGCCTACTAGCATCGCTACTAGATAATGTATTGAAGTAATGACAAATACGTGTTAAGATGTTTAATTTTTTGTCACAAACTGAACGAGGAATTCAAAAATTTGAAACATCTCAGTGGCGTACCATTTTCTTCTTTAAAAAAATTGAGATTATTACCCGTATGCGCGCCAATGATGAACATAAAATTCTTAATTGCATGTCACAAAATGCGCAATAACTACCTCTTGAAACTCACCAAATTTCATTTGCATATCTGGACCGGTTTCAGAGAAATAAATAAATAGTCAGTTTTTAAGAAAAACTTTAACACCCCGTATCTCGGAAAACGAAGCATTTGCGGACAAAAGTAATGAATCAAACTGTCATTATTTTATCACCCCCTGAAGTTTGTCGCACTTATTCACTAACATCCTGTATTACAATAAATAGTTAAAGTAGATAATCATATTATTCAACGGTTGATAGTTGAAGTAAGCTAGGTAAGTAAGAATTTTGGAAGTAATAAAAAATTAAGGAGGTAGTAATCAGTAGATTTCAGCCACAAAAAATTGAAAAATAAAAACTTTTTAACAAAAAACTAAACCGACGAAAAAATCAACTAAAAAGCAAAAAATAAAATAAACCTTCTTAGTCTTAATGATAATTGAGCCCTAAACTAATGTGAGTAACTAATTTTGAGTCGGCGCCAAACAAACTAGCAATTGAATTAGGTAAAGCGTATTATACACTGATCTTCGATAATTGTTTGTTTGGCGCCGACTCAAAATTATTTTCTCACATTAGTTTAGGAGCTCAATTATCATGAAGACTAAAAAGGTTTATTTTGTTTTTTGCTTTTCAGTTGATTTTTTCGTCGGTTTAATTTTTTGTTTAAAAGTTTTATTTTGATATCAACAGTTTTTATGACCGAATCGTGTTTCTCTAGTTTGTAATCCATCCGTTATAATTTGCAGATGCATTGGTACCGGTTCATATTTTAATTCTACATAATGTCAAATGAACGATGCATATATCTATTTCATGCTTCGTTAGACAGCCTGTCAATATGATCACTTGGTTAGTGGATCAAATTCAACTTACACAGCTCAGTTAATCTAACAGATCAACAAGTAGAGATGTAATAGACAAGTGATCAATTCGTTGCAGTTCATTTCAGGCAGACGATGAATAGTCGCAATTAAACGTTTTTACCTTCTTCTGTTACTTTCGTTGATTTTCAAGTGGTTCTCTAATATAATATTAATGATAAAAATTAACGTCTTTATTATTGCTATAATTGTGCTATCGCAAAAAAAAATATTTACATCAAGAGATATGAAAATCTAAATAAAAGGCGATCGATTTTTTATAATGACATGTCAGTATTAATTTTTTTTCACTTAATCTTATACAGTGTGTCAAATTAAAAAGTTGCCAGTGGCACCCCCTCCGCCCCATCAACCCCCCTTCAAAAGTTTGAATGGCAACCCTCCATGTGGGATGATACATCAATGGAAAGCTCTTCAATTTTTTTTTCTGTGGTATCCACTTTTGGGGGTGGGGATGTATTATTAACATTTTTAAAGATATTCATGTGTCGAATTGTATGTTTCGCGGATCTGGAAGCTGAAGCTGCCTCTGAAAAATTATCAACTCAAACTTGGTGGTGTTGATAAACGTTTATTTCTTACGTTGAGGTTATGCATATCGGTTCTACATGTGAATAAATCTAAAATATTTGCTACCAGAACGTATGAAAATACCTAGCAAAATACCCGTATAATTTAATAGGAGACGAGGTAAAATCCCCCCCCCTCTTACAGGAAAACCTAACCTGGTATTTGGTATTTACCAAACACCTGCCCAACATCAGGAAGAGACAACCCCTTCGCTCACCACCCCGGTTGGGCAAGCTGGATGTCTCCAACCCCTATGCAACATGGGTAGAATCTGTATACAGTGCTCGTCTAGAGTCCGTTTCCCCCCTATTAATTTTCGAACCAACTGGTATATCGCAACGAAATTTGGAGGGCTCAAACAGGAGATAAAAACCTACTTTTTTTTTAAATAGAACTCTCCATATATTATTCCATTTTCAAAATCTGCTCATAATTCTCAACAGTTTTCTCTAATACACTTTACTCCTAAATTCAATTGTTTTCGAAATAATAACGTTTGAAAAGTGACATTTCGGTCATTTAAAACCCAACCAAAAACACTAATGTTGCTTTCAATCAAGTTTGCATTGGAAAAAATCGTTGTCGCGGTAACATCTTCTTTACTGTCAAACTGAAATGTTTACTGTCAAATAGTCCGTTGAGCGCCTAAATCCTTTTATGAAAAGTGTGATCATGGCTCGTAGTTTAGACGATAAATTTGAAGCAGTTTTGATATTTGGAGAAGCTGGAAGAAATTATCATCTAGAAGTCCGTATGTTTAATGATAGATTTCCCGAGAATCCTATTTTGAGGTCATATTTGCGCAAACTTTTAAATAAGCTCCAAAGCAACTGGTACGCTGAATGATGCTCCAAGATTAGAAGAAAAAAAGATAGAAATTGTTGCTGAAATGTAATCAATCCGACTCAGTCGACGTCTGCAGTTGCTGAATCCTGTGGAGTACAAAAAGTGTCCAAAGAGTCCTAAAAAAAGAAAAGTTTCTTCCCTATAAAATAAAAATCCTGTTTGCTCTCACGGAGGATGATTCAGACCGGAGGGTTGAATTTTGTGAGTGGTTAACAAGATTAATTGAAGGAGAACGGGGCTTTCTAAAACGTGTATGTTTCGCAGACGAATGCACGTTTTTTCTTAATGGAAAAGTCAACAAACAGAATGTACGATACTGGAGCAATACTAATCCGCATATTTTCAGTTTGGGTGGGGATTTTGGGCCATCGCGTTGTTGGACCGATTTCCATCAGAGGCAATCTTACACGAGTTCTTTACAGTAATCTTTTAGAAACTGAAATTGAACCTCGAATAAGACAAATTGTATTAAACAATCAGGAAGAGTTTGAAAATCGTGAAATCATATTTCAGCAGGATGAGGCACCTCCCCATTTCGATCGCATGGCTAGAGAGTTCCTCGATACAAACTTTCCTGGGCGAAGAATGTCGCAGGGGAAGTACAGAATGGCCACCAAGTTCTCCGGATCTTACACCTCTAGATTTTCACCTTTGGGGGTATCTGAAGTCAAAAATCTACGACACTGAATGCCGAACAATAGAAGTGTTGGAACGCAGAATAATAGATACATGTGAAGAAATAAATGAAGAGACTTCATTAACGTGAGAGAAGCTATTTATAATAGGGCACTTTATTGTCAAGATTAAGGAGGGGGCCACATTGAACACTTGAGGAAATAGTTATTGGGGTTGAATAAAAGTGTTATTCAAAAATAAATTATAATTATTTAGCTAAGTAATTTATTTTGAATTTACAGAACACATTCGTTGGCTCCGAGATTTTCCGGTAAGCGGTACTGTTTATCCTTAATAAACTCTCTTCACGCCTCTCATCGGTCAAATTCATTAAGAGATTTAACTACAAACGTTTAGTTACCAAAATGTTTTACCGGAAGTGACCAAAATCCATACTTCATTTCAAACCGGAATGTCATTTTTCAAACGTTAATATTTCGAAAACAATTGAATTTAGGAATGAAGGGTATCAGAGAAAACTGTTGATAATTATGAGCAGATTTCGAAAATGAAATAATATACGGGGTGTTCTATTCAAAAAAAATATTGAAGATGGCGCTCAGCCGCAATTTTGAAACTTTTAGCTATGATTTTTTCATGAAAAATTAGGTTTTTATCTCATATTTGAGCCCTCATATTTGAGCCCCCCAAATGTGGTTCAGAAATTAATAGGGGGGAACGGACTTTAGACGAGCACTGTATAGTTTGTTAGTTGTAAATAGTAGAATAAGTTGAATTGTTGTTGACAAAATCGAATAAAACCACTTAGAATTTGGTTCTACATGTGAGTTTCCTAGGCAGATATGAAAGAGTTTTGATCAAAATTAGTTCTTCTATTTTGCATATTCATATTTTACAGCTAATATTATGCAATTTATGTGAGATTCTCTGTTGCTTCCTGAGGCCATTGATAAATCGCAAAAACTCTTGTATTTAAAAAAATAAATTATATAATACATCTGTTTAGGTGAAGTTTTATAGTACGAGTGTTGTGCATAAAAAAATATAAAAAAATTGAGACAAGCTTTTATGCAAGTGCACTAAAAAGGAAAAAAGTATTTCTCTAATTGTTGGAACTAGGTTGTGAGTAGCAGAATCAAAATCTTGCCGCCCAAAAATGCCCATTTTATATTTCGGACTATAATCACAAAACTCGTCGTTATCTTAAATTCGTGGATTTTGAATAGAATAGAACCATAATCACAAAACTCGTCCGCCATTTTTCTTTTCTAGCAAAAATTCCATAATGCATTCTCACCAGAATTATAAACACCTACCAAATTTCAGCTCAATCGAACAACGGGAAGCGGGTTAAATTTAACTTGTAAGATTTGATAACCGACAGTCATCGGTTTAGGTGAAATTAAATAACAGCTTGTAAATTCAATAATCTCAGACTAAATTCATAATCCGCAACCCCAGAAAACTTGACATACCAATTTTTAATAGAAACTATCCATAATCACAAAACTAGTCCACCATTTTGGAGCTGCCATCTTGAATTCATGAATTTTGACAATAAAGTCATAATATCGGACCACAAAAACTCCCACATACCAATTTCGAATAGAATCGAACCATAGTTACAAAACTCGTTCGCCATCTTGACTCTATGAATTTTGACAAAAAAATCACAATCTCCGACCCCGAAAACCCCCACATACCAATTCGAATAGAATCGGACCAAAATCACAGAGATCGTCCGCCATCTTGGAGCCGCCATTTTGATTTCATGAATTTTGACAAAAAATGCATAATCTTCGGCCTCGAAAATCCCTAAATAGCAAGTTTGAATCGAGTCAGACCATAAACACAAATCTCGTCCGTCATCTTGGAGCTGCCATAATGTTTTTCTCTCTAACAGAAATTCCATAATGCATTGTCACGAAAACTATGAACACCTGCCAAATTTCACGTTAATCGCACAACTAGATGTGGGTCAAATTCAACTTGTAAGATTTGATTGCACACATCAGGACAGGTGAACCTAAATAAAAGCTTGTAATATAGCCTCCAACCCCAATAGGCTTCAGACCTCTTAGTATGGAACACGTTGTATTCTTTTGTTGGCATATTTTTCGAATTTTAATTTCACATATAGGTAGTATGATACCAATTGTTTTTGCTTTCTCAACCATTTCGAGACACTCATTGTTTGTTATTTATATCAACAGAATCAATAATGATGGCGTGAACCGCAAATCATTGTTTTTTTATTTGGTCGGGGAAAAGCTGTAATAGAGCTGGGTGTCATCGGCGTAAAGATAGAATTTGAAATATTGAAAAATATCCAACAAATGGGATGTGTAAATGGCACAGAGTAAGGGTCCCAAGATGGAGCCTTGTGGTACACGTGAATGAAGACTGAGATATTGGGGTCAATTCCATCTCACTTTTTGTTGGCCATTTTTCAAAAAAGATTCTGTCGAAAAAATAGCATTTTTAGAAATACCTATGGAGTTCAATAAATTCAATCATAAATCAAAATTCGTTGTTTGGAACGCAATAAAATTAAAATTGTACAATTTTCTTTATCTGTTGTCCTAATCACGTCATCAATGACTTGCAAAAGTGCAGCTGTCAGGAGAAGAAAGCAGGTAGTATGCTTATTGCACGAAAGTCTTTATATTCAGAGTGATTCGATTTTCTTTTATTTACTTTCACAAATGCACTTCTCAATGTTGTCGGAATAACATTATTAAACTGAAGTATGATTAACGTAAGATATAGTGTGGGGACAACATAGTCTGATATACCTAATATTTGGAACATCGCAGCCTGCTGCATTGGTTTCCGTTTGACAGCTTGTTTCATAGAAACGAGAAATCATAATTTATCAGGTTGTGTTTTCCCTAGATGAGATCAGAAAATAGAGAATTTCCATATGGACATGAAACCTTCAGTTATGGATGACCACGTTTCAGAAAATTCTCCAAACATTCAATAATTAGTCTTTCGGTTATGAATAAAAATCATCGACATTGACATAGATTTAAGACTAATAAACATCCAATATTCAAGAATTCATTATTATTTCTAACGAAATAATTTACATATTATATATTTTCATCTGACTTGGAAATTACTGTAATTATATCGATATTTATGAAGTATGTTTGAAAAAAAATACCCTACCTTTCATTGAAAATCTGAAACAGGGAATGTTTGCAAACACAATTTGATACCTTTGATGTGTAGACTGAAAAAATGTGGATCATTGAAGGATCATTTATCATCTACCTTAGATACCAAAGATGACTGGGGTATTAATTGTGGTTAATAATAATAATAATGTTTAAGCTCCTCGAACACGTTATATAAATGTATAGGATTTGGCCATATACAGGGTGAGTCAGAATAAGACCGACAAACTCCGTCTACAGATTCCTCACCTCATTTCGAGGTGAAAAGTTGCTATCAAGGTAAGTCCTAAAATGCATTCCCTCTGAGATACAGGGTGTCGAAAGTACGGAAAAATTAAGATTTAATTTGTTTTCTCCAAAATTCCTCTAGGAAAAAATTTTAAGTTTGGTACACTAATCAAAGTTCATTAACGTGCCGATTTGAAGTTATAATTGTTTACTTTCGTAAACCAGTGGCTTACATACGATGATATGTGGTCATATGTTCCTTCATATTTTCTTGGGACAAGTGAATGGAAAGAGAGTTTGACATCAGTTTGGCTCATCGATACTAGAAGCTAGACGTCATAACATTCCATGTGCCTAAAAGTGGAGGTTTCTGAGATGATTGAGAAACACTGAAGATATGTCCTTAGTAGAGGCATAATTTCCTATGGGCAATAATTGCATAATGCTAAAGATAAGAGTTAAGGTCAGAAATAATTTTTGCGGAAAACTGAAGATAAGTACTCTTAATTTGTTGAAGTTTATGTTGGAGTATCATTATCAAAGCCATTTCTGATAGAATTATCTAGGAAAATATCATCCAGTCAACATGTTTTTGATGTAGAAAAACAATCATTGTGTATTAATATCTACTTAAATGATATAAACGGTTTAGTGGATACACTAAATAGAAACAAACAAGGCATTAAAGCAAATGTTCAAATGAACCACTATTTTGTTCAATACACAATTGGCATCTCCGTATCATCGACTGTCGCACGCTTTGAAATATTCCTGGTGTATCCTGTATTAACGTACATGCTGCAAACATTCTTGCCGTTAAATCTTCCACAGATTCTACAGGTGTTTCATACACTAGGGATTCAAGGTATCTCTCAAAAAATAATCCAGTGAAGTAAAATCCGGAGAACGTACAGGCCAATGTATGGGACCACGTCTACCTATCCACCGATCATGGTATGTTTGATCAATAAATTGACGAACGATTCGTTGGAAATGGGCCGGTGCTCCGTCATATTGATACCACATTCTTTGACGAACCAATAAAGGTACGTCTTCAGGTAGCCCAGGTAAAACATGTTCGAAAAACACTCGGTAGTTCTGCCCATTCAAATCGGGAGGAAGGAGATATGGTCCAACGATACGATTTTCGATAATTCCTACCCAAATATTTACTGAAAACTTTTGTTGGTAGCCTTTTCGAAACATTCCATAAGGATTTTGTTCATCCCATGAATGGCTGTTCCTACTATTGGAATATCCATCTTGTGAAACATGCCTCATCCATGAATAGAACATATTTAGTAAAGTCGTTTGCTCTTTCATACATCCTCAAAAACCATTCACAAAAAATCTACGAGGGCCATAATCACCAGCAGCTAGAGCCATCATCTTCTGTAGGTGAAATGGATACAATAGTTGTTCACGTGCTACCCGACTTACTGTTGAATGAGACACTTGTAACCTATACATAATAGCCCGAGTGCTAGTAGAAGGATCTGCTGCTAACTGTTCTTCCGTAAAACTATCTTATCTTGTTCTATTCGCACCAAAATGGTGTTTACTGAATTTAAAGGACCCCGTTTCCTTCAATCGTCGATGTACAGCTATAAAAGTAGTGATATGTGGATGATGTCTGTTTGGATATCTATGTTGATGTAAGTCAGCAGCGGCTCAGACATTTTCCCCTATTTCACCATAAACGAAATGCATATCTGTATATTCTTCAAATGAATAATCCATTTTGAAACGATGTTCACTGACTGAAATGATGACAGATGACTTGACAATAATACAAACTGTTTTGGGTTACTGTCAATTATGTCTAACGTAAGTATCGATATATCAGTGTGTTTCTACCAGAAACAATGAAAAAAGGCTTCGTTTCTTTTCAGTTCCAAATTTCGTGTATGTTTTATGCGTTGATCAGTGGTGTACTGAACAGCCTACCATAAACTAGCATGAAAGGCTCGACTTTGCAACTAGTTATCACGAATCGAAAGAAATCATTTAAGTAGATATCAATTTACAATAATTGTTTTTCTTCATCAAAAACATGTTGATTGGATAACATGTTCCTAGATAATTCAATCAGAAATGGCTTTGATAATGATACTCCAACATAAACTTCAACAAATTAAAAGTACTTTTCTTCAGTTTTTCGAAAAAATTATTTCAGACCTTACCTCTTATCTAAGTGGAGTATTATGAATTTGAGGTTGGGTTTGTTTGTCAGTTGATCTGTCAAATAAATCATTTGCAAGAAAGTATGGTAACATATCAGTGAATCCACAACATCGATTCGATCAAATAATATGATGAATGAAAAAAATGGAGTTATCGGTCTCATTCTGACTCACCCGTACTATGTTTCCGATTCTCCCAACATTAAAAAATATTCAGAAGGTTGACACATATTCCAATATGTTGTAAGAAATTAGCATTATGCGATTATTGAACATAGGAAATTATTTCTCTAGTAAGGACATATCTTCAGTAGTTCTCAATTATCTCAGAAACCTCCACTTTTAGGCTCATGGGATGTTATGACTTTTAGGTTGAGTATCGAAGAGCCGAACTGATGTCAAACGCTCATTTGTCCATTCACCCAAGAAAACATGAAGGAATATATATATGACCACATACCATCGTAACTACGCCACTAGTTTACGAAAATAAAAAATTATAACTTCAAATTAGCACGTTGACAAACCAAGTTTCAAATTTTTTTCTTCAGGAATTTTGAAGAAAACAAATCAAATCTGATTTTTTTTCGTACTTTCGACACCCTGTATCTCAGAGGGGATGCATTTTAGGACATACCTTGATAGAAACTTTTCACCTCGAAATGAGGTGAGGAATCTGTAGTTGGAGTTTATCGGTCTTATTCTGTATACTAGAGTACCTGGGCGACCGAGCGCTCGGCGTTTTTTTTTTCTGTAGAATCGTGTTTTTTCGGGAAAGATGTTTATTTGGATACGAATCACATATAAATATTACCTGGTACACAGCTTGGCTACAAATATATTAAATAAACCGTATGAATTCAAGAAAAACTGTAACATTCGTACAATGTCATATAGCACCATCTCACAAAGTTTAAAGGTACCAGTAGGGTGGATTAGCAACAATGCAAGTAGCTCAAAAATTTACGAGATAGAGCTATACATATCGATTC
This sequence comes from Gonioctena quinquepunctata, assembly GCA_018342105.1. Lineage (NCBI taxonomy): Eukaryota > Metazoa > Arthropoda > Insecta > Coleoptera > Chrysomelidae > Gonioctena > Gonioctena quinquepunctata. Next base: position 394,035 of record JAFIRS010001025.1, on the reverse strand, counting down.
GTAATAAATATTTGTTTGTGTAAAATAGCGCTTTTTGAAGAAAGCCGCCTATATAGATAAACTTAAAAAGCAAAACCCTATGTAAATACAAATTTCATCCAAATAGTTAGAGCCGTTTCCGAGATAGCCGAAATATATATATATATTATATATATATATATATATATATATATATATATATATATATATGTAACAAATTGATTATTGGGGTATGCAGCAAGAGAAAAAGTGTACTCTTTAAAGTTTGTCCAAGCTTTCGGAATGTTTTATTTCCATCTTCAGGGATACTACAATGAAGAATTGAACAAATTAGTGTGTCATTTGGACCTCAAGGTACTAATAACTTACATCTTTGTTGAGATTAGTTTCTATGTTGTTTATGAATGGTCTTCATGTAAAGTACGGTGAAATTTAAGTTCTGAATTTGAAGTTGGCAACACATGTTTTAAATCGTCAACTAATTATACACATTAAAATTCATTGAAATGTTACTAATTAAAATATTAAAAATATAAAGTCTGAAACCTGTGTCTTGAAAAAGTACAATAGGTTATAAATTGTAGGAAAATTATTTATTCACTTGTCATATGCTTTGACAGTCACTGGTACCAACTGAGGGTAGTACCAACTGATATGAAATGGTTTGCCATTATTGGCCAAAGTATTTTAGTAATTTTCTTGTTAGTACCAACTGAAGGTTGGGCCAACTTGAAGATATATTAATAACTGTTAATGAGTTCAGATTGATTTGAGGAAAATTCTGTATTTTCCATTGCTAATAAGAAGGAATAAATTTCACTCAGGTGGTTGACATCCGTTTTTTTGTTCATATGATTTTTTTCCTGTGATATGTTCAATTCTTCATTGTAGTATCCCTGAAGATGGAAATAAAACATTCCGAAAGCTTGGACAAACTTTAAAGAGTACACTTTTTCTTTTGCTGCATACCCCAATAATCAATTTGTTACACCTAACTAGTCAGCAACGACTATCTTTCACTATATATATATATATATATATATATATATATATATATATATATATTTATATATTTTTCCTTGACTACATATGTTAATTTTTTTTATTTTCTTGGAATAAGGACCTTAGTCAGTTCTTAAAATAATGTAAAACATGTAAAGTTAAAAACATAATACGTTACATACCATCAAGCCCATGAATACTTTATACGGATATCACAGCATTGTCTAAACACACAAAGGAAAATCACCATAAAGTCGATTTCGACAAGGTTGAAATTTTGACAAAAGATAAAATCCAAAAGTTAGAAACTTTCTCGAAATTATTCATATAAAAAAAGATACAAACAGTATTAACAATAAAACAATAAAAAACCTCAATAAATCTACAATAACTCATTTTAAACAATCTTGCATGAATTATAATATTAGAGCGCTCGTACTATACCTGAATATGTCGAACGCTCCAATGTATTTTGTTTAAAAAAAAAGAACAGATAAAACAAAACCAATACCAGCAATCCCAGACATTCAACAACGTTCATTCAATCATGAAACATGAAACGAAATAATGAAAGAATAACAGTTGAATTATATTGTAAGTTTTGAATGTCTCTTTGAATTTCAATCGTATTTGATGTTATGTAACGTATTATGTTCTTAACTTACATGTTTTACATTATTTTAAGAATTTACCTGTAGATGACATAAACATTATCGAAACTTCGCATGGAATAAAAAATACATAGACTGACTAAGGCCCTTATTCCGAAAAAATAATGAATATATCTTTATACAGTGCCTCTCAAAAGTCCCCTCCCCCTCTTATTTTTGGAACGATTACACATAAACAAGTGAAATTTGACAATTAATATTGAAGGTTGTAAACTTCCCTACTAGTGATGATAGATGACGAAATCGTCAAAGATGACGTCACAAGGCCATTGTGACCAATAATTTTGAATGGAACCCTACGGCAAGCGACACCTCTTTTAAAAAGAATCGAAAAAACCTATTCAATGATAATAATTTTGTTTGTGTTTATGGCAGTTTTGGCAACTCGCTTTTAAAAAACGCAAAGCTGTGATGAATTAAATCAGTTAATACTAAAATTCCAAATTCAAGCTCCGCCTCTGGATAGTTGTCAAATAAGCTGACGTTTTTGTTAGTCTCCCTAATTCGACGTTTTTGTAATAGTCCAAGTTTTTGTACATTTAATAATTTGTGTATTGTTAATCGAATGTTTAACTGTTTTAGCAGCTTTTGGTACTTTTAATATTTTTGTACATTTTAATAATTTGTTAAACTGTTGTGAGCCGAACGTTTAAGTGCTTCAAGAAGCGAAATGGTACGTGCTTTAGGTGATAAAGTAGCAGCGATCCTAATTCTTGGTGAAACTGGACAAAATATTTATGCAGCAGAACGCATTTTTAATGAGAGGTTTCCCGATCGCCCCGTTTCGGGGACTTATTTAAGTGAGCTTCTTCGTAAGTTTGAAACAACGGGTAGTATTAATGATGCGAAACGATCTGGCAGACCACAAATTTCTGATGAGAAAAAAATTGATATACTGGCAGAAGTAATAGTTAATCCTACTTCTTCAACAACTCACGTTGCATCTACCTGTGAAGTCAGTCGAAGTACAGTACACAGGGTGTTGAAAAAAACAAATTTCATCCATACAAATTAAAAATGAAGAAAAAATGGGATAACAGGAAAACGGGATAACGGGATAATGGGATAACGGGAATAACGGGATAACAAAAAAACGGGATAACGGGATGACAGGATAAGGGGATAACGGTATAAAGAAAAAAAGGGGTAACAGGAAAATGGGATAACGGGAAAACGAGATAACGGGACAACAGGTAGCGGAAGGAGTCAAAAGCATAATCTAGGTGGAACAACATGAAGGAAAACATAGAAAAAAAGAAATTCTAGGCGGACGAGAGTTTTCGGGAAAAACATTTTAGGGAACATAGAAATTTGGACAGGACAACGTCTGTCGGGTCCGCTAGTATATATGTATATACAATATATATATATATATATATATATATATATATATATATATATATATATATATGCGAGTTGATGACAGACGTCAAATTAAAAATATACGTTGTGAGACAATGAAAACAAAATACCTCAAAGAATTCCCGCGGCAATTTAATACGTATAAAATTCTCACGATAATAAAGTTTTGATTGGTTTCTAGAAATGTCAAAAAATAATCATTAGAACACGTTCTTACTCGAATTGCATTCTAATACCACAAATAATTTTCAAACCTGTTAAGCTCTTATCGCTTCCTGCCATCTAACAACACAAACTGAATCATGCCAACAATCATCGAACATTTTTATTGCGATTCATACAAAGTATGTTGAATGGTTTCTACGATTCCTAAAGTAGCAACCGAAGTCAATATTCACATAATAATTTCTGCGGTTTTATTGCTGCGTTATTTAGATATTGCTGGGGATCCTGGAATTTATGTAGTAGTTCTGTTACAGATAAACACAAAGGTACATATGAGAGCAGTCGACGGAGCCCTCTTTGTTGAGGCCACGACTGGAGGTCTGGCAACGTTCAAGATTTGGTAAAATTATCGTTTTTTACATAATTAACCATTGTTTCCAGGATATTTTCATCATATGAATGATATGATGTGAGTACCGAGAACAAAATAATTGGTAATTTTCCGAAAAACAGTTCACTGCTCACGAAATGTTGATAATTCCAGTGAAATTGGGGGGAAAAATTGTTTGGTTGATTAACTGACGGAAAGTATCCTGTTCAACGCCATGATCATGCAGACAATCGCATATATTGCTAAACATGAGCCTTGTCGAATTTTTTTAATTCTTTTCTAATCTGAACTAGCTTTATTCATTAAATTGAGATTTTTTCAGCATCATCGTACATTGAGTGGATTTCCCGACTAAGTTTATTACTTTTCAACGATGTTCTTTGTCCATATTGCATCTACTATATGATATACTATAATTATGACACTGTGTCCCAAAGTAAGCTAATGGAAACAATAATAAATATGAAAGAAAAAGCCATATGAAGGGAGAGAAAATAAGAAATGAAATGCATAAAGCACACAAAGTCGTCTTCACAAAAGGTTCAATATAAATTGAAACACAATTGGTAGACCGACAGGCGAAAAACATCTACTTTCCTGGCAAATACCACGCAGAACATTGAATGATATTCACCTGACAATCAATGCAAACTTCCATATAAATGGATATTGTTCGCGAATGTTTCTTTCTGATAAGCTCGATTATGTTTAAATTCATGTCGTGTCCGCCTAACAATCCGCATACCGGTTTCAGGCTTTTGGCCCTCATCAGAACGGAGTAGTCAGAGTTGTCAGGTGAATATCATTCAATGTTCTGCGTGGTATTTGCTAGGAAAATAGTTGTTTTTCGCCTGTCGGTCTACCAGTTGTGCTTCAATTTATATTGAACCTTTTGTGAAGACGACTTTGTGTGCTTTATGCATTTCATTTCTTAAGAATAAATATGTTGCAAGCTGATGACATGCATTTTTTTTACTCATTCTCGAGGTAGATACAGAGTCACTCAGGAGTGACAAGTATGAAAATTATACTAACTCCAAAAGTATTTTACCAAAACTGCCATTTGGATATTTGAAAATATACTATTATTGTTATTCAAAAATGAAAATGGCGGACGATTACAGTGGTTCTGACGTCACCGCAGACACCTTGAAAAATAAAAAAAATAAAAAATTCAAAAGTGTTTTACCAAGTTTGAAATTTTAGTATATAATTAACACTAGTATCAGAAGCTTATATGTATCACGGAAGTATTTAAACACAATGCTATATTGACATTTCTCTGCATACACATCTCGAATATTCTACTCTATATACATAAAAACAAAGATTGCTATGCTAAGAATGGTGCTAGTCATATGTATGAAGCACGAAATAAAGATAACCTCCACATCGAAAAATTGAATCATATTATAAAAAATCACTTTTCAAGCTGGCCTCACCATATACAATTGTATGACCAACAATATAAATCAGTTGTCTCAGCCTATCTTCAAGAAAAGAATAAAAAATACGCTGAAAATTAATGCTCTCTATAGCCTTGAAAAATTTGTGAACTATTGCAAAAACAAGTAAATATATATTGTTTGTCATGTATGCCCCTTGTATCCAGTGCTCGTGTAAAGTCTGTTTCCCCCCGTACTAATTTTTGGACCACCTGGTATATCGCAACGAAATTTGGAGGGCTCAAATAGGAGACCTACTTTTTCATGAAAAACTCACAGCTAAAAGTTTTAAAATGGCGGCTGAGCGCCATCTTCAATAACTTTTTTAAATATAACACCCCGTGTTTTACTCCATTTTTGAAATCTGCTCACAATTCTCAACGGTTTTCTCTAATACACTTTACTCCTAATTTCAATTGTTTTCGAAATATTAACGTTTGAAAAGTGACATTCCGGTTTAAAATAGTATGGATTTTGGTCACTTCCGGTAAAAAATTTTGCTAACTAAACGTTATTATTAATTTGTAGTTAAATCTCTCAATGAATTCGACTATAAAGAGGCGTAAAGAGAGTTTATTAAGAATAAACAGTACCGCTTACTGGAAAATCTCGGAGCCTACGAATGTGTTCTGTAAATTCACAATCAAAACAAATTAGTTAGCTAAAAAATTATAATTTATTTTTGAATAACACTTTTATTTAGCCCCAACAAATATTCCATCAAGTGTTCAATGTGGCCCCCTCCTAAATCTTGACAATAAAGTGCCCTATTATAAATAGCTTCTCTTACGTTGATGAAAGTCTGTTCATCTATTTCTTCACATGTATCTATTATTCTGCGTTCCAACTCTTCCATTGTTTGGCATTCAGTGGCGTAGATTCTTGAGTTCAGACACCCTCAAAGGAAAAAATCTAGAGGTGTAAGATCCGGAGATCTTGGTGGCCATTCTGTACTTCCCCAGGATAGTTTGTATCGAGGAACTCTCTAGTCATGCGATCGAAATTCGGAGGTGCCCCATCCTGCTGAAATATGATTTCACGATTTTCAAACTCTTCCTGATTGTTTAATACAATTTGTATTATTCGAGGTTCAATTTTAGTTTCTAAAAGATTTCTGTAAAGAACTCACTGTAACATTGTCACTGATGAAAATCGGTCCAACAACGCGATTGCCCAAAATCCCCGCCCAAACATTCACCTTTTTAGGAAACTGGGTATGTCGCTCTCTGAAAATATGCGGATTAGTATCGCTCCAGTATCGTACATTCTGTTTGTTGACTCTTCCATTGAGAAAAACGTGCATTCGTCTGCGAAACATACACGTTCCAGGAAGCCCCGTTCTCCTTCAATAATTGTTCTTGTTAACCACTCACAAAATTCAACTCTCCGGTCTGGATCATCCTCCGTGAGAGCATGCAGGATTTTCATTTCATAGGAATGAAACTTTTATTTTTTTAGAACGCTTTGGACACTTTTTGAACATTCTCCACAGGATCCAACAACTGCAGACGTCGATTGAGTCGGATTGATTACCATTTCAGCAATAATTTCTACATTTTTTTCTTCTGAGAGAGGCGGTCTTCCTGATCTTGGAGCATCTCTCAGCGTACCAGTTGCTTGGAGCTTATTTAAAAGTTTGCGCAAATATGACCTCGAAATAGGATTTTCGGGAAATATATCATTAAACATAGGGACTGCTAGATGATAATTTCTTCCAGCTTCTCCAAATATCAAAACTACTTCAAATTTATCGTGTAAACTATGAACCATGATCACACTTTTCATAAAAGGATTTAGGCGCTGAACGGACTATTTGACAGTTAGAAGTTCAGTTTGACAGTAAACAAGATGTTACCGCGACAGCGATTTTTTCCAATGCAAACTTGATTGAAAGCAACATTAGTGTTTTTAGTTGGGTTTTAAATGACCAAAATGTCACTTTTCAAACGATAATATTTCGAAAACAATTGAATTTAGGAGTGAAGTGTAACAGAGAAAACTGTTGAGAATTATGAGCAGATTTCTAAAATGGAATAATATACGGGGTGTTCTATTTAAAAAAATTATTGAAGATGGCGCTCAGCCGCCATTTTAACACTTTTAGCTGAAATTTTTTCATGGAAAAGTATGTTTTTATCTCCTTTTTAAGCCCTCTGAATTTCGTTGCGATATACCAGATGGTTCAAAAATTAGTAGGGGGGAACGGACTTTAGACGAGCACTGTATGTATAGTGGAATTGTATTTTATATATAAAATGTGTTGTATTTTTTTCTTCTCTAAACACTATAATATTGCAATAGGCTACTAAATGTAATATAATGACTTGCCATATCCAAGCTTAGCATGGTTATGGTTAATAAAGAATTGAATTGTAATGGCTAAATGATCCGATGAGAGGGATTACTAAATTTGTCTTCAATGTCCCGCAAATTTTGGTAGAATTTGATGAACAAATATACGTAATACCTAGCGGCAAAGTCTTGAGATATTGAAATATATTTTTCATCAGTAGCTTCAACGTTCACATTCGCTAAGCTCAGAATAAAATAAAATAATCAATAAAAAATATTTCTAATGCGCTAGAAAGTATACAGGGTGTTCCAAATTGAAGTCGGCACCATTGCCAACTCCGTTATTATTGATGCTACGATTTCGGGTAAATGGGCAAACTGGTAGCATTTTTAGTGGCCTTCTCGATGCCGAAAACAAAAACAAAATTGACAGTCGCGTTGTCATAATATTTCATGAAATGATATTTTTTTCAATGGAACACCCTATATTTTTTCATGCATTTCGATTCGTAATAACATTCTCAACAACAAAGCTCATTTGACTTTTTTTCGTGAAGGTGAAAATAAGACAGTTGAATCAATAGGAAACATTTATCGTTTTGTACATTAATACCAAATAGCTTAGTGGTGTCAATTGAGTGGTGCGACATGATGATCACGGGTTTCACGAGTTCACATCCCAGCGCAATTTTTTCTTTTTACTGTCTCATTTTGCTATTAGTAACAAAATGTTGTCATTCGTATAAGTACAAAAAATGGGTGTTTGGACAATCATGAGGTTTTATTCGCCAAAACAAAGAAATTTTTTGTACTAGTGAAAGAAATAAATATTTCCACATAAGTCGCTCATTTTCCACTTTAGGAAGAAAAGTGATATGAGCTTTGTTGTTGAGAATGTTATTACGAATCGAAATGGATGAATAAATATAGGGTGTTCCATTGAAAAAATATCATTTCATGAAATATTATGACTCGCGACTGTCAATTTTTTTTGTTTTCGGCATCAAGAAGGCCACTGAAAATGCTACCAGTTTGCCCATTTAACCGAAATCGTAGCATCAATAATAACGGAGTTGGCAATGGTGCCGACTTAATTTGGAACACCCTGTATAGTAATAGATTCAACGTTTTCAGTTCGAATACAAAAGCGCTTTTGGATTTATAACTCACGGAATAACCTACGTCACATGTCGAAAGCAATTATTTTTTACTTTTCAACGCATTCGAATAAAAGATTGTGGTTTATTATGAGGCCTTCTTCCTTTAAGTTCTGAGCTATCTAGTTTTTCAATGCTAAAGATTAACTCGTCGGCCATCCTGGAGCTGCCATCTTTAATTTATGAATTTTTACAAAAAAATCAATGATTTTTGACTTAATTCACAATCTCCGACCCCAAAAACACCCACATACCAATTTTGAAGAGAATCGGACCATAATCACAGAGATCGTCAGCCATCTTGGAGCCGCCATTTTGATTTTGGGAATTTTGACAGACAAATCAAAATCTTCGATCTCGAAAACCCCCACAAACCAATCTTTAATCGAATCGGACCATAAACATAAATCACGTTCGCCATCTTGGAGCCGACATTTTGTTATTTTCTCCAACAAAAATTCCATAATGCATTGTCACGGGAACTATAAACACCTGCCAAATTTCACGTTAATCGGACAACTAGAAGGGGGTCAAATTTAACTTGTAAGATTTGATTACACACATCGGCACAGGTGAAACTAAATAAAAGCATGTAAACAGCATATTTAGCTGGGGATGTGTTGCCAAATCTTCCTCCGTGGTTTGTACGAGAGGAGGTTTTAACGTCTCATGTTTATATTATTAAGTGCACTTTATATCATTCTATGCAACGATACCCCTCATAGTGGCCTCCATTATGAGTTCATTTTATGTGGTAATCTCTTTGCTGGTTTACTTCATTAGACTCGGAATTAATGATTATGTGGAATTCAGAAGAGTATCAATCAGAAAGGGCATGTCTATGACATTTATTTTTTTGTTCGACCCTTGGGAAATCGTCGTATTCGAATTCTGTGAACGTCATCTGGAAGGTGCGCTCGAACATAATACAAAAATGTTACAAGTCTTAATAAAAACAAAAATATGTATTAATATCCATTTGTGTATTTCTATGGCATTGAATTAATCGGGTAGATGCAAAATTTAATGAATTAAAATATCTTTTCAAATACGGTTTAAACCGTCAATCAACATTTCATTAATTTGTTTTTTGTTAAAATAATTGTAAGTGAATATATTGCATTGTATGTGAACATATTACATTTGCGTATTGAAAAGAATGTTTTACATTTATTCATGAATGAATAAAATGTACGAATATGTATAAAACGAAAAACATTCCCCATACCAATTTTGAATAGAATCGAACCATAATCCCAACTAGTCCGCCATATTGTAGGCGCCATTTCGGTTTTTTTTCTCTAACAAAAATTCCATAATACATTGTTACCGGAATTATTACACCTGCGAAATTTCAAGGTAATCGGACGACTGGAAGATTTGTACTAAACATACGTAGATACATACATACAAATGTATATGTAGTATGAGATGCATTGAGTTTTTCAAATGTTATCAATACAAAATTAATGGTTGGCTCATAGGACCAGTTTCAGCTAAGGCTGAAACCATTCTGTGACAATAATAACGTTTATAAATTCTACGAAACAAGCATGATTATGAAGAGACACAAAAAATAAAATTAATTGTTAATAAAATACCACACTATAATTAAAACTGTAGAAAGATTATTAGCATTCAAATCAGTATCAAGCGATAGTTTTTTTTTCTCCATAGTTGATCTAATGTATTTCTTCAGATCATTTTTTTTTGTTACGTTATTAATGATTGTTATTTTGTTAGGTAAGCTGTTACAAAAAATAATTCCACATGAAGATAACAATTTTCTCCAAACCAAGTTTTTATATGGAAAATATTCAAATTATTATATTGTCTAATGTGATATACATGGTAATCAGAGAACTGTTTCTTTAATGAGATGAATAATAAAAACTTTTTAACAAAAAATCAAACCGACGAAATACGGAACTGAAAAGTAAAAAATAAAATAAACCTTCTTAGTCTCAATAACTAAGCTCCTGTAAGTAACTAAGTTTGAGTCGGCGCCAAACAAACAAGCAAATGAATTAGATAAGGCGTAAAATGATAGCCTCGAATTGCGCGGTGTCATTCTGATAATTTTTTTGAAGTAATTTAATGATCTTACTTACATTAGTTTAGGAGCTTAGTTATTGAGACTAAGAAGGTTTATTTTATTTTTTACTTTTCAGTTCCGTATTTCGTCGGTTTAATTTTTTTTTTAAGTTTTTATTTTTCAATTTTTTGTGACTGAAATCTACTAATTACTACCTACTTGTTTTTTGGTTACTTCCAAAATACTTACTTACCCACCTTACTTCAACTATTACTAGTTAAATAATATGATTATCTACTTTTACTATTTGTTGTAATATACATTATTTTTGTTGTTCTGGTTAGTTTATTTCATTACTTTGTATATCATTCCATCCTCTCATAGAATATAATGATTGTGACGGATGTAGGAGAACAAAAATAATGACATTAGCGATCTGTCATTGTCAACTACATATGTGTGCTAATGTTCACAAGTGAAAAATCAATTATTCCCTATTTTTCTACCCGTAAGGGTGTATAATTCCAAATATGATCAACTATGAGGTATACCCCATATAAAAAAAGAATCATCCAAATCGAAGATCCCAGTACAAAGTTATAGCTGAAAGAATCGGTTAACGGACCAGAATTCAGAGGGTGAGTGATCAATATCCTTCATTTTGCTACCCTTAGGGGTGGATTTCATCTTTTAAATTCAAATGGGACCAACTTCGAAGTACACCCTATCGGAATCGGACGTCTCAGTAAAAAGTTATGCGTGATCATACATAAAAAATATATATATATACGCGTCGAGTAGAGAACCTCCTCCTTTTTGGTTTCGTCGGTTAAAAAGGAACATAATCATGGGAGACTTTAATGTACATAACGCTGCCTGGCTCAAATTCTCTAACAAAACAGATGATGCGGGTCGTCAAGCCGAGGCCTTCGCCATCACTCATGGTCTAGAACAACTGGTCGAGCTACCAACCCGCATCCCTGATGTCAACAACCAGTCTGCCAATACACTAGATCTTTTCCTCACCACCAATCCTGACCCGTATAGAATAGAAGTTTGTGCCCCACTTGGAAACTCTGATCACACCCTCATCTCCACAACATGCTCTTTCCATTTACCATCGAGCTGCACAATACCACCCCGTCTCATGTGGCATTACAATTCGGCCGACTGGGAAGGTCTTCGTATGTTTTTCTCAGCGTTTCCATGGAAGAAAGTTTGTTTCTCTTCAGTAGATCCAACACGATGTGCTGAGGCAATTTCTGAAATCATCATGTTGGAGATGCAAACTTACATACCGAATACCGAAAGAAGAACATCATCCGATAAGACCTGGTTTAACAGAAACTGCTCTAGAGCTGTGGCTTCCAAACAGGCAGCATACTATCGATGGCTAAAAAATCCGGGCCCTGAGACCAGGCATATGCAAAGAGACAATAGAATGCTCAAAAGATTCCCACAATGCCAAAATAAGATCAAAACTTGCTGAATGTCCTAACGGATCTCGTTCATTTTGGTCTTTCGCCAAAGCTGTGGGAAGAAACTTCACTTCCAGCTCATTTCCTCCTCTAACCAAAGAAGATGGAACACTAGCAACGACTGCCCAGGAAAAAGCCAATATCTTTGCGCACCTATTTGCTGGAAATTCCACTCTGGATTCATCGGGAAAACAACCCCCGAACATTACACCTATTGACAGTCACATGCCGAGATCACCTTTCGCCAACGTACTATCAGAAAGATTTTGCTGGGTCTCAACACCAACAAAGCCTGTGGATCTGACGGAATCCGCCGATTGTTCTCAAGAAATGTGCCCCGAACTAACACCTGTTCTTTGCAAGTTGTTCAACCACTCTTACAATTTGGGGTATTTCCGTCCAATTGGAAAATTGCAAGAGTACAGCCAGTCCCTAAAAAAGGCAAAAAGGCCCTACCTAGCAACTACAGACCTATCGCACTGCTATCTATTATTTCAAAGGTCATGGAAAAAGCCATCAACATCGAGCTCATGAAATACCTGGAAGACTCAGGAATTGTCAACGATAGGCAATATGGCTTCCGCCATCAGAGATCAACTGGTGACCTGCTCGCTTACGTCTCACATATATGGCAGCTATCTATTGAAAAGTATGGAGAAACTTTAGCTGTGGCATTAGATATCTCCAAGGCGTTCGATCGAGTTTGGCACCAGGGACTCCTCGCCAAGCTTCCGTCTTATGGCTTGCCCCTCAGCTGTGTTCTCTGCTTGCTAGTTTTCTCTCAAACAGGTCTCTCCATGTAGTGGTCGATGGAGTTTCATCTGACACTCTACTCATAAATGCTGGTGTTCCGCAAGGATCTATTCTCGCACCAACACTATTTCTACTTCACATCAACGACCTGTTGCAAGCAACTTCATGTCCAGTACACAGCTTTGCCGATGATAGTACCCTCCATACCGCTTTCTCTTCCAGGGCCCCTATATCAGCCCGTGAAACCAGAAATGAACGAGGAAGAAATGTTAATAATATAAATATGGACTTAGCAACAATTCTCGAGTGGGGATCTGATAACTTGGTAGAATTCAATGCAAACAAAACACAAGCATGTCTTTTCTCTAGAAAAGCCGATCTCACTGTGCCTAACATAACTTTGTCAGGAGTAACCATACCACTGAAGTCATCCATATCGATGCTTGGTATTACTATCAGCAATAACCTTTCCTGGGAAAATCACGTGAGGTCCATTGCCAAAAGTGCATCCCAAAACTTGGTTTTGTTTCGTGCCAAGAGCTATTTCACCCCACTCAGCTGCTTATGATCTATAAGGCACAGATCCGACCTGTCCTGGAATACTGTTCCCATATTTGGAGCGCGGCACCTAAACATATCCTGAGGCTATTGGATTCTGTCCAAAAAAGGGCAATTCGTCTCGTCGGTGATGCCTCGCTTACAAACTCGCTCACTTGTCTGGAACACCGTAGAAAAGTTGGCGATTTGTCTCTATTTTATAGATATTTTCATGGGCGATGCTCTTCTGAAATATCAACAATCGTTCCTGCTTTGGCAGTCTCTTCGAGACTAACCCGTCAAGTTCAGTCATCACACCCCTTCGTGGTCACTTTGGAGACCTGCAGAACATCACTTTCCAAAGACTCGTTCATCCAACGAACAGCGAGGCTTTGGAACTCATTGCCTCGGGAGGTGTTCCCCGAGGCATACAACCTCCAGAAATTTAAGAAGAACACCAACTCCTACCTTCTTTCCCTTGGTTCCCACGATGTTCTCTGAACATCACAGGATATCCCTTTTCGTGGGAACCAGAAAAAAAAAATCTCTCCTTTGGATCTATATATCTAAGAGATCCTTTGATTCATATGATTTAGATGTTCATTACAAAAATATTAATTTGAAATAGGATTTCATTGTTTAATTTTGAAGATATTCCAGTAGTTTTCATTTGCTGCAATACCTCAAATGTATTGAACTAAAAACATAATTTCCAAATATTGAAGGGAAACAAAAATTGTTATCTGAGATAATATTTAATCGAAAACAAAGCAAATATAAAATAATACAAAAATAAACTCACTGAGGTTGGAAAAATGGGAAATCATCAATGAAGTGAAATATAATCCTCATGGAAAATTATTATTGTTGGTGTTTGCAGATTTACTATAGAAAGGAACATTATGGAAAAAATACCCAAATTTACTTCGAGAAAAAAGTATGTTGTTGATGAATGTAATTTTATATCATTGCTGATTCATGAACATGATACTGGGTGATACATTTTTTAACAGATAATGATTGAAACTTATTCTTTTCAATAAATATATTCTCAATTCTTTGTGTTCATGGTTTATTCGCCAGGTTGAACATGCCCAAGATAATAAAAAAATAACAAGTAATACTATGATGAGAAAACTATAACGGATATGGTAATTAATAAAGAGAATTGTGAGAAAATGGAAATAATGATATTAATAAGGCAATTGGAAAGAGGAAATGAAAGAGAAACAATAAGAATTTGAACAAACGTCTCAACATTATTGAAAGCTAGAAACATGGAAGAAGTGGCATTATAATATGATATATATCAAATCAAGGAAGGAAGTTAGATGGTTCGTTTTTAATGCTTGATAGTACCCAATGTCATAACAACTTGCAAATGAATGAATTATTTTTTGCGAAAACAGTACGTCAAACGAAAAAAATCAGGAGACCAGATTTGCTCAGAAAGAAATGAGGATTTCAAAAATAATTCTTACTTCAAGAAAAAGCAGTGGCGTATCACTTTTCTCTATAAAATGATTCAATGTAAATCCCGCACTGGCAAGAAAAAAAATTATGTTGTACATCAGAAAATGCCTTTTGATGCATAGGAGATGCTTACTACGTTTCACAAAAATATCATGAAAAAAATTTTTTTTTTAAACTTTAGCACCATGTAATTCATAAAGATTTTTTCAAAATGGATTCAAGGATAACCTCCTTAAATATTAGCATGCTATCAAGAAACACCCTGTATACTTGCATAATTTGCACTGGTATATGAAACGATCAACTCACTCTTGATACCTTTATTTTTCCTTGAATGTTATAAAGTAGCACCCCGTATATTTCTGTGAGCTCATCGAAAATCGAGTAAAAAACAACAAATAAGTAATGTCTACGAATCGGAGAATTGAAGATCGCATGAAAGAATGTGAGGTATTCAAGTTGATGATGATAATTGAATATCTTTCCAATTTTCAATGCAAATTGTAGCTGTTTCCTTACTAACCGAGATAGAACCTATTAAATCCGAAATAACTAATGCGTTTTTTCATATTCCCACCTTCAATTATATCTAATTCCATGTCTATCCAGTTCACTCAGGGGTGGACTCTAAAATGTAATTTATTAGAACCATTTTATACCAGCAGATTTGTCTGGCTCAGTTTCAAGAAGCGCCACATTAGTCTACTCGACAAGTTGAAAATGGTCTAAAATAGAGATACTGCGCTTAAAATTATGTGTGATAGCTCATTGGATCCGGAATAACGCCTAGAAAAATGTGCCAGAAGCGTGTATCAGCACATAAAAAATTGCAAAGTTATAAATAATTGAAAATGAAAAAAAAAATGGCATTTCGTTTTTTGCCAATATTTCATAAACTATTGATATTTAAGAAATTTCAAAAAAAGATTCTGAAAGAGGAGGAAATTTCCTATAAAAAACTCTCCCGAAACTCTATCTCCATTATTTATAATTTTAATTTAACGCTGAAAATGGGTCTCCGAGCGACATTTTTAGGTTGCGCGCGCGGCGTCAAAAGCGAGTACGACACATTAATTAATTTATTTAAGGTATTAAATATGTTTTTTTAAATTTGAAAAAATCATGGTGTATTCGGAACACTATGAATAATTTATTCCCGTTGGAAATTGTACTTAACGTAAATTTTTCAACAAGTTAAACGATTGTTAACTAACAACATTTTCTCGAACTTCTGTCTTAATTGTAAATGAAAAAAAATGTTTAAATAATTGTCGTAAAAAATGTTCGCTCCATAGAGCCTTTCTTATATACATATTAAAACAGGCCAAAATTAAAAAAATATTCATCTTTTTATAATAATTTTTTTTAAAAAAACTAAAAAATCCAAGTAATGTTGTTAAAAAAAATTTTTTTTGTCTCAAATCTATTATTTTTTTTTATCAATACAAATATAAATTGTTGAAAAAAAAAAAAAATTCTCGCCATTTGTTGATAAATTTTTTATAAACAAATTGATTATTTCAATATTTTTGAAATGTTTTTTTTCACAACTTCATTACATTACAAATATTATGATATTTGAAAAACAAATTTTTTCTTAATAATAATTTTTAATTGTTTATAATTTTTTCATTTAAAAAAAAATTGAATTTTTTTTATTTTCTATTCCATTGTTTATTATCTTACCAATTTGTTATAAATTAATTTTTAACTTTGTTAGATTTTTTTTCTGAAACTTCCAAAATTTACAAAAACAATATATATAAAAATATAGAAAAAAAATCCAATTTTTTATTGTACTTTGGGAATTGGAATTGGGAAATATTGGGAAATTTTTTTTCTATACTTTGTTGTATATGGTTGTTTTTGTAAATTTTAGAAGTTTCAGAAAAAAAATCTAACAAAGTTAAAAATTTGTTTATAACAAATTGGTAAGTTAATAAACAATGGAATTGTTGATAAAAAAAATTGTTTTATGTTACTCCATAGAGGACTGTCAATTATGATTTTTACAAAAAAAAAACTTAACTAATTATTTAAACAATAGAAATATAAAAAAAGCGATTATAAACAATTGAAAATTGTTATTAGGGCAAACTTTTTTTCTCAAAAATCGTATTTGTAATATAATGAAGTTGTGGAAAAAAAAATTTCAAAAATATTGAAATAATCAATTTGTTTATAAAAAATTGATCAACAAATGGAGGGAATTTTTTTTTTCAAATCAATTTATATCTTGTATTGATAAAAAACGATAATATGATGATTAAGAAAATAATTTTTTTTTTCAACAACATTACTTGGATTTTTTTGTTTTTGTTCAAGTACAAAAATTATTATAAACAAAGTATGAATATTTTTTCAACTTTGAGTATGTATATAAGGAAGGCTCTACGAAGCGAAAAATTTTTACGACAATTATTTAAACATTTTTTTCATTTACAATTAAGACAGAAGTTCGAGAAAATTTTGTTAGTTAACAATCGTTTAACTTGTTGAAAAATTAACTTTTAGTAAAATTTCCAACGGGAATAAATTATTTATAGTGTTCCGAATACACCATAATTTTTTCAAATTAAAAAAAATATATTTAATACCTTAAATAAATTAATTAATGTGTCGTACTCGCTTTTGACGCCGCGCGCGCAACCTAAAAATGTCGCTCGGAGACCCATTTTCAGCGTTAAATTAAAATTATAAATAATGGAGATAGAGTTCCGGGAGCTGGGAGTTTTTTATTGGAAAATTTCTCTTCTTTCAGAATATTTTAGAAATTTCCCAAATATCAATAGTTTATGAAATATTGGCAAAAAACAAAATGCCATTTTTTTTTCATTCAATTGTTTATAACTTTTGCAATTTTTTATGTGCTAATACACGCTTTTGGCACATTTTTCTAGGCGTTATTCTGGATCCAATGAGCTATCACACATAATTTTAAGAGCAGTATCTCTATTTTAGACCATTTTCAACTTGTCGAGTAGACTACATTTTCTTCTGCCTGTGTTAACTAAGTTAACTCATCCTGTGGAATTACGATTTTCATCTCTTGTGGAAAGAGAGATGAATGAATAGTCTCCTCTTCGAATACTTCCTAATTCCAATGTGTCAAAATATATACCGGGCGAATAACAATAGTACATTCTGTATCTAGTAGTAAAAGCAATACATTCCCGGAGGACAATGTAAATTGCATTGAAGTCTGGGAATGTTCTTTTACTACGAGGTACACATACTATTTACTACTACTGAAATCGCAATCAACCTTATCGTGAATTAAGGAATTTTTACAAATGCATAACAATTTTTTATCACCATCTTATAGCTTATGAAATCGTTTCCTTGCCACTCACTGGTTGTTTATTGTTGTGACAAAAGTCAGAAATTCACTACTCATTTCGGCTTGATACCTACTTATCGCAATTTTTTTAAAAAAATGGACAGTGATGATGACACCACCCGAGTTAGTAAACGCTGCTAAAAATGTCACCTTAAATTTATTGCCAAATAAATCCAGACAAAATATGAATACGCTTACAAACGTTTCATGGATTATTGCCAAGAAAAAAAGACGACCTAACGATCTGAAAATGTCATGATTGCATACTTTTCCGATTTAACTACAAAGTTGAAGGCATCCACGTTATGGTCAAATTACTCCATGCTGAGAGCTACACTTAGTACAAAAGAACATATTGATATTACAAAATATCCGAAATTACGTGCTTTCCTGAAACGTCAAAGTGACAACTATAACCAAAGAAAAAAGTTTTGTCAGATAAACAAATTGAAACGTTTATTACTCAAGCACCAGATATATATACTTAATGAATGAGGTACGTTTATAATGTAAGCATTTTAAAATTACCAATATATTTATGTAGTGTTTACTTTTTACATTGCCTCAATATTTGGTGTTGCTGGTGCATGTCGCCGTGATGAACTATATAAATTGAATTTGAATGACATAAAATATTTTGGATCTAAGCTTTTGATTAAAATACCCTATAATAAAACGAACAAACCAAGATCATTTGTGATAAACGAAACTTATATGGTATTGTATAGAAAATAAGTTGCATGTCGTCCAGAAAATTTTGAAAGTTGTCGATTTTTCTCTAAATATTCAAATGGGAAAGGTTGCAGGCTTGTAGTGGGACTGCATCAGTTTGGCAAAATGCCTCAAATTGTCGCAAATTTTTTAAATTTGCCGAATGCACATGAATACAAAGGACATTGTTTTAAAACTTCTCCGCCACATTAGAAGGTATTTTATTCCTGATGATACTATTCGTTATATTATATCAAATTGACGTGCCACATATTCAATGTAAACCATTAATCCAAGTTCGGCATACAAAAAACAAGAAATTATATCAAAATGAAATAATTAATAAAAAAACCTTTTTGAAGACAAGCTTTTATTCATATGCGCTAAAAAGTAAAAAATAATTGCTTTGGATGTGCGACGTAGGTTATTCCGTGAGTTATACATTCAAAAGCTTGTCGCGCAAAGTTTTCAGTTCGAATACAGAATCGACAAGCTTTTGAATCTATAACTCACGGAATAACCTACGTCACACATCCAAAGCTATTATTTTTTACTTTTTAGCGCATTTGAATGAAAGTTTGTCTTTAAAAATGTTTTTTGATTAATTATTTTATTTTGTGCTTTTTAGTAAGTACACCTCAATCTATGCATTTTTGTTAATGCATAGTCATTATTAGGATTTTGTCCTGTAAGTTCTGAGCTATCTAATTCTTCAATGAGGAGACCATCTGAAGATTAACTCCTACGCCATCTTCAATTTATGAATTCCGACAAAAAAACAATAATCTTCGACTAAATTCATAATCTCTGACCCCAAAAACCCCGACATACCAATTTTGAATAGAAACGTTCCATTATCACAACCATGTGGAGCCGCCATCTTGAATTTATGAATTTTGAGAATACATTCATAGTCTTTGACCCCGAAAACCTCCACATACCAATTTTTAATAGAATCGGACCATAATTATAAAACTCGTTCGCCATCTTAGAACCGCCATCTTGAGTTTGTGAATTTTGAAAAAAAATTCATAATCTCCGACCCCGAAAACCCCCACATACTAATTTTGAGTCGAATCGGACCGTAAACACAAATCCCGTCCGGCATCTTAGAGCCGCCATCTTGAATTTATGAATTTTGAAGGAAAATTCATAATCTCCGACCCCAAAAACCCCCACATACTAATTTTGAGTCGAATCGGATCTTAAACACAAATCTCGTCCGCCATCTTAGAGACGCCATTTTGTTTTTTTTTCAAAAAAATTCCATAATGCAGTGTCACGGGAACTATGAACACCTGCCAAATTTCACGGTAATCGGGCAACTGGAAGTGGATCAAATTTAATTTGCAAGATTTGATGACAAACATCGGGACAGGTAAAACTGAATAAAATCTTGTAATAAAAGGATATAGTGAGAGATAAGTGCCATGTGAAGTGGAATGAATAGAAAAATCGAATTTAAACGGTTTTCTTCACATAAAGGATTCAATATAAAATTGAACCAGAGAAAGGTAGATCTCAGGTGAAAAACAACTACTTTCCTGGCAAATACCACGCAGAACGTTGAATGATATTCACCTGAAAATCCATGCATACTTCCATATAATATCAATGGACATTGAATGCAAATGTTTCTTTCTGATAAGCTCGATTATGTTTAATTTATGTCGTGTTCACCTAACAATCCGCATACCGGTTTCAGGCTTCTTGGCCCTCATCAGTACGGAGTAGTCAACCAGCCAAAGGTACAAAGAACTCTGGCTGAAGTGAGACACAACGTAAACAAACCATCATCGATCTTGTAACACCTATAGGTACGCCGGAAAAGATAAACTTTAACTGGCGGTACCTAGTGACAGAAAGAAACACTCGAAAATCTCCCACCTCGATAGGTTTCTAAATAAAAGATTCCTTCTCAGTAGGAGTGGCAAGCCCGTCTAGCATATAGTGAGAGATAAGTGCCATGTGAAGTGGAATGAATAGAAAAATCGAATTTAAACGGTTTTCTTCACATAAAGGATTCAATATAAAATTGAACCAGAGAAAGGTAGATCTCAGGTGAAAAACAACTACTTTCCTGGCAAATACCACGCAGAACGTTGAATGATATTCACCTGAAAATCCATGCATTCTTCCATATAATATCAATGGACATTGAATGCAAATGTTTCTTTCTGATAAGCTCGATTATGTTTAATTTATGTCGTGTTCACCTAACAATCCGCATACCGGTTTCAGGCTTCTTGGCCCTCATCAGTACGGAGTAGTCAACCAGCCAAAGGTACAAAGAACTCTGGCTGAAGTGAGACACAACGTAAACAAACCATCATCGATCTTGTAACACCTATAGGTACGCCGGAAAAGATAAACTTTAACTGGCGGTACCTAGTGACAGAAAGAAACACTCCGAAAATCTCCCACCTCGATAGGTTTCTAAATAAAAGATTCCTTCTCAGTAGGAGTGGCAAGCCCGTCTAGCATATAGTGAGAGATAAGTGCCATGTGAAGTGGAATGAATAGAAAAATCGAATTTAAACGGTTTTCTTCACATAAAGGATTCAATATAAAATTGACCCAGAGAAGGTAGATCTCAGGTAAAAAACAACTACTTTCCTGGCAAATACCACGCAGAACGTTGAATGATATTCACCTGAAAATCCATGCATACTTCCATATAATATCAATGGACATTGAATGCAAATGTTTCTTTCTGATAAGCTCGATTATGTTTAATTTATGTCGTGTTCACCTAACAATCCGCATACCGGTTTCAGGCTTCTTGGCCCTCATCAGTACGGAGTAGTCAACCAGCCAAAGGTCCAAAGAACTCTGGCTGAAGTGAGACACAACGAATATCATTCAACGTTCTGCGTGGTATTTGCCAGGAAAGTAGTTGTTTTTCACCTGAGATCTACCTTTCTCTGGTTCAATTTTATATTGAATCCTTTATGTGAGGAAAACCGTTTAAATTCGATTTTTCTAAAAAGGATATAATCATCTGAACACACGTTATATAGAAATATAAAAGAAACAAAGATATCCTACCGCTCATGTATAATTTTCAATGTCCCGCAAGCAGAACAGCAGTTCGGATGGTTTCGTACACCTTTGGAATCGTATGAGCAAGTGCTAGACGCTTGTCACAAAGAATCTAATAATAGAAAGAGGCAGACAGAGAGAGAGAGAGAGAGAGAGTCGCGTGGAGGAGGTACAACGCTTATTTCTTACGTGACGATTTCTACCAGTCAACACCTACCGCAAGCTGCGTAAAGGAACTTCGTTCCAATAAAAACAATATTTTTCAGATGTTATGATGTTTTGACCTTCTATATTTATATTGAAAAGAAGTTGTTGGGGTTAGGTCTCTAATAGAAAACCGATATTTCTCAGTTAGCCAACTTTTCGGCAATATATTTCGCCATCCTCAGGGCTCTAAAATATAAAATTATAGACCATTACAAAAGAAAAATTGCACAAGAACAATTTTTATAAAAGTATAAGTAAAAATAAGAACGCGTAAACGTTTATAGTTAAAATTATAATTTTGGAATATTGATACCAGCTCAAATTCCGAAACCAGTATAAAGAAAGAATTTTATTGTAGACTTACATGGGTGATTTTGGTTTTTCTTCGTCAAAAATACAACACAGCATAAAAACAAATAGATCTAACGAGACACTGGATAAAATTGAGTAAGTTTTCTCTTTATGGTTTTGTTCACCATCTAATTCGACACTCGAATGACTACTGAAGTGAATCGGGTGTATTGTTTGATGGGCACAAAAACTAACAAACAGGTGCGCCTCATTTCTTTCGATCGGTAGATTAAATTGAGATAGGCAGTGTTTAGATTTTCGATCTCTTTTCTATAGTTGACTGAATCATATTTAACGATGTTAATCATCTCTTGAAAGGTGCGTTTCAAAAGGTAGCTCTGATTGCCCACAATTTGTGTGTTCTCAAAGTCAAAATTATGATTTGTTTTCTGAACATGTTCTACAAGAGATGTTGGATTTTTCAGGCTATCTCTTTTTTTCCAATCTCGTTCGTGTTTTTTCATTCTCGTTGTTATGTAACGTTTTGTTTGTCCTATGCAACAAACTGAAATTTGCAATTATACAGGATGAGAAGTTTGCAAAAGACTTTCGAATTTTCTGAACACGTGAAAAATACACAAATTCCAGAAAACCACATAAATGTATCCTTAGGTGTTGTATCAAATTGCTAGTATTTTCCAAAATTAGCTATGTAATGTTGGGGTAACTTTATTCCTATCTACTTGTTTGCATAATATTTAGCAATTACTACAAATTATCAATATTGTAATAATCATATGCACCTGTAAAGGGGCGTGAGCCTGCTGGTTGTA
Organism: Gonioctena quinquepunctata; assembly: GCA_018342105.1. NCBI lineage: Eukaryota > Metazoa > Arthropoda > Insecta > Coleoptera > Chrysomelidae > Gonioctena > Gonioctena quinquepunctata. The sequence goes on along the minus strand of JAFIRS010001025.1, from coordinate 370,871 downwards.
TTAAATAAATAAATAAATAACTTCTTACTAATATACCTATTGACCTAACCATACAGTTAATTGAAAAAAATTGGAAAAACACAACATTAGAACTAAATGAATTTTTAAGCCTCTTTGATCTTTGTGTGAAGAATAGCTATTTTAATTTCGATGGACAGTTTTATGAAAAGGTGTTTGGTCTGGGAATGGGAAATTGCTTGTCACCAGTTTGCTCTGAATTTGTAATGTGTGACCTCCAATCAACCTGCCTAAATAAACTTTCCTTTGAAGTTTCCATTTTTAAAAGATATGTTGACGATATTTTCGCAATCATACCAAAAGTTAAGGAAAACGAACTCATGGAAATCTTCAATTCGTACCACAATAAATTGCAATTCACATTGGAAATTGAGCATCACAGCTGTTTACCCTTCCTGGACACACTAGTCATTAGAGTTTCATATAAAAATGAGAATACAACAAAACAAAAACTCTTCACAACAATCAAAACTCGTACCCCCTTTGAACAAAAATCAAATGTCTTATACAAAATTCCATGTAGTAATTGTGGAAAAAGTTACATAGGACAAACAAAAAGTTACATAACAACAAGAATGAAAGAATACGAACGATATTTGAAAAAAGGAGATAGCCTAAAAAATCCAACATCTCTTGTAGAATATGTTCAGAAAACAAATCATAATTTTGACTTTGAGAACACACAAATTGTGGGCAATCAGAGCTACCTTTTTAAACGCACCTTTCAAGAGATGATTAACATCGTTAAATATGATTCAGTCAACTATAGAAAAGATACCGAAAATCTAAACAGTGCCTATCTCTATTCAATCTACCGATCGAAAGAAATGAGGCGCACCTGTTTGTTAGTTTTTGTGCCCATCAAACAATACACCCGATTCACTTCAGTAGTCATTCGAGTGTCGAATTAGATGTTGAACAAAACCATAAAGAGAAAACTTACTCAATTTTATCCAGTGTCTCGTTACATCTATTTGTTTTTATGCTGTGTTGTATTCTTGACGAAGAAAAACCAAAATCACCCATGTAAGTCTACAATAAAATTATTTCTCTATACTGGTTTTGGAATTTGGTATCAATATTCAAGAATTATAATTTTAACTTTAAACGTTTACACGTTCTTGTGTTTACTTTGACTTTCATAAAAATTGTTCTTGTGCAATTTTTCTTTTGTAATGGTCCATAATTTTATATTTTAGAGCCCTGAGGATGGCGAAATATATTGCCGAAACGTGGGCTAACTGAGAAATATTGGTTTTCTATAAGAGACCTAACCCCAACATCTTCTTTTCAATATAAATATTTTTTACTCCTGTCATAGGGAACAAAATTGCCGATTTTCTCGATCGTTTTGGGAAATACGTAATTGCATCTCCTGGTAGCCCCTCTGAGTGGGATAATATTAGTATAAATGAGATAAAAAAACATTCCCAGGGTTTTTATCAGTTGTCTAATAGGCCAGTCCGCACCAAGTCGTAATGCTACCAATAGAGTGAGCGTTTTTTGCGAATTACAATAATAACTGCAAATTATCACTTTCTGTTCTATAATTTGCATGCAAATTAATACATATCTTGCATTTTTGATTTTTTGTACCGCCGACCACATTGAATTCTTCGAATTTCAAATAAACATTGTCGGTAGGTATGATTACAGAGGTTACGGGTACAAATGAGCCAATAGAATATCGAATGTACTATGAAGATTTTCATGATTCTTCACACTTCGTATTTTAATCCGCCGATGGAGTACAAGGAAAAACGAAAATCATAATGTAATGGAAATAAGGAACTGCAAAGTAACAAGTTGGGCGGTGACATTCTGACAATTTTTTTGAAGTAATTTAATGATCTTCGTTGATTGTTTGTTTGGCGTCGACTCAAAATTAGTTACTTACATTAATTTAGGAGCTCAGTTATTGAGACTAAGAAGGTTTATTTTATTTTTTACTTTTCAGTTCTGTATTTCGTCGGTTTAATTTTTTTTCAAAATTATTTATTTTTCAATTTTTTGTGGCTGAAGTCTACTAATTACTAACTGTTTGTTTTTTTATTACTTCCAAAATACTTAATTACCCACCTTACTTCAACTATTACCAGTTAAATAATATGATTACCTACTTTTACTATTTGTTGTAATATAAATTATTTTTGTTGTTCTGGTTAGTTTATTTCATTATTGTATATCATTCCATCCTCTCATAGAATATAATGATATTGTGATAATGACACTAGCGATCTGTCATTGTCAACTACATATGTGTGCCAATGTTCACAAGTGAAAAATCAATTATCCCCTATTTTTCTACCCATAAGGGTGGATAATTCCTTTCGAAATCCAAATATGATCAACTATGAGGTATACCCTATCTGATAAAAGAACAGTCATCCAAATCGAAGATCCCAGTACAAAGTTATGCCTGATAGAATCGGTTAACCGACCAGAATTCAGAGGGTGAGTGATCAATATCCTTCATTTTGCTACACTTAGGGGTGGATTTCATCTTTTGAAATCGAATGGGACCAACTTTGAAGAAAACCCTATCCATTGGAAGAAGAATTATCGGAATCGGACGCCTCAGTAAAAAGTTATGCGTGATCATACATAAAAAAAAAAAAATATACGCGTCGAATAGAAAACCTCCTCCTTTTTGGTTTCGTCGGTTAATTTTTACTTTTCAGTTCCGTATTTCGTCGGTTTAATTTTTTGTTAAAAAGTTTTTATTTTTTACTTTTCAGTTCCGTATTTCGTCGGTTTAATTTTTTGTTGAAAAGTTTTAATTTTTCAATTTTTTATGGCTAAAATATACTAATTACTACCACTTGTTTTTTGATTACTTCCAAAATACTTACTTACCCACCTTACTTCAACTATTACCAGTTAAATAATATGATTATCTACTTTTACTATTTGTTGTAATATTAATTATTTTTGTTGTTCTGGTTAGTTCTTTTCATTACTTTGTATATCATTCCATCCTCTCATAGAATATAATGGTTTTGACGGATGTGGAACAGAAATAATGTCAGTAGCGATCTGTCATTGTCAACTACGTATGTGTGTGCCAATGTTCATAAGTGAAAAATCAATTATCCCCTATTTTTCTACCCGTAAGGGTATATAATTCCATTCAAAATCTAAATATAAGGTATACCCTATCTAATAAAAAAAGAATCATCCAAATCGAAGAACCCAGTACAAAGTTATGCCTGATAGAATCGGTTAACTGACCAGAATTCAGAGGGTGAGTGATCAATATCCTTCATTTTGCTACCCTTCGGGGTGGATTTTTTCTTTAAATTCAAATGGGACCACCTTCGAAGTACACCCTGTCCACTGAAAAAAGAATTACCGGAATCGGACGCCTCAGTAAAAAGTTATGCGTGATCATACATAAAAAAAATGATGGAAAAAAAAATACGGGTCGACTAGAGAACCTCCTCCTTTTTGGTTTCGTCGGTTAAAAATAGAAGATATTTTTTAAAACTTACATCCAATTGTCCTTGTACTACAACTCCAGAAATATTGGAGATATGAAAAAGGCTGCCGAATTTTGACTGCCGGTTTTTATTGTGTCGTTGTTCCCACTATCCTGATCTCTAGTTACTTCGAAGACCGTGATGCTAAATAATATTGTCTAAATTCCACATTGTAAGGTCGATCTAACTATGTGAAAACATTGTGACTTTTCAATTGAAATAAATAATTCTGGCTTGCTCTGTATAGCTGGAGGAGAGAAAACATTCTAAGCAGAATGAATATGGCCTATTACGACTGCGTGTCAAAGGACCCTGCAAAATCCTTATGGAAAATGGCTCTCGGCTAAATTCGCTGAAACTCTGCAAAAAGATAGTATTTGGTATGCTGATCAAAAGTCTTAATGAGCACAACCCTCCATTTTCAACCCCAGACCCTCTACAGCCCCCCCAAAGCCCCCAAAGTACACTTTCCGGTGTGTTATGCATAACAGTTTCAATTCATCTTCGAAGCGTTTCCTTTCACTGCTCACCCCTTTCTCCAACCGAATCCTACATTCTACCCTCACCCCCGCACAACCCTTCATTAACGCCCCATTGTACACTTTCAAGGTTAAAGATTCTTCAACGAAAACACAGAAAGAGAATATTCGGCAACTATCCTCAATAGGACTGTTGCGCGCATCCAAGGAAAAGTTGCAAAAGAGAGTCGATAACCTGATCGACAACCCGAAAATATATATATATTGTAATGTTTTGGGAATTTGGTAAATATATATATTTTTTTATTTTAATAATTAATATATTTTTTGCACCGCGTTGGGCGACATTTGTAATGGAATGATGATTTTTTTTTAATATAAAATATTGTAATATTTTTTGCCCACGTTTTGGGTGTCAAATTGTTATGTTTTGTTGAATTGAATAATTATAATTTTTTTATTCAATTTTGCTTTCAAATATTATTTTTGCACCTCGTTGGGCGACAATTGATATGGTTTGATAATTGAAAAATATAAATTGTTTTTATATAATGAATGAAGCTAATAGTTTTCGTTATTCTTTAAGAGCCAAATATATATGATATAAATAGATATTTCTGCCCCTGTAATAATAATTGCCAGCGAACGTCACTGTTCTCTCGTCACGCTACCAACAATTATTATTTTCCTTGCCACGGCTAGACAACAGCTGGTGCGCTCTTTTCTCAAAAGGTGGCCGGTTCAAAGCAATAGATACACTGCCACTGGTGACTAACTTCAGTTTATTGAATGATCTTTGTTATGTTAGTTGATCATTGTGAGAAAATAAACAACCAAATATCAAAAACAATTATCTCCTTTATTCAGGAAGACTTAAAATTACCTGGCCTACGAGAAATAACTTATACTAGAGTGAATCAAACAAATATTCACGGATAAATAATAAATCAAATCATGGATAGATAAACAGAACCTCACTTTTCGTGAATGTAAAATTTTGTGTTATTGTTCAAAGTAAAGTGAAATAGCGTTCTTCGAATGTGCAATTGGTTATTTGTGAAATAGTTCTGGACCGGAAATACACTATGAAAGTTTTTATACCTGGTTGGAACTGTTGGTGTTCAAACTATACCATAAAAACAGGAAGTCTCCTCTCTTCATTCGCTGTCAGGACTGCAAAACCAGTATCAGGAACGATATAGATGTGGAAATCAGCATCAGGATTCGTGGTTATATTATATCATTAAGGTAATATTTGTTTTTGTTTCCCAAATGATGGAATTATTCCATTTTCTTATTAATAAAATTTGTGCGTGCTATCTGCTTGGAAATATGTTTTCATCTTCCTCGAGGCTTTGTTTTCTGTCGCTTAGATACATCTTTTTCCTTTTTTTTTTCTTTTTCATTTTTCCATACTTATTACTATTTACAAATTCTAATAATAATTGCTTATGATACCCTCTCGTTGCTATTCTCTCACAATTTCTAACTTTACACCTGACCATCTATTCTCTGATTGGCTATCTTTCATAAAGACGTTTGCTGTTCTCTTATTGGCTACTTTTAGTTAGCTACAATTTCATGTACAGTGTGTTTCAAGTTTATAAATGTGTTGATTACTTTTTATACATGAAAATTTTGTAAATCTAGACTTTTAGTTGTCTTTTGAGCAATTATGGGTTATGATAATTTTGACAGTGTATACAATTGATTGTTTTATCGTACTTTGACATTTTTATCTATCCATATTATACAAAGGCTTATAAATAAATAGAACTTCAAAAGTTATTCAAAAAAAATCTCTTGGAACTAATAACTAATCAATAACTATTCTTTTTTTTGTGGTTTATTTCTTTTTAAAATATTTAACTGGTTTTTCATAACATAACAATATATATATATATATATATATATATATATATATATATATATATATATATATATATTATATAATTAATATACATATACCTATATATAAACAGTGGGGAATAACGGGGATCTTCAGTCAGCAAAAGTGTTGAAATATGAAAAACTCTTTAATACTTTGGACCAAGCTTTCGTTTCAATTTTGAAACTTCTTCAGGATCCTAAAATATGTAAATTACACTATTGAGAAAAAATACTTAAAATGAAGGCAGTACTTACAGTAATGTGAGTGGTTGATTGACGAGCATTAACTTTCAGAAAAAGAAAACGTAAAATATGAAAACATTGGTCGGAATGGTGGTATAGCTTTGACGTTTCAAGTGGACATTGAAAGATTTGAAATGACTGCTACTACTACTAAGATTTTCGATATTTGTTTTTTTGTTCATATTTTGATTGGATTTATTAATTTCAATCATTTCAAGAAATAATCTTTTAGATAATTTTTTTTCTGAATGTAAAACTTGTGCTTTCTCGAATGATATTTTATGGCCTGTTTCAATAGCATGTTACATTCAGAAAAAAATGTATCTAAAGATTATTTCTGAAATGATTGAAATTAATAAATCCAATCAATATATATATATATATATATATATATATATATATATATATATATATATTACATAGTATACACATGAAAGATTTTAATAAAACCAATTGAAAAATCTTTAACCTTGCAATTGTGTAATGGGGCATTCATAAAGGATGGGGTGGTGGTACGGGGGGTGAGGGAGGGTGTGCCTAATGTATACATATATATATATATATATATATTTATATATATATATATATATATATATATATATATATAATGAAAGCTTCAAAAGATTGAAATGAAACAATTTAAAGAATCTTTAACCTTCAAAGTGTGTAATGGGGCGTTAATGAAGGGTTGGGTGGGGTGTGGGGGTGAGGGCGAGGTGTGGTGAGGGTAGAATGTAGGATTCGGTTGGAGAAAGGAGTGGGCAGTGAAAAAAAACGCTTTGAAGATGAATTGAAACTGTTATGCATTAACACACCGGAAAGTGTATTTTGGGGGCGTTGGGGGGGCTGTAGGGGGTCTGGGGTTGAAAATGGAGGGTTGTGCCCATTGAGACTTCTGATCAGCGTACCGAATACTATCTTTTTGCAGAGTTTCAGCGAATTTAGCCGAGAGCCATTTTCCATAAGGATTTTGCGGAGTCCTTTCTAATCCCTCTGAAAAAATAACTAATGTACTGCCTATCTACATGACTCTGTATATGATTTCTGATCGTTGGAAAACATGGCTGAAATATATGTAATTGTAATTCTCAAGAAATTTTTTCATTTGCCTAAAAATTGATACACTACAAAATTGTGTTACCCTGTATATATCATATAAATCGATTATAATTTTCTTCCATATTGCCCATACTTTTTCCAGTCATTGTATAATCGTTTTTTAATCACATACCTCCGTGCAAGAGCATGTATGTGCTTGAGATTCCGAGGACATAATCATCTCATTTACCATAAAAAGCTGTAAAAACAGTCGATATCTAATAACCGGTGTGCTTTCATTACCTCAATCATAATTATATCATAATCACATCGAATCACCAGTTGGGGAATATTGAAATATCAATAATTACCCATAAAAGAGGAACTATGGGGGGCAGTCGCTTGGACGGTCGTTACAGAGTGTTTCACTGGAAAAGCCGAAGTATACTGGGAAATAAATATAAGTGAAAATTGTTTTTGGAGATGAGTTTTTATTCCTATGCAGTTAAAAAATTAATCGTTCAGTAAAACCGATTTTGAATTGCCAGTTTCCGGAGGTGAGATATAGTATTCAAGTGTGCCTGAGGACGATTTAGGTTGTACGATCAACAAAAAAATATCTGCATTAATGGAAATGTTACGAAAATCGATTTTTTTTATTTTTGGACAGGACTTAGTGCATAAGTATACCGAATACGTATTATTTGTCATTAGGTATGATCGCTTCTTGCAATTATTCAGAAAAATAGTGAAAATAAAGTGAAAGTGTGTGGTATCAAATTATTCGTAAGAAAATTATCTTTCACAAAAAGCCGACGAGCCACCCCTTTCCCATTTGAAAAAATCAAGTCAACTGGAAAAATTCATATTTGCGACTTTTAAATAGTTCTTAAAACGACTGTGAAGCCATAAGCCTCAAAGTCGTATTTTTCCCATGTTACTTGATCAAGAATGAAGCGATTTACACGATCCATGGCATTCTAGATCGAAATATAAAAATGACTTTATTTGTCAAATATTGACAAGTGAGGTGTTGTTGGATTTAGAATGTCATTTTCGATCGAAATAAGTAAAAATATATAGGATTTCCGATTTAAAAATCGAAAGTTGTGATCATTTCCGGTCAAACCGGAAGTACGGCAAAGCAAGTAAATATGTAAAAAAATGTAAATTGAACTATAATACACAATCCCCTAATTTCGCTTTTCTATCTTCAATAACAAAAAAAGTTATAGGGGTGAGCCAGAGAATCACCCGGTATATCCCTCATATTATGACTCTTCCTATACATTGTGAAATGTCGAAATGGAAAATAAATGAAAAAAATTTTCTTTTGCCGAATCGGTCCAGTTGTTCTCAAGTTATGAACTTACCTACATTGAGAGACATTAATTTTTATTATTTATTCCTGACAACTTTTCGGGGACAAAGAAATTTCCAATAAGTTTTTTAGAACTTTTCCAAAAATCCTTTCTTTCCCTAAAAACATTATTCGGAGTATTACGAATATTAAAAAAACAATTAGCCAAATCGGTCCAGCCTTTGTTTTTATAAAATAAAACAAAATGTTACCCTGACCGGGATTGGTTCCTGTGACAGTGTAACCGCTGAGCTATTTCCTCTTTGGTAATAAATTACTGGAAAGTCTTTTTCTTCGCCAAATTTCTTATATACCCGAATTTTTCAATTTCCGGGCAACTTTCCTATTTTCTATATCAACCATCCTCTGGCTATACGAACATTAAAAAAAAATTGCCGAATTGGTCCAGTCCTCCTCACGTTTTGCGCTTACGAAGAATGGAGATTCATTTTTATTATATAGATTAAGAGATTGATGATTGCAAATATTCACTGCAGATTCCTGCGGGACTGCTGCTAAGGATTATAATACCCACCAAAAATCCGCAAACATTTCGAAGAATTTCTCACCGGAACTTTTTGCGCGCCCTGTTAAAAATTCCCCAGTCATTCATCGCTGCGCACATTGAGACGTTAATAAATAATTTTCGTGGATTCCTGGTGGTCCTATTAACATTCAACACAGAGATCGACTGAAAAAGTGGGCCATAATTTCGATATCTAAACCAGTTTCATTAGCTTGTTAAAAATCAATCAGATATTCGGGCACAGTGGCGTTTCTCAATTAAGGACATGGCCACACATGATAGACCCCACCGGAATAAGGTCAAATTCGGCCTTTACAAGAAATGTGAGAAGCAAAACCACCCGAACTGGTATACGTATGCAAGTTGTGTGAGAAGATCGAACATTGGACGAATACTTCCTATATCCGTCAAGAATAGGCGAGGTTACTAATTTCTGGAAAAAATACCACAATGTCCAGAACAATGAGAAAAGTGGTTAGATTTTTTTTTCCATTTTTTTTCCATTTTTTTTTGGCAGTAGTTTTTCTTAAAAAAAATCCCAAATGTTCCTGTTCAGATCCAAGATAATTACAGAGTTGCCCAGCGTTATTCATAATATTTCTTTACAATGTGAGCAGGCCAAAAAAATAATGACATAGCACTCGGTATACATACATATCATTCAAGAGCAGCTATCAAATGAGGAGTCCTCATTTTAATTAAACACATGCTGACACAAGTTCTGTGTCATTCATAGGATGAAACAGAATAACATTTCCACAAAATAGTGACACTGGCAAATCGCGATCGAGGATAGTGCCAGGAATTACATCGTTGCCAATCGTTATTCATAATATTTCTTTACAATGAGATCAGTCCGAAAAAATACTGACATAGCACTCGGTTTACATACATATTATTCAAGAATAACTGAATCAAGGACAGCTATCAAATACACAGTCTTCATTTCAATATAACACATGCTAACTTGAGTTCTGATTTATTCATGGGATGAAAGAGAATAAGTTTTCCTCAGAAGTTCAGCAGAATAGTGACACTGGCAACTCGGGAAAATGTCAAATCAATGCGTTTATTCGAATATCACACAATATCTTCTAGGAAAAACAATGCATAAATAATATTTTAACACTATATTTCAACTTCAAGCACATATGAAGCAAATTTGTGAGTTTGTGATCTCGCCTATTGGAGAAGTTCCAGTTATTATCAATTATCGATATATTTCCATGAGAGAGGAATTGGTTGGTTCTTCATGGTGTTCTGAAAGTGACGAGGAATCGTCTGAATATCAGGCTGCAAGTTGATGTTCCTCAATATGGCTGGTTACTCGCCTAGTTTGTCCTATGTATGTCCTAAGACATTCAAAGCATGGTATTTATCATTTGGTATACCTCTTTGTATTCATTGATATCTCCAGGGGATTTGGGGAACTTAATAATTGTGTATTATGGATTTTAGCAATTGTGTAAAATAATCTGATTTTGATTTGTTGAAAATATGAACAGATGTGGAATCATCTGCGACTGAAAGATAAACTTCAGTCACTATCATGACAGGTTTTAATATAAAAAAATACTAATAATTTCAAAGTGTCTCTCCAAAAGAAATGATTCTAACGTTTTTCATCTCTGCAAAGTGATATTACTTCTTGAAAATGTGTTTCCCATTTCTTCCGGTCTTCCTGATGATCGTGGAAGCGTGAAATAGATTTTCGCGAACAAAAATGTATTGAAGACCTAGTAAATGCGATGCCTCTCTAGCGTCAATGCTACGAATGATTTCTGGTGAGTACTCTCTTTTGGAAAACATCCTTCTTTGCCTCATTCATCTTTATGAGTTCTCAATTAAGACTGGAATAGAAAATCAAATAACTATCTGAATGAAAATGCACATTTCCAATTTCAGAGTTAGGGTCTTTTCAGAATATCTATAAATGTCCAGCGTGGTTTCAGCCGGGAAAGTAGTGGTTTTCTGTTGGACATTCACAAAAAATAACTTCATTTATATCGTGGATTTTTCAATTTACAGAAAAAAAATCTATTCAATATTAAATTGAGAATCTTTCTCTTTTCAATATGATTTTGTTTTCTCTATGTTTTCTCTATAAGTTTGAATTGGATATTCAGTTGTGTACTGTTTGGGTATTTCATCATAGTGTCATATATCTTGTCCCTTTTTTCAAGCTTTTATTTAGTTTCACTTGTTAGTTCGTTAGTTAGTTTGGGTCGTATCTTGTAAGTGAATTTTGACCGACTGCTAGTCGTCCGATTAACTTGAAATTTGGCAGATGTTCATAATTCCGGTGACAATGCATTATGGAATTTTTGTGATTGGTATGTGGGTGGTTTTATGGATTTTTTGTCGAAATTCATAAATTCAAGATGGCGGCCCCAAGATGGAGGACGAGTTTTGTGATTATGGTCCAATTCGATTCAAAATTGGTATGCGGGGGTTTTCGGGTCGGAGATTATGAATTTTTTGTCGAAATTCATAAATTCAAGATGGCGGCCCCAAGATGGAGGACGAGTTTTGTGATTATGGTCCGATTCGATTCAAAATTGGTATGCGGTGGTTTTCGGGGTCGGAGATTATGAATTTTTTGTCAAATTTATAAATTCAAGATGGCGGCCCCAAGATGGAAGACGAGTTTTCTGATTATGGTCATATCTTATTCAAAATTGGGAGGAGGTTTTCAGGGTCGGAGATTATGCAGTTTTTGTCAAAATCTATGAATTTAAGATGGCGAATTCAGGATGGCGGACGAGTTCTGTGATTATGGTCAGATTCTATTCAAATCAAAATAAAAAAATTGCCTGATTTTGGTGACCAACCTTCACATACCAATTTTGAATCGAATTGGACCATAATCACAAAACTCGTTCGCCATCTTGGAGCCGCCATCTTGAATTCATGAATTTTGACAAAAAATGCATACACTCCGACTGATCTCGAAATTCATAAATTCAAAATGGTGGCCCCAAGATGGAGGACGAGTTTACTGATTATGGTCATATTTCATTCGAAATTGGGAAGGGGTTTTCAAGTTCGGATATTATGAATTTTTTGTCAAAATATTTGGTTTCAAAAAGCTTGTCGCGCGAATTGTAATAAAATTATTAATTCGACAAGTTGTTACTTACCAACCAATCATTGTCCAATGAAATCAATTGGTATCTAATTTTATGAACAATTCTCGCGACAAGCTTTTTGAAACAAAATAATTCAACAAAAAATAATTAAATCATTGCCAGCGATGACTTAAACTTCTCAAAAGAGTTTTTTTATTAGTTACTTTTTACTTGATTATATCATCATTTTGTAATCCAACATTTTCTTTTCTTATCATTATGTTTTATTCCACATTCACTAGTACGAGACTGGATAATTGATGATATTTTCCCCACAAAATGATGACAAAATGTCATTAATGTTTTTATAAAATTAGACTAAGAATCCCATCTTTCTTTCATTAGTATTTTTTTCAAGTTACTATGGGTTATCCGTTTCACAGTAATATTTTGTGGTGTTTATATTTTTTCAGATGACTTGGCTATTCGAACAAGAATTGGGTAATGGTTAGAAATGAGAGTTTTCAAAACAAAGTAGTTGAGTTCCTCTTCTACATGCTCACTTTTGATGAAGCAGTGGTCCAAGCACGTTCCACTAGCTGGCCTTGTGATCACATTTTAGGCCGATTTGAACCCATACTCAAACATAATGTTGAAAAATTCATCGGACATGTCAGTATTTTCATTAATATTGATATTGATCAACAATGTAAATATTTCCTTTTTCATACTGTGTTCAAATATCGTTTCAGACTGACCAAGAAACATTTTTTGTTAGATAATGGAGATCTTTAAATTGATGTAACGATTATATTTTTTCATCAAATTTCAAATTTGCTCTGATAACTCTATATTCAGCCAATGCAATTATATAATAATCATATTTTATTACAAGCTTTATATTAGCTTCCCATTCGTAGGTTTAGTTCACACAAATCACAAATCTTGCAAGTTAATTTTGACCCGTTTCTAGTTGTCTGATTGAGGTGAAATTTGGCAGGTGTTCATATAACAGGTGACAATACATTATGAATGAAACAAAATGGCGGCTTTAAGATGGTGGACGAGATTTGTGTTTATGGTCCGATTCGATTCAAAATTGGTATTTGGGAATTTTCTGGGTTGGAGATCATGAAATTCAAATCATAATGCGCCTCCAAGATGGCGGACGATCTCTGTGAGTATGTCCGATTATATTCAAAATTGGTATGTGGGGGTTTTTGGGGTCGGTCGTTATGAATTTATTGTCAAAATTCAAAAATTCAAGAGGGCTGCTCCAAGATGGTGGACGAATTTTGTGATTATGGACCGTTTCTATTCAAAATTGGTATGTTGGGGTTTTTGGGGTCGGAGATTATGAATTCAGTCGAGGTCAAAATTCGTAAATTTAAAATGGCAGCACCAAGATGGTGGACGAGTTAATCTTTCGATGCTCTCCTTTTGAAGAACTAGATATTTCAGAACATACAGGAAAATGGCCTCATGATAACGATGCTTCAACAAAAATGCATAGATTGAGGCGTACTCACTAAGGAGCACAAAAGAAAATAATTAATAGAAAATCTTTTGAAGACAAGCTTTTTTTCAAATGCGCTAAAAAGCTAAAAATAATTACTTTGGATGTGTGACGTGGTCAATACGTGAGTTTGTATTCGAACTGAAAATTTGCGCGACAAGCTCTTGAATCTATAACTCACGGAATAACCTACGTCACACACCCAAAGCGATTATGTTCAACTTTTTGGCGCATTTGAATAAAAGGTTGTTTTTAAAAAGTTTTTAATAAATTATTTTATTTATTCAGTGTACCTTGATTGTAAATCATTCTGTATCCGTCCAAATAAAGAAGAGACAAATCAATCTATTTGCCTAGTTCGTGAGAACGATGCATGACATCTTTACTTCCTGATTATGTAGTAACACGTTCAGTTCATCCATGTTTCTTAACCGACGAATCCAAAAAGGAGGAGGTTCTCTAGTCAACGCGTAAATTCATTTTTTTTTTATTTATGTATGATCAGGAATAACTTTCTACTGAGACGTCCGATTCCGATAATTCTTTCTCAGTGGATAGGGTGTACTTCAAAGTTGGTCCCATTAGAATTTAAAAGATGAAATCCACCCCTAAGGGTAGCAAAATGAAGGATATTGATCACTCACCCTCTGAATTCTGGTCCGTTAACCGATTCTATCAGCTATAACTTTGTACTGGGATCTTCGATTTGGATGATTCTTTTTTTATCAGATAGGGTTTACCTCAAAGTTGATCATATTTGGATTTCGAATGGAATTATCCACCCTTAATGGTAGAAAAATGGGGGATTATTGATTTTTCACTTGTGAACATTGGCACACATATGTAGTTGACAATGACAGATCGCTAGTGTCATTATAACAATCAATATATTCTATGAGAGGATGGAATGATATACAAAGTAATGAAATAAACTAACCAGAACAACAAAAATAATTTATATTACAACAAATAGTAAAAGTAGATAATCAACTGGTAATAGTTGAAGTAAGGTGGGTAAGTAAGTATTTTGGAAATAATCAAAAAACAAGCAATTAGTAATTAGTAGATTTCAGCCACAAAAAATTGAAAAATAAAAACTTTTTAACAAAAAATTAAACCGACGAAATACGGAAGTGAAAAGTAAAAAATAAAATAAACCTTCTTAGTCCCAATAACTAAGCTCCTTAACTAATGTGAGTAACTAATTTTGAGTCGGCGCCAAACTAACAATCAACGAAGATCATTCAATTACCAGAATGTCACCGCCCAACTCGATGCCATCATTTTACGCCTTACCTGATTCATTTGCTTGTTTGTTTGGCGTCGACTCAAAATTAGTTACTTACATTAGTTTAGGAGCTTAGTTATTGAGACTAAAAAGGTTTATTTTAATTTTTACTTTTCAGTTCCGTATTTCGTCGGTTTAATTTTTTGTTAAAAAGTTTTTATTCAAGCACTTCTTGTGGAACAAACTAAATTTGTTGTAGTATTTTATTTCTGTACTTGAATTTGGCAATAATAAAAGTGTTTCAGTAAATAATATGCAATTTTCTTAGAAATTACTTCCAAAACCCATTTCTGAGTATATCTCAAACAGTTCATTTTTTGTATGTTGATCCACATTCTATAAATCTATAGAATACGAATGCATGCACTAGGGATTTGAAGGCCACTATCAGACTGTTTTTTGGAAGAATATCTCTGAGTTTATAGAACGGAAATCTCAGTGCTGAGTGCTTTGTCAATAAAAACAACTAAATATTATATTTCTATAAAACTTGTATTCAGACCTGTGAGTGAATAAAAAAATAAGTAACATGCCAAAACTTGCCTTCAATCGAGTTTAAATCACTAGGTGATTGACATGTTCTCCCACACTGCCGCTGCTGCTGCTGCTGATGGCAGCATTTTTCCACTCCTCTACAGTTCGTGTCTATTTCACAGGTGTCCTTGCACTCACCATCAGAAGAATTGTTAGATGAACAGTACCCTGGTTTCCATGCTCCTTTTGTCAAGCACGATCTCACACACTGAAAAAAAAGTGGAAATGAAAACCAGGGCAGTAGTGTTTCGAAATAGAATAGGCCATCAATATTTTCTAGAATATCAGATTTGTAGATGGAGGCGAATACCCTGCTGCAATATTTTGTAATTCAAGCAAAACGTTTGACTGCGTCAATTACGAAATATTACTATCAAACATTGAAATGTCTGGTCTACGAGGCGATTTACTCAAAATCAATCCAGATGGAATTATTGGGTATTCCTCAATACTATTCATTCCTTATACGGATTAGTTGAAATCCATAATCGACAGTGATAATTCCACTGCTTATGCTAATGAAAGTTATTATTTCAAATCAGTGCTTATTAATCACCAACTCAAAAACAGAAATAACTCTAACGGGTGTCAACGTATTATTCAGACAATCCAAGGTTTCTAGAGTTCCAAGCGTGTGAGATTCAAACTTGGCAAGGGTGATGGATTCAAGAATTTGAAAAAAAAACAATTTTTCATACTCTCCCATCACTTCCAGGTTCACCGGAGACACACATATGTACGCACATTCACAAACATACACATATATAACAAATCGTTCCAGCTAGGAATGATGGTATGAAAGTGAAGTGAATAATGGTATATTATTTAACGAGCGGTAACGTAGGTCATAACTCACGCAGATGAAGTTTGCAGCACGAGCCGCAGGCTAGTGTTGTTATTCATCAAGTGAGTTATGACCATTACCGCAAGTTGAATACTATACTTTATCTACGACTATAACAATAAATACTAAGATACAAGTACAGAGAAAGAACTTTATTCACAAATCTTATTAGTTACCTATAACAATGCATACATTTTTCAATTATAATTACTCATTTTTTTTATTAATAAAATTAACTGTAGAGTTTGAACAACCAGTAAACTGAATATGTGGGACGGAATTATGCAAGTTTATTGTTTTATTTTGGGTTTGTTGCATATATGTTGTTGATGTACTAACTGGTTGAGGTGTTATAGAATTGTATATTTTATTTGCAGTATCTGTCTCATGTTTTTCGGAATCATCAACGTACCCCTCAGCCACAGTGGTTGATCGCCAACCGCCATGGCGTTTCAGTGCCGTTATATCACCTCCAGCATCTACTAATGCAGTTGCCGACGAGCGGCGAAAACAATGCCCTGTATATAAATTACAGTGTGGTAATTTTAAAAATGTAGCAATGTCTTTCCCCATTGCTCCAAAATCATTAATGCCAATTCTTTGTGAGTGATATTTTCCATTTTGAAATTTAAAGAATAATATAGTTTGCGATATATCAGTAGGACGAAGATTTAAATATTTCTTAACTATGGTATAAAAATTTCCCGTAACAGTGAATTTTCTGACCATAAAAATAGATTCATGATCTTCTAAATCTGTAATTTGCATAGAGTGCAATTCTACTGCACGACAAGCACCCATAATGTCCATTAATAAAGCAACCTAAAATAAATTATGTAATTGACTAGATGATAAAAACTAATGAATATTGTGAGATCTACTATCTTTGTCGCCAGATATTTATCATTAGGAGCTTCATTTATGAAATTATTGAGTTGTTCTGGCCTTAAAGTTTTTGCCTTTTCAGCTACATGTTTCTCTGATTGACGTTTAAGAAACGCGCGTAATTTCAAATAATTCTCTATATTGATTCCATTATTTATGTTGAGTGTGCTCCTTAGCATGGAGTAGAAAGTCCATAGGGACGATGCTTTATATTTAGTACTAAGTTCACTAAAATATACCAAAAGTACATTTTCTGTGAAGACGACTTAATGATCTTGCTGCTACTCCAATCTTGAAAATGTTTGTATACACCTTTATATTTGTTTTGGGATTTTTCGGGCAATAAATTATGTATGGTAACATTAGCTACTTGTCTTATTTCTGGAGGTGTACATAACAATTCATCTCCACTATCTGAATTCATCTTTTTCAGCACAAAATTCAGAATAATTAGGTATTAACTTAATTTAAAAACTTCAAAATTATTCAAGTGATATTACTCCCCTCAATAACAATAATGGCCAAACGGCTTGTACAGAAGAACAGAGCCACCTTGATATTCGGTTCGTAAATAATTCCAAGAATCTTTTCCGATTTATTATAGTGATTTATAGTAGTGGGTTATTATAACTCACGTTGTTTGTTTATAAATACTATTAATTGCTCAAAAGCAGTTGAATAATCAATATATAATTTTATAGGAGTAGATAAATTAAAATTCAACTTCTGTAAGGAATACAACCCTCAAGAACACAAACTCAGTTGGAGTAGATTGCATCTCTACAAAAATAATAAAGAACATCAGAAATTCAATTTGCGACCCATTGGCATTAATAATAAATAATTCTATTGAAACTGGAGTGTTCCCAGATAAACTAAAAATTGGATCAGACACAGATATTAAAATAGGTGACTCTTATTAAGAATTACCGCCTCGTAACAGTTCCAACAGTCATATGTAAAATAATTGTAAAATGCTTGCGTTCATAGAACAATTCGACAATATCCAAGTTCCAGCATGGTTTCAACCAAGGTAAGTCAACGGAAAGTGCATTTTACACAATTAAGTATGCCTATGACTCACTTGACAGAAGGAAATATGTCGGTGCACTTTTCTTTGACTTATCAAAAGCATTCGACATGATTGACCCCGACATTATATGCAAAAAACTTCATTCACTTGGCTTCAGGGGTACCTTTCTTTCATGGCTCAGATCATGCCTGACTCTCAGGAAGATATATGTTAAAGTTGACAACTTTCAGTTGCAGCAGTATGGCATTGATCTTGGGGTTCCTCAAGGCTCTATATTGGGTCCTCTTATTTTTCATCTTTTTATCAACGATATGCCTAATCATATAAGCACATATTATGTAGTTTTGTATGCAGATGATACAACGATCGCAGCGAATGCCGATAACCGAGATGTACTCCACGAAAAATTGAATACATTAAGTCTCGAATTCACAAATTGGTCATAAAAATTCTTTGGTGGTGAATGCAAAGAGAACTGTTCTTGTGCAATTTTATTCCAGGACGAATAAATTTTTTCATAACTTCCATGTTGGTGATGAAATAATTGAATCATCAAATAACACCAAATTCCTTGGTACATATATCGATGGTAACATGACCTGGGAGTCGGGTATAAATCATGTCAGTGAGAAAGTTAACAGTGGGTACTACGCAATTAGACAATTGGGGTCCAATTTCAATGGAGCTCAACTATTAAATGTTTACTTTGCTCTTGTATATCCTATAATATTGCTGTTTGGGGTTGTACCACAAAACTAAATAAAATACTTGTCTCCCAGAATAGGGTTATGCGACTTATATATAGAATAGACTGCAGAGAATATTCTAGTCCCGCTTTATTGAGAATAAAGTTATGTGCGTACCGTGCATTATATTTACAAATGTACTCTGTTATTTCGAAAACATACAGAATTACAATCAAAACTGTTATTTCCATGCATATCCTACCAGAATAGGCAAATTAAGAAGACTTCAGAAACATTCAACTCGTCTGTATGAAAATTGTCCGTCTTATAAGGAGGCAAAATTTTATAATAACTTACCTGACGAAATAAAAAACCTAAATAGGGAAAATAAGCGAAACTCAAAGAATACTTGATTAATGGTTGATTTTATAGTACTGATGAGTATTTTAATCAATAATATGTATCTCCATCTAACTTGAAAAATTGTTATATATTCTTGTATAGTGGCTTTGGTGTCATTTGAACATAGTGCTTCATCTAGTCTTCGACTGTGGTAGCTATCCATGACGATAATACTGTTGGGTGGAATATTTGGTATGAGTTTATTTTGGAACCAGTTTTCAAATAATTGGCTGTAGTATCTTCATGAAAAACGACTAAAGAGTCCTTAATATTCTTTGCCCATAAAAACAACGCATTTGGTATGAAACCATTTTCGGTTCCTGCGTGAATTATCGTAATGCGTTTTCCTTCATTAGACGGCGTATTAGTTTGGCACAAGTCAGATGAGTTTACCCAACTTTTGTTTGGAATATCGTGTGTATCGAACCAAGTTTCATCCTAATACACCACTGTTCTACCGTATTCTCTAAATTTGTTTATTGCCAATAAATATTCAAATTTCCATTTCTTAAGGCGCACAGATTCCATTAACATTTTTCTGCTACTAGTGAGTTTTTTTAAATTTAAATCAGTTTTGTAAAAGAGACTTTCTTAAATTCTCTTTGCAACACTGGATACCAGTTTCATTCTTTTTGAACCGTTGCATTGAAATATCTAATGTAGGAACAATTTGCTCTCTATACAAGGCATATATTGTTCTTCGAATTATATCTACATCACAGCCATCTAGGTTTCTTCAACCGCCAGAGTCTTTTCGTTTCTTTCTTCTTAAAATAGGGTTACTTACTATTTTAAACACTGTGGAATACGGTGTTTTTGTTAAAAAAGCACTTTCTTGCACAGATTGATCCTTGGACATACCACGTTCCAGAAGGGAAGAATTAATATTTACTATAAATTGTTTCCCATGAGGGTGTAACATTTGTCGACTAGTGGTACTACGACCACCAGTTGAAGTACAAGCTTCAGGATGAGCTCATGGACGCCACATTTTTCACGACACAAAAATCGAATAGACACTTTAAAATAGACACAACTGACACAACGGAATATTAGGTAGGTAATGGCTAAATGTTGTTGAACTTTCCCACTTTTATTTTTGAAATTGGAAAGCGGTCAGTTCTCAAAACAGTCTTGTTTTCCAAATCTGGTAGGCAATTTATTTTGTAACCGTGAATAGACCATTATCGCTATAATCTCGTTGATAGCCAATAAGTACTGAAATTCTGGTGGCCAGGTAAGTAAATTTTATTATTTACACATATTTAAACATATCCTTACCAAGGGTTCTAAATCAACCTCACGAGATTTTTTATTGTCAAATAAATTTAAATATAAAACTGTCAAAAAAGCCAGAAATAATGGAGAGTACGCTATTATTAAAATGCCAAACTATTTTATGAGATATTTTAATCCGGACCTGGGAATCTTTTAAGGGACACACACTTTTAATGCTTATCTATATTTCGAACAATAGGTAATAATGACGGCTAATATTGATTTACGACCTTCTTAGATTTCTAGTTCTACTATATATGAAGAGGCATGAAAACAAGTAGAGATGATTTGAAAAATCCATAGAAGAATCTTGGAAAAAAATTGGACACAAAGGAGACATTTTAAGGAACTAATCATGGACAGGTGGATTTCGAAAAATTGACAGAAGCAGAAGAAAATAAAATAAACGAAAATGAGGATCTCGTCGACATGGAACAAATCAGAAAAGAGGAAGTGATAAATGCAGTAAAGGGTTTTTGAAAGCGTAGTTGTGAGGACTTCAAAGTAAACAAGTCGGATTAGACGATCAATTTCAGTGGAGGATTGCAAAATGCTACCTAAAATAAGTGGCACAAGATCAAACGAGTCCAGGGATCTTTTTGAAGACTCGTCACTATTATTCAATGCCGAACCCGAATAGAACGAAATATAAATAGATCTAAACAAAGGCATGTCTGCGCCTCAGGAGTAAGCGCCGCCGCCACGGTTTCTAGCCAACCTTCCTCTCTGAACTATCCGCACAATTTACGGAGATTAATTACAGCTTCTGGCTCGTTTAAACGACTATAAAATGATCGAAATGTCACACGTACGGCGTGCGAAAGAACATTTTAAATGTAGAACAGTTCTCAAGATTATTTCTCTTGATAAGATTATATACAGAGTGGGCCATTGAAAACGAAACAGCGGCTCTGTAGGTCGACAGAACCAAATTATATAAAAACGCTCGGACACGTCAACTTCATTTTCGAGGGTGACATCGTTCGCGATGAAATTCACCCCAAATACATTCCATCCCTCGGAGCTGTGACCGCCACCCCTAAATTTTTAAATGGCAACATATGGCAAGTGATACCTCATTTGAAAGGTATTTTCCTTCTCAATATCAAACAACAAAAGTAAATCAATTATATCGATTCGTTTTCGAGATATAGGAACTTGAAGTTGGGAAATCACTTTTTATTCACTCAATCAATAAAAACAATTTAAAATAATTATCATTGTAGGAATTAAATGATCTAACTGTTTACCAACAAATAACATGCAATTCCGTTTCAAATTTTTATTTCATCCTCATTTACTTGATCGAAATTTTTTTAAGGTTCTTAAGAATCGATAAAAAGACGTTTTCTCGAATTCGACTCAAATGCGAGTACAACAAAAACATGTATGAGATAATTTTTTTCGCCAAATCGCAATTGTGGACGTCTATCAGTGTCAAACTGATCTTTGATTGAACGACATTAGAGTGAATTACTTGACTAAAGCTGCTGAATATCTTTCCGCAATAATGGTGTATACAATCGCGGAAAGAGTTGAAATAATAAAAAAAAAAATTAAGAATGATGAGTGCGGTAACCGTACAGCTAATTTGTTCAATGAAACGCATCCAGATAAACTTGTTGCTAGAAAATACGTTCTAGAATTAGTGGATCAGAAGCCAACAAGAAACGAGACCCTGAACGTGAATTTCCGTTGAGAAATGAAGCTGTTGAAGTTGCACTTTTAGGACAAGTTCATGCAGACCCAACATTGAGCACAAGGTAATTGGCTAGTGTTACCAATATCAGTAGAACCAGTATCCGCCGAATCCTGAAACATCATATATTCCACCCCTACAAAATACATTTGGTACACCAATTGAATGAAGATGATTTTGATAGGCGACAGGAATTTTGTGAAATTATGACTACGAGAATAGATGCTGATGAGAATTTCCTTTTCAACATCTGCTTCTCTGATGAGTCTACATTCTTTTTGAATTCGACTGTGAATCGTCATAATTGTCGTTATTGGTCAGATGCCAATCCACATGTTTTCCACGAAGTCCATTCTCAAACTCCCCAAAAACTCAATGTCTGTGCCGGTATTTCTGGGGACTGTTTGATTGGACCAGTATTTCTCGACGGTAACCTGACAGGAGAAACTTATTTGGAATTATTGAATGAATTTGTTTATCCACAATTAGTAGACATCATTGAAAATGACGATCGTTGCCATGAAGACCACTTGATATATCAACGAAATGGGGCACCTCCACATTATGCACAGCCTGTTAGGGCGTTTTTGGATAGAATGTTTCCTGGAAGTTGGATTGGAAGAAGAGGCTCGATAGAGTGGCCAGCCAGATCTCCAGATTTAACCCCACTCGACTTTTTCCTGTGGGGTCACTTGGAAAATAAAATATATGCAACCGAACCAGAATCTCTGGAAGATTTACGGATGAGAATTATTGAAGAATGCCGTCGAATAACGCCGGAAATGCTACGAAATGTGAGGTCTCGTTTTGAACAGAACTTGTACTATTGTATGGAAATGGGTGGTGGACAGTTCGAACATTCAGTTCATTGACAACAATAATTATTGCGACAGTTGCTTTATCGGATATTGTTTTATTGATTGAGTGAATAAAAAGTGATTTCCCAACTTCAAGCTCCTTTATCTCGAAAACGAATCGATTTAATTAATTTATCATTGTTGTTTGACATTAAGAAGGAAAATACCTTCCAAACGAGGTATCACTTGCTATATGTTGCCATTTAAAAATGTAGGGGTGGCGGTCACAGCTCCGAGGGATGGAATGTATTTCGGGTGAATTTCATCGCGAACGATGTCCCCCTCGAAAATGTAGTTAACGTGTCCGAGCGTTTTTATATAATTCGGTTCTGCCGACCTACAGAGCAGCTGTTTCGTTTTCAATGGCCCACTCTGTATGTATTTATATACCAGTGGTGTTAGGCTAATATTCCCAAACTCGATTTCGAAAAATGCACAACAAACAATTTAAATGAACTTCGTTTGTTAGATCCTTATTTATATACCTGGAGGCTATTTTATTTCCCAATGTTGAAGAGTTATCGAAATTGGTATCAAAATGTTGATGTTTGAATAATTCAGTGTCCCCCGACCGCACACGTTTTTTTAAATAAAATTATAAGATGTTAATGTCAGTTTCTCATTGTATGTCAATGTTTCCTAAATAATAATAATAATAATAATAATTTATTGAATCCTTCAAGATCAAATACATAATCAAGAAACAAAAAGGTAGACAAATAATCAAAATACCAGAATACAAAATATAAATGTCACATATACAAAGATAGCTAACATTTTATCTCCAATTTAAAACTAATCAAATGTGAAATATAAATGTCATATATACACAGACAGAACTCGAGTTTAAAAATTCAGAAATACTGAAGAAACAGTTTTTTTCAATTTTGATTTGAACATATTTTTGTTTTGAATTTTCCTTAGATCAGTTGGAAGATGGTTGAACAATGTAATTCCTGTGTATGTCGGACTGTTCTTAAAGAATGATGTGTTATGAATCAGGATCCTGATGATATCTCCGTTTCTAGTGGAATAGTTATGATGTTGAGAAAGAGTTTCGTACATATGTTTGCGTTTCAGAAATAACATTATACATTAAAATATATATATATATATGTATGTATATATTTTCCGTAGTTTATTGGGTTATTGGATTCCACAATTATTGAATCATTTATATTGTTAGAGACGTTTCGTCCCGGGCCTGGGACTTTTCAGTTTTATTTATTTCATAATTCTCTATAATAGAAAATAACAAATTGAGATTTTTTTGTGACAAGAACAATTTTGTTATTTTGTATGAATACATATCATCATTGATATGGGGGTAGTACCTGAGTGATATGTAGCGGTCAATTTATATTAAAATGAATTTTCCTCTTTTTTGGAATTTTTTCACATAATGGATGGATGGATAATTCCAAAAAAAAGGAAAATTCATTTTAATATAAATTGACCGCTACATATCACTCAGGTACGTACCCCCATATCAATGATGATATGTATTCATACAAAATAACAAAATTGTTCTTGTCACCAAAAAAAAAACAAAGAACAAAAAAAATCTGGAATTTGTTATTATCTATTATAGAGAATTATGAAATAAATAAAACTGAAGAAGTCCCAGGCCCGGGACGAAACGTCTTTGACAATATACATGTATCAATAATTGTGGAATCCAATAACCCAAAAAACTACGGAAAAAAAATATACAGGAAGGATTCAAGAAAACTATTTCAAATATATATATATATATATATATATATATATATATATATATATATATATATATATATATATGGATATGTTGAGATATTGAATCTTTTAAAATATTCTCTACAGGAATCTCTAATATTTAGATTGAAAATGAGTCTAATGACTCTTTTCTGTAAAATAAATATTATGTTGGAGTAGCTGTAGCTGCCCCAGTTTTTTTTTTTTTATGTTCTGGTTCCCACGAAAAGGGATATCCTGTAATGTTCAGAGAACATCGTGGGAACCTAGGGAAAGAAGGTAGGAGTTGGTGTTCTTCTTAAATTTCTGAAGGTTGTATGCCTCGGGGAACATCTCCCTAGGCAATGAGTTCCAAAGCCTCGCTGTTCGTTGGATGAACGAGTCTTTGGAAAGTGATGTTCTGCAGGTCTCTAAAGTGACCACGAAGGGGTGTGATGACTGAACTTGACGGGTTAATCTCGAAGAGACTGCCAAAGCAGGAACGATTGTTGATATTCCAGAAGAGCATCGCCCATGAAAATATCTATAAAATAGAGACAAATCGCCAACTTTTCTACGGTGTTCCAGACAAGTGAGCGAGTTTGTAAGCGAGGCATCACCGACGAGACGAATTGCCCTTTTTTGGACAGAATCCAATAGCCTCAGGATATGTTTAGGTGCCGCACTCCAAATATGGGAACAGTATTCCAGGACAGGTCGGATCTGTGCCTTATAGATCATAAGCAGCTGACTGGGGGTGAAATAGCTCTTGGCACGAAACAAAACCAAGTTTTGGGATGCACTTTTGGCAATGGACCTCACGTGATTTTCCCAGGAAAGGTTATTGCTGATAGTAATACCAAGCATCGATATGGATGGCTTCAGTGGTATGGTTACTCCTGACAAAGTTATGTTAGGCACAGTGAGATCGGCTTTTCTAGAGAAAAGACATGCTTGTGTTCTGTTTGCATTGAATTCTACCAAGTTATTAGATCCCCATTCGAGAATTGTTGCTAAGTCCATATTTATATTATTAACATTTCTTCCTCGTTCATTTCTGGTTTCACGGGCTGATATAGGGGCCCTGGAAGAGAAAGCGGTATGGAGGGTACTATCATCGGCAAAGCTGTGTACTGGACATGAAGTTGCTTTCAACAGGTCGTTGATGTGAAGTAGAAATAGTGTTGGTGCGAGAATAGATCCTTGCGGAACACCAGCATTTATGAGTAGAGTGTCAGATGAAACTCCATCGACCACTACATGGAGAGACCTGTTTGAGAGAAAACTAGCAAGCAGAGAACACAGCTGAGGGGGCAAGCCATAAGACGGAAGCTTGGCGAGGAGTCCCTGGTGCCAAACTCGATCGAACGCCTTGGAGACATCTAATGCCACAGCTAAAGTTTCTCCATACTTTTCAATAGATAGCTGCCATATATGTGAGACGTAAGCGAGCAGGTCACCAGTTGATCTCTGATGGCGGAAGCCATATTGCCTATCGTTGACAATTCCTGAGTCTTCCAGATATTTCATGAGCTCGATGTTGATGGCTCTTTCCATGACCCTTGAAATAATAGATAGCAGTGCGATAGGTCTGTAGTTGCTAGGTAGGGCCTTTTTGCCTTTTTTAGGGACTGACTGTACTCTTGCAATTTTCCAATTGGACGGAAATACCCCCAAATTGTAAGAGTGGTTGAACAACTTGATGTTGATATCACAGGAGATGTGGGAGTAGATTATGGCATGATAAATATTGATCAGTTGAGTTATATCAAAAAGATTTTTCAGTTGTAGAATGGCATAATAACCACTATTTAACTTTTTACAAACAGCATTTATATTTGCTTCCCATCTCATATCACTATCTACGAAAGTTCCGAGAAATTTAGTTTTTTCAGAGAGATTAATTACATCAGCCATCACTCTTACTTGAAAATTTGTTACAATTTTTGATCTGCGATAGAACTGCATACACACCGTTTTGTCTGAGTTCACAATTGAAGATTTTTTTTTAAGAACAGGTTGTGAATTCCTTTGACAATATATTCAATTTACCTTGGAGTTCCTCGGGACTGTCAGCATCAGGAACCAAAGTTGAATCATCAGCATAGAGAACTATACATTGTGTGCTTATATGAAGTGGTAGATCGTTTATAAATAATAAAAAAATCAGTAGACCTAAGATGGAACCCTGAGAAATTCTCAGGTCCATGGAATAGAAATCAGACCTATATTCTTCAATTTTGACAGATATTTTTCTAAGACGCATGTATGAGAAAGACAAAAAGTTACCACGAAATCGTAAAGAGATTTACTTTCGATAATGTTTGGGTCAATGGTATTGAATTCTTTTGATAGATCGAAAAAGAGTGCTCCAACATACTTTTCTTTATCTATAGATTCGTAAATATTTTGAAAAAAATTGTAGGAAGTAATTGTAATCGACTTTTTTGGATGAAAATCATGTTGGTAGTTTGATAGAATTACAAATCTGGTTGAAAATGGATACATTTTGTTATAGACACATCTTTCAATAACTTTAACTTTACCTCCCTTGGTCGGAAATAACTCATGATAGAAGTATCACCCTTTTTGAAAATAGGGGTCACTAAACCTGTTTTTATGTAATTTGGAAATTCTCCTGACTCTATTGATCGATTTAAAATAAATGTTGAAGGTTCAGCGATGTACACAGCCATACTTTGGTGGTTAATTTTGGTGGATATACAGTCTATTTCAACTGAGTTAGAATTTTTCAGTGAACCTATTGCATCTAGGACATCACAGCTCAAAACAAGGGAAAAAATAGAATGTGTTAGTTTCATACATTGAAGTATAATCGTTGAATACTTTCGTGCCGACGTGTTGCTCTATGGAATTTTTGGCATTGTTTGAGAAAAAGGCACCGGAAGCATTTGCAATGCCATTCTTGTTTTCAACTATTTTATTAACTACTTTTCTGAACTATATTCCATATTTGTTTTTGTTTCTGGTGATGGCCTGTTTCTTCAAGTTTTTTTTTGTAAAATGCGCTTTTTGTATTTTGAACTGTTCGTAGATATACTTTTTTTAATTCCTTGTAGATTTGAGTTCCTCATCATCCAGAATAATTCTTTCAATTCTTCGTTTATAGAAATAATATCTATGTTCACCCACTGGTGTGTATTTGAGTTTCTGTTACATTTTCTTACAACTGTAGGACATGATAAGTCAATGAAATTCTGAAGAGTATTTAGGAAAGTCTCATATAGTATATGAATATTGTCAGAGCATTCGAAAACTGACCAAAAGGATTCTTCCTCCAGACAGGATTGTGAAATGCCGGAAAAAATCATTGGGTGCCAAGTCCGGCGAGCGTGCTGACAATTCTATTGGACCTCGACGACCTATCCATTTGTTTGGAAAAGTTTGGGATAGCCATTCTCTCACCTGTAAGAGTAAATGAGGTGGTGCCCCATCTTGCTGGAAATAAATGTTAACTGCCAATAGATTTGGATTACCATCATCATCAAGGTCCGTGTTAACAGCATCCAAAATAAGTGGCTCAATCAGATTCTGCAGCATATCCAAATAAACCACACCATTTAAATCACCTTGGATAAATATTGGCCCATGATTTTATTACCCAGAATCCCTGCCCACCATTCAACTTTTGAGGCCATTGTGTGTGCTCTTCTCTAAGTAGGTGGGGGTTGTTCTGACTCCAATAGCGAAAGTTGTGTCTGTTCACTAACCCGTTCAAAAAAAAGGAACACTCATCACTGAAGCAAATATGCTTATTGAATCCGTGGTTCCTCTGTATCATTCTTGTTACATTTAAGCAAAATTATACGGATGAAATTTGTGCAATTTTAGCACCCTCATTATGGAAGTTTTCGATATGCCTGTTATGCTACTGAGTTGTCGTGTAGACAAAGTTGGGTCAACTGCAACTTGTCCTAAAACTTCTATTTGATTCATTTTTTTTTATTGGCGACTGATCCAGTCTCACGGAATTTTACCACAAAATCCAAGATATATATAGAATGATAAAAAAATACCAAAACCTTGTTCTATAACCATTTTTCCTAATACTCACTTGTGAGTTACGTTTCTGTTCTCGTGTCTCTCAAGAAATAGTATATTGTAAACTATATTTTTTCTACGACTATTTTAATCATATCATTAGAAGTCTGTTATCTTTTCATCACAGTTTCTATCATACACTTTCATGCCGTCATTGAAAATACAAATATTGTAAAATATTATAAAAATCGAACATAACTCTTATTGATTTCTTTAAAAAAAATACCATTTTAGGAATTGAACCCACAACCTCCAGCATGAAAAATCCGGGACAACACTTCTATCCAATCTCTGTTGAGATTGAAATTAACTCGTACAATATCAGATTAGGTGGTATCAAATTTTGAATATCACTGTAAGCATCACCACTCATTTAGGTACTGTGCTGGTTATTTCATATTTTGAAATTAATTTTATGAAAACTACCAAATGTAAAAAAAAAAATCAGACAGATGTTGATAGATTTGATTCGATCTCATATTATCTATCATCATGAAATTCGTTATTATAATGACAGTCTAGTAGCCCATTGAAAAAGTTACCATGGCAATGTTAGTTTTGTTTCAATTGTTGTGGGATTATAACCGCATGATAGTAGTTGTCAGTGTTATACTTGTCAATTGAATTTCGTGAACTGATATTCAGAAACATGGTTCGTTAAACAGAAATGCACAAAATAACAGTTCTGCAGATGATTGGTTACGGACAAAGATCGAAGTTGCTCGCCTATATCCCAAGGGACAATAAGTAAAATAGAAAAGCAATTTCGCGAGCTTGGACTTGTGAGGCAGATGAAAAAACACCTTTTAAAGCAATAAATATTGATACCAAATTGGATGTACTGCTTGAGTTTGAGGAAAACACACATACTTCGAATCGACTAGAGAGATGTTAGCCATTCATCGATTTTTCGAATATTTAAAGAAAATAGAATGCATCCGTATAAAATGATACCAACTCAGGAGCTAATGGAAGATTATTTTGATCGAAGAACGTATTTTTGTGAACAAATGATGGAAATGTTAGATAACAATGTGATCCAATTGTCGCGGTAACATCTTGTTTACTGTCAAACTGAACTGCTAACTGTCAAATAGTCCGTTGAGAGCCTATGTCCTTTTATGAAAAGTGTGATCATGGCTCGTAGATTAGACGATAAATTTGAAGCAGTTTTGATATTTGGAGCAGCTGGAAAAAAATATCATCTAGCAGTCCGTATGTTTAATGATAGATTTCCCGAGAATCTTATTTCGAGGTCATATTTGCGCAAACTTTTAAATAAGCTCCAAGCAACTGGTACGCTAAAAGCTGCTCCAAGATCAGGAAGAAGAAAAAAAAAAAGGTAGAAATTGTTGCTGATATGGTAATCAATCTGACTCAGTCCACGTCTGCAGTTGCTGAATCCTGTGGAGTAAGTTCATAAAGTGTCCAAAATGTCCTAAAAAGAAAAGTTTCATCCCTATAAAATGAAAATCTTGAATGATCTTACGGAGGATGATCCAGACCGGAGAGTTGAATTTTGTGAGTGGTTAACAAGAACAATTGAAGGAGACGCATGCACGTTTTTTCTAAATGGAAAAGTCAAGAAACAGAATGTACGATACTGGAGCGATACTAATCCGCATATTTTTAGAGAGGGACATACCCAGTTTCCTAAGAAGGTGAATGTTTGGGCGGGGATTTTGGGCAATTGCGTTGTTGGATCGATTTTCATCAGAGGCAATCTTACTGGAGTTATTTACAGAAATCTTGTAGAAACTGAAATTGAACCTCGAATTAAACAAATTCCATTAAACAATCAGGAAGAGTTTGAAAATCGTGAAATCATATTTCAGCAGGATGGGGCACCTCCCCATTTTGAACGCATGGCTAGAGAGTTCCTCGATACAAACTTTCCTGGGCGATGGATAGGTCGCAGGGGAAGTACAGAATGGCCACCAAGATCTCTAGATCTCACACCTCTAGATTTATTCCATTGGGGATATCTGAAGTCAAAAATCTACGCTACTGAATGCCAAACAAAAGAAGAGTTGGAACGCAGAATAATAGATACATGTGAAGAAATAGATGAACAGACATTCATCAACGTGAGAGAAGCTATTTATAATAGGGCACTTTATTGTCAAGATTTAGGAGGGGGCCACATTGAACACTTGATGAAATAATTGTTGTGGTTAAATAAAAGTGTTATCCAAATATAAATTATAATTTTTTAGCTAACTAATTTGTTTTGATTGTGAATTTACAGAACACATTCGTAGGCTTCGAGATTTTCCGGTAAGCGGTACTGTTTATCCTCAATAAAATCTCTTTACGCCTCTTATTAGTCGAATTCATTAAGATATTTAACTAAAAATTAATAACAACGTTTAGTTAGCAAAATGTTTTACCGGAAGTGACCAAAATGCATACTTCATTTTAAACCGGAATGTCACTTTCCAAACGTTAATATTTCGAAAACAATTGAATTTAGGAGTAAAGTGTATTGGGGAAAACTGTTGGTAATTATGAGCAGATTACGAAAATGGAATAATATACGGGCTGTTCTATTTTAAAAAATTATTGAAAATAGCGCACAGCCGCCATTTTAAATAAAATTTTGCTGTGATTTTTCCATGAAAAAGTAGGTTTTCATTTCCTATTCGAGCCCTCCAAATTTGGTTGCGATATACCAGGTGGTTCAAAAATTAGTAGGGGGGAACGGACTTTAGACGAGCACTGTATAATAGAAAGTGAAAGAGAGAGAGAGAGAGAGAGAGAGAGAGAGAGAGAAGAGAGAAAGTCGCATGGAGGAGGTATAACGCTTTTTTCTTACGTTACAATTTCTACCTGTTAACACCTACCCCAAGGAACTTTTTTTGCTGTGTTTTCTTCAAAATTGAAAATTTTGCAAGCTATATCTTTGGGAAGCTGGAAATAACAAATTTCTCAAAAATTATTCAAATAAAAGTCAGAAACATCTAGAAAGACATGAACTGGGCGGCTTTGAAGGTACACCGTATAGAAGGGTTATCAACCGCAGAAGTAGCTGTCTTGTCGCAAATCAATATACTTGAATGGTGGCATATACGGGATGTTTACCCGACTGATTTGCGGAACTTATTCTCAAGATACACCTGGTCACATTGCACGTATGTACGAATAATCTCGTTTTTCCATTTGGCATGACGAATGCGTCTATCTCGAAACTGTTGTTTATTCAGTGAGTCGCAATGTGTTTGAAACTGTTATAAATGGAAAGACGAGTTCCCAGTTCCGCAACATATATCCTTCTTAAGTAATTCCATTCCATCACTAGCCGATAAATCTTTATAAATTATTATTCCCCTAATCCTTATCCTTTGCCATCGAGCCGACGACACGACGTGACGGCTGATTTCTTCTTTCTCCCCGACTTCTGTGAAGTGAGAATGATGCTGGACGTAGCGGAAAACAACAGCCCGTTAAGTTGGAATGGGCTGAGAGGCAAGATCGATAGGTCTGGTGATATAGTAACTGATTTGTAGAACATTCAGTAATCGCGAGGTAGATCAAAACCTTACTCTAGAACGGGTCAAGTTTTTTTTTGTAGAAGTTGGGGCCTTACGGAGTAGATTGAACGTATCTATGATTTGACCATGTTCTAGAAAGGCGTTGAAAATCCATTGAAATTATAGCTATCAAGATATGACGATCTGATTAAAAAAATAAAAACTTTTTAACAAAAAATTAAACCGACGAAATACGGAACTGAAAAGTAAAAAATAAAATAAACTTTCTTAGTCTCAATAACTAAGCTCCTAAACTAATGTAAGTAACTAATTTTGAGTCAGCGCCAAACAAACAAGCAGATGAATTAGGTAAGGCGTAAAATGATGGCATCGAGTTGCGCGGTGACATTTTGATAATTTTTTTGAAGTAATTTAATGATCTTCGTTGATTGTTTGTTTGGCGTCGACTTAAAATTAGTTACTTACATTAGTTTAGGAGCTTAGTTATTGAGACTAAGAAGGTATATCTTATTTTTAACCGGCGAAACCAAAAAGGAGGAGGTACTCTATTCGACGCGTATATTTAATTTTTTACTTTTCAGTTCCGTATTTCGTCGGTTTAATTTTTTGTTCAAAAGTTTTTATTTTTCAATTTTTTGTGACTGAAATCTACTAATTACTACCTACTTGTTTTTTGATTACTTCCAAAATACTTACCCACCTTACTTCAACTATTACCAGTTAAATAATATAATTATCTACTTTTACTATTTGTTGTAATATAAATTATTTTTGTTGTTCTGGTTAGTTAATCTCATTACTTTGTATATAATTCCATCCTCTCATGGAATCAATTGGAAAATTGCAAGAGTACAGCCAGTCCCTAAAGAAGGCAAAAAGGCCCTACCTAGCAACTACAGACCTATCGCACTGCTATCTATTATTTCAAAGGTCATGGAAAAAGCCATCAACATCGAGCTCATGAAATATCTGGAAGACTCAGGAATTGTCAACGATAGGCAATATGGCTTCCGCCATCAGAGATCAACTGGTGACCTGCTCGCTTACGTCTCACATATATGGCAGCTATCTATTGAAAAGTATGGAGAAACTTTAGCTGTGGCATTAGATATCTCCAAGGCGTTCGATCGAGTTTGGCACCAGGGACTCCTCGCCAAGCTTCCGTCTTATGGCTTGCCCCCTCAGCTGTGTTCTCTGCTTGCTAGTTTTCTCTCAAACAGGTCTCTCCATGTAGTGGTCGATGGAGTTTCATCTGACACTCTACTCATAAATGCTGGTGTTCCGCAAGGATTTATTCTCGCACCAACACTATTTCTACTTCACATCAACGACCTGTTGAAAGCAACTTCATGTCCAGTACACAGCTTTGCCGATGATAGTACCCTACATGCCGCTTTCTCTTCCAGGGCCCCTATATCAGCCCGTGAAACCAGAAATGAACGAGGAAGAAATGTTAATAATATAAATATGGACTTAGCAACAATTCTCGAATGGGGATCTAATAACTTGGTAGAATTCAATGCAAACAAAACACAAGCATGTCTTTTCTCTAGAAAAGCCGATCTCACTGTGCCTAACATAACCTTGTCAGGAGTAACCATACCACTGAAGCCATCCATATCGATGCTTGGTATTACTATCAGCAATAACCTTTCCTGGGAAAATCACGTGAGGTCCATTGCCAAAAGTGCATCCCAAAAACTTGGTTTTTTGTTTCGTGCCAAGAGCTATTTCACCCCCAGTCAGCTGCTTATGATCTATAAGGCACAGATCCGACCTGTCCTGGAATACTGTTCCCATATTTGGAGTGCGGCACCTAAACATATCCTGAGGCTATTGGATTCTGTCCAAAAAAGGGCAATTCGTCTCGTCGGTGATGCCTCGCTTACAAACTCGCTCACTTGTCTGGAACACCGTAGAAAAGTTGGCGATTTGGCTCTATTTTATAGATACTTTCATGGGCGATGCTCTTCTGAAATATCAACAATCGTTCCTGCTTTGGCAGTCTCTTCGAGATTAACCCGTCAAGTTCAGTCATCACACCCCTTCGTGGTCACTTTGGAGACCTGCAGAACATCATCCAACGAACAGCGAGGCTTTGGAACTCATTGCCCAGGGAGGTGTTCCCCGAGGCATACAACCTTCAGAAATTTAAGAAGAACACCAACTCCTACCTTCTTTCCCTTGGTTCCCACGATGTTCTCTGAACATTACAGGATATCCCTTTTCGTGGGAACCAGAACATAAAAAAAAAAAAATATTGTGACGGATGTGGAACAAAAATAATGATAGTATCGATCTGTCATTGTCAACTACATATGTGTGCGCCAATGTTCACAAGTGAAAAATCAATTATCCCCTATTTTTCCACGCGCAAGGGTGGATAATTTCATTTGAAATCCAAATATGAGGTGTACCCTATCTATTAAAAAAAAGAATCATCCAGTACAAAGTTATGCATGATTGAATCGGTTAACGAACCAGAATTCAGAGGGTGAGTGATCAATATCATAAGGATCATAAGAATCATATATAATTTGCAATACAGAGAATCTTGTAGAGAGATTTTCAAAAAACAGAGAATACTTACTGTGACCGGAATATATATTTTAAAAATTTCCTGCTTCATTCATAAAAATAAAAATAAATTGACGCTTAATCAAGATGTGCATAGATATCAGACCAGGAAAGCACAAGAAATCCACATTTCAAACTTTAGTACGAATACTTTCAAAAAGTCACCTTACTGTGCAGGAAGCTTAATTTACAATAAACTGCCGCTAGAAATAAAATCTTCTGAAACTTTCAATATTTTCAAGAGAAAAATACAAATATTTTTAGTCGAAAAAAGTTTTTATAACCTGAAGGAATTTTTTGATGCATAGCAATAGTCTCAGAGAGTAAATTGTGTAGTGCCTACTACTATATGGTAAAAATGTCTGTCTGCTTGTCTGTCTGTTGATCAAGGAAAAATGTTTTCTTTCTTTTTTTCTCTTTTCCCTATTTTTTTAAATCAAGAAAAAAAATCTGTTTTTTTTTAATATTAGATTTTTTTAGTTTTAATGACAAAACCTTGTGTTCCCTGCAACAATTTAATGGCAAATAAATATCTATCTACCTATCTATCTATCCTTCATTCTGCAGCCCTTAGGGGTGGATTTCATCTTTTAAATTCAAATGGGACCAACACCCTATCCTCTGAAAAAAGAATTATCGGAATCGGACGTCTCAGTAAAAAGTTATGCGTGATCATACATAAAAAAAAATTGAAAAAATAAAATAAACGCGTCGACTAGAGAACCTCCTCCTTTTTGGTTTCGTCGGTTAAAAACTATTCTCCGCTATCAGAATCATGAATTTAAATGAATTTGTGCCCTAAATTTCAATGACTACAGGTATACTTATACTCTGTTGCCTATTGTGAGAGAGTAATAAATCATTATTGAACTGTAAAACCAAGTCGTCTTCGCCGTATTCCATAAGCGTTCGACGATAAATCAAAAGTTGATATTATTGGTTAGCCTATAAATAACTAAGGTAGGAATGTGCAAGTAGATATAGGACATCATGGATGAAACATATCTAGAATTTTATAGAGAACCAAAAATGCAATAAGATACTGGGTGTCCCATTAGAAAAAACAAGGTTATATCATAACTTTTTAATGCGACGTTCAATTGTTTTTCTATTTACATTTCCTGGCGGTTCAGGAAAAATGCTTCAACTTTCCTCATTGAACCATTTTTCTAGCTCTTCAAATAAGAAGGATATTTATTGGTCCTACTATTACTGTAAACATTAATAATATTTTCTATACACCCTTCGGCAACATCAAAATTTTTATGTAATAACATTTTATATGGTAGAGAATGAAGATGAGAATGAAAAATGTAAATAAAAACAAAGAGTAATACAAATCTATAAAACATAAAAATTATAAGAAAATTAAAAAATAAAAATGACGGTAATAAAAATTGTAATCATAATGATAATGGAGAGCTCGATTGAAGATATTATGCCAACTGTCCCTCTGAATATTGGAGCTGTGTCATCAGCGTAACAAATGACATAGACACCGGCTTGAAATGGCAAGATCATATTAATCATGTATGCAAAAAAATCAACAGTAGTTTTTACGCCATGCTCCAGCTCAAAAAAGTTTTGGTTGTAAATAATCTTCTAGACGTCTATTATGCAATGGTGAACTCAGCACTTTTCTACAATGTTCTTCTGTGGGGTAATGGAACGAATAACGATCGTGCTTTTGTTGGTCAAAAACGCATATTTCGACTCATACAGTGTCCGGCATAAAGTTCGCAGCATATGAAAAACTTTTTTATTATTGATTTCTCAAAAAAAATCATTCGTGATGAAAACCTCTGCTTCAGCCCAAACCTGAATTGCAAACACCAAAATTAAATTTTATACGACCCTATACGTGGGAGATAGAAAAGCATGCTTTGTTTTCAAAATAATATGATCCCATCACTTTATTTCTCACGGTAGAATAAAAATTCATGAGGAAATATTGTTCAGAATTGAATGTTGATCCAGAAATTCGAATCATAGCCACCTATGTCCAATTTCATATTTCAACATTTTTCCCCATTTTTTCCACATCGCTCTGTACAACATAAGGAATATTATGCTAGACGAATGGTATATTGTTAGATATGATGATATCACTCTCTGAATGTTTTCTCATTCCTCCCTCTCATCGGAAAATCACATTAATTGAATTATATGACGGAATTTCACAAAATCTTGCTGCAAATAGTAAATAAAACTGAATTGTCTCCAAGGTATGATGCCAGAATGCCAATAAATTCATTTTCACAATACAAATAACATTTTTTGAAACAAATATGTCCTATGCTTTATTCTCAATACACTGCATTGCATCATGAACATTTC
Organism: Gonioctena quinquepunctata; assembly: GCA_018342105.1. Classification (NCBI taxonomy): domain Eukaryota; kingdom Metazoa; phylum Arthropoda; class Insecta; order Coleoptera; family Chrysomelidae; genus Gonioctena; species Gonioctena quinquepunctata. The sequence goes on along the minus strand of JAFIRS010001025.1, from coordinate 333,568 downwards.
TTAGTATCTGGGGAGCTATTCCCCGAATACAATCTCTGATAGTATTCTCCAAACGACGTATATTTTGAAATGGTCTTCTTGAATATACCTTCTGTTAGATATATCCCCATAAGAAAAAATCCAAAGGAGTGAGGTCCGGTGACCACTCGAGCCAAGTGTTATTGAAATATCTTCCAATCCATCGATTTGGAACTGTTCCGCTTAACCACCATCTCACTTCTAGCATTGACAATACATTCCAGCTCTCATGTCCAGAGGAATATCATCCAAATAATCGGAGAGAAACGTATGCAGCATTCTTAAGTATCTTGCAGAATTCAGTGGTTTTCTGAAAAATACTGGTCCAACAATAATGTCATTGAGAATTCCACACTAGACGTTAACTTTGAAGTGATATTGGTCTCTACATTGTATCCTAAAATGAGAATTATTATCTGCCCACCACCTGCAATTCTGGGAGCTGACTACCCCATTTGATGTGAAGGTTGACTCGTCACTGTAGAGATTTTTTTCCGAAAACTGTCATTATTTTCCATCATAGACTGAAACCAGAAACAGAAATCCAAGCGATTATCCGGATCTCTCGGTTTCAAAGTGTGTATGAATTTTGGTTTATACGGTTTGAATTTATTATTACCTAGAACTCTTCTCATTGATCGATCGGATATACCAAGATTTTCTCCTCTTTGCGATAATTACATTCTTGGATTTTCAGTCGTAGACAGCATAATATTCATAACAGTTTCTTCATTTTCAGTTATGTGTCACTTTGTATTTTGTCGAAACCGATCCAGATTTCCTGAATGTTTTCAAAATTCTTGTAATTGTCGAATTATGAACGTTTTTACCTGGATGTCTTTCATTAAAAATATTGGCAGTGTCTCTACAAGTATGATAATTGTCACCATGTATCATTACAATCTCCACTCTCTCCTGTATACTTAGTCGAGCAGCCATGATTGAATTGAAAAACTACTGAAATTAATCTACAGATTTGTGAGTTATTCTTGATGCGTCAAAAATGGTTTGTTTACAATTAGATATGAATTTGTTTTCAAAGCCAACTGTGATCGGCAAATGTTCTGTATCTCAATCATTCACAGTAAAATTCAAAGAAACTATGGAAGCTGGGTATTGCTATTGAAGTCGAATGTAACAACTTACGATATTTCTAAATTCATAAATAATGCGTGAATAAATTTTCGAGTGGATTAAACCCTTAATTTTGTATGTTGAATGCTGCGAATAATTCAATAAAATATTATAGATGCATTCCGATGTCCTGCTTGAAAAAAAACTTGTCATATTTTCAAATTGTCATATTTTACTATTTCTGATTGTCTTAAAAAATGTTATTCGTAGCGTGATAATAAATTCATTTTCATTCTAGCATCATACCTTGAAGAAAATTCAGTTTTATTTACTTTGCATCATTATTTTGTGAAATTCCGTCGATGGGAGGGAGAAATGTTAAACAGGGTGAGGAGGAAAAAATGGGAAAAAAGTTGAAATATGAAATTGGTCATAGGTGGCTATGCTCCAAATTTCTGGATCAACATTCGATTTTGAACAATATTTCCCCATGAATTTGAATTCTACCGTGAGAAATAAAGTGATGGGATCATATTATTTTGAAAACAAAGCATGCTTTTCCATCTCCTTCGTATAGTATCGTATAAAATTCTAGTTTGGTGTTTGCATTTCAGCTTTGGGGTGGAGCAGAGGTTTTTATCACGAATGTTTTTTTTTGAGAAATCAATAATAAAAAAGTTTTCCATATGCTGCGAACTTCATGCCGGACACTGTATATGGTCTACGTTATACAGATTCATGTAGACCTATTTTTAAAAAAATACAAGATTCTTACACTACCTGCCATTTACATTTACAATTGTGTCATAAATGTGAAGAAACATGAATCCGAGTTTGAAACAAATCGTGATCTTCATACCTATCCTACAAGGAGCGGAAATTTACTGAGACTGAAACAACATCGCACTCAAATATTTGAAAAATCGCCTTTTGTAGCAGGACCGAAGTTCTTCAATTGCCTGCCCCCAAATATAAAGGAAATATCGTCTTTTTTAATTTTCAAAAAGAAAGTTAAATATTATAAGCTGGAAGGGAGTTTCTATTCTGTGAATGAATTTCTTGAAAGGAAAATCTAACATGATTATATTTACCCATATTTGGTTGAATGTACACCCATTTTTAATATGTAATATATTTTAATGTATACCCATAATTGTTCAATATTGTTTAAATATTTTTCAATATATATTCTTCAATATTTTTTTATATATTGTATTTGTGAACGCTACATAACTATATGTGCTCTGAACAAATGTACTCAATTTATTGACGATTCCTATATCATTTTGTATGACCAATCTAAAGGATTAATATTATTATTATTAACCAATAACCCTGTAAAGTTGGTTCAAAGATATTTCGTACCAGCTTAGTGACTGTTAATGTGATTAGCCCCTTACAATGGACAACCCTTAAGTATGATCTGTAAACAAAAGGCCGAATCTGACTTTCATTCTATAATCTATAATCAACATGGAAAAAAACAAATTATTTGCCTTTCAGTTGTAACTCTCGTGGCCTGCCTAGTCTTAGAAATCTTGATATAAACATGGACAATGTACTTTTTTCTATAGAACCTGTGAAACAAATCAAATATTTGGGCGTGATCATTGATTGTCACATGAAATGGGACTCGCACATAATGTATGTAGTGAAAAAGTTGAGAAGTATATTGTATAAATGCAAAAAGCTCAAAGACAACATACCTTGCAATCAAATGAAAACGTTTTATCACTCTCTGGTAGAGATTCATATCCGCTATGGAATTCTGGCATGGGGTGGAGCACTAAAAACGCATCTGAATCCGTTGGAAGTACTCCAGAGAAGATTCATAAAATTGATATTTTCCAAAAACTCCAGATACTCATCTGACCTACTTTATTCTGAATCTAAAATATTGGACGTGAGACAATTACACTTCTTCATCACCTGCCTAAGACATCACGACACAAAGCACCTCAACCAACTACCAACCCACAATTACAATACACGAAAAAAAAAAATCACTATACCTCTGTTGATGGTCAAAGCTACAACACAGGGAATGTTCCTCTTCTTAGCACCCAAGTTATACAATAGCATTCCTGATAAATTAAAATGTATAAATATCAAAAGAAAATTTAAACAACAATTGAGAGAGTTCATGAATGAAAATCCAAGAAATATGATTCGTTCTTTTTTTTAAGACTAAAAAATTTTGAGAAAATAATTCGATAAATAATATAAAAAAATGCTTGTTTATAATATTATATCGATTCACAACGAACTTTTGATATTTATAATATGTTTATGTGTGTATAGGTGGGTGAATGATTGTGTCATTTGCTTATCACTATTTTGCACAATTTTTTAATAATTTCACTTAAATGTTTTATACACCATACTATACTGTTCTTAATTATCTAGTGTTTACTTTTATACTTATTTCTGACTTTTACCCATTTTATCTATGCCCTGTACCCAGCTCACATATCTGCTTTTTTATAATCTTATACTGAATCATAATCAACATTTTAACTTTATTATATGTATATGCTGTATAGGTGTGTGACTGATTGTTTTTTTTTATTCACTTTTACATATTACCATTATTCATTATATAAAAATCTCATACTTCTGCTTAGATATTATTTTATACCATTTTTTATTGTTCGAATAATTGTGAAACGAGTGCTTTAGCACTTATCACTCTTCTTTCTTCACTCACGATATTTTTGAGCACATTTTCTTGTATATTTAATCTAACTAACGTGAATAAAGCTTATTATTATTATTATTTCTAAGGTCGGTTTCACAAATGAGGGTTTTTTTCTATGAAGACGATTATAAGCTTAGATAGAGGCAAAGGGAGTTCACCTAGCTATGCCTCAGTTTCAAAAATTTGAATTGTTTAGCCTAGAACATGGTGTTTCTGAATTGGTTGCTGAGAAAGGGATTAGTAAAAGTGCGCTTTCCAAAAATGAGAAAATTATTATTTTCAATGAGTTCGCCACCAAAACTCAACATTCCGAGTAACAAAAATGGTAGGAATATGTATTCGAATATGACTGGAGACGGACAGTCAACAATATACCGACTTGCGCACAAGAAGTACAGGAAGACAAGAAGTACAGGAAGAAAAGAAGTACAGGAAGAAAAGAAACTGTAATAAATGAGGATGAAAAGACTGTCATCAGGAGTATAATACACTCCTTTTACTTATTAAAATAAATACGTACCTTTAAGAAAAAAAGGATAATTTCATTCCACCCATGGGTAAAAGGAAAGTGTGGAAAACTTTGAAGGAAATGAATTTTTCTACGACCGTGCGTTTTTATCCACTTTCCCGCACGCATTTGAGTTTTGAAATTATTACTTTCCCGCACTAGTGCGGGAAAAACTCACTCTCCCGCACTAGTGCGGGAAAATAAAGATATGTCAATTTTGACGTTATTATATACATTTAATTGATTTCACTAATTTTGGTTTCAATATTCAATATTACCTAGACTTTTCTCTTGCTTCTCTATTTTTTTATTTATTGGAATAAAATAAAAATAGGGATACTTTTATATAACTATGTTTTTCAATCAATCCACATAACAATTAAACTGAGCTGTGTCAGGTGATTTAGTATGGTACCCAAAGATTTGCTATGATAACCAAGGTATATCATCAAGACGTCAAAGTTTTAAGTTCAAGCGTCGTCAAAGTGACCTAACCCAGAACGTTACACAGGTCACAATTTCAGATATTCCTCGGCAACGTTCCTGGCAGATTCAGGCGAAGAGATACCCAACATAAAACGTCTCGGGGGCTGGAAGTCAACTGCTGAAGGTTACTTGGAGGACTCCGAAGAACAGAAGAAAACCATCTCAAATGAAATTATTTCATGTACTAACAACTTGCAACCGATGCCGTCTCCGTCGTCGTCATCTTCATGCAGTTTGCAATCTACTGGTGTTACTCTGAACAGCCAGTTACCACCAACTAACTCCGCTGGACCGGCTATTCTTACTCATTTGCAGGATGCAACAAGTTGTGTTTTTAATATTAGTATTCATAATAATTGCTAGATTTTCATTTAAAGTTTTGTATGTTGAAATAAAATATATATATTTTTAATTTGCTTTTTAAATTTGTATGCGGTCGTAGGAAATAGTATATTACATTACTAGTGCGGAAAGTGACATTTTTCACACGAGTGGGAAATATTGTGGCACGAGGCGTAAGCCGAGTGCGGCAATCACACGAGTGTGAAAAATCACTTTCGCGCGAGTAATGTACGCTATTTTTCCTACGACCACCTATTTCATTACAACTCTGAGATTTAACAAGGTTTTACTTTCGATCATGTACCTACTATCACGACATGTCTATTTTTTGTGGTATTGAGTCGTAGAATTGTTTCAAAGCCTACTTAGCTTTTTCAATTTTCAAATAATGTGCCCGCGTCTGGTTCTCTGGTTGCCTATCTTAGATACAGGTAGTTCGTATCAAAACAAACTACTGAAATAATTATAAATTGACAGTTTAAGCTTTCGTTGCTATCCTTTAATTATATGAAGTTTAAAAATAGCTAAATTTTGGTTTAATAAAATGAAAATACAAGAAATATCATAATTCTATTGATATAAATCGACTTACGAGATATACATATCTCTGATAACGTTCATTCAAATCTGAATCAGCTCAGATGGAAGAGTATACGGTAGATGACCGCAAGGTTGTGGGTTCGATTCTCGGCGTCAACATTTTTTTTTCCTCTTTTCTTTATTTTCTACAAATAATTAGTTTTGAGTCCAGTTTTTATGTAAATAATATCAATAAGGAAGAGCAATTAATAATTACATCTGTGAATCTTACAGGATTTACGGGTTTGACGGCTTATTGACAGCCGTGCGGAAAGTTTCTTTCCGCACTAGTGCGGTAAGTACTTTCCGCTCGCCTGAGAATAAAGGTCACTTTCCATGGGAGTAGAGAGTGCGATATGTGTTACTTTCCTATGTGGTCGTAGGAAAATAACTATTTCGTTATGAAAAAATTCAAAACAGAAAATCACTTTTAATAGAGAAAGACGAATTCATCTGCTGGCGACGACGACAGAATTACTCTATCTCTTTTTTTTATCGAGATAGAGATTGGGTCTTTCGATAAAATTGAAAAATCCGCCGAAAAAAATTTTGTTCGGAAAAATAATCTAATTTTCGATTTCTTCAAATCTTTTTACTTGGCATACGATTTTTAGAGATTGAATGGAAAATTTGCACGGACAAGCACGATTTATAGTAGGAGTACATTTCGTGTCGATTTTTGTCCATTTCCACTGTATCATTGGAAATTCTATTTTCCATAGAATAATGGAAAATATGATAGGGGAAGATTATCTTCTTCGATTGATTACTGCCGCACCGCGTTTATGTAAATGAAACTTTAGCGCTTTAGCCAGGGGAGTTGTTACTACTTTTCGGGCTGAAGCCTATGAAGGAAATTAATTTTCGTTATAAAAAAATTAAAAACAGAAAATTACTTCTAAAAGAGAAGGGCGAAATCATCTGCTGGCGACGATGATATTTGAGGGCAGTTAGACAGTTTCGAAGGGAAAACAGGAATATCTATTATATGGACGAAACTTAGTTGAATGAATGATATACCGTTGATGAAATATGGCAGGGTAAAAATATAAAATGCGCGAGACAAGTTCCCATGGAAGGATGGGATAAATGCACCCTCGGGAAAAGGTAAAAAATCAATAATTACTCACATTGGTAGCAAAAGTAATTGCCGATGGTGACTTACTAGCATTTCAATCAAAACGCACTGGAGACTATCATGAAGACATGAACGCTGATGTTTTTGAAGAATACTTCCAGCAAATGCTAGATCTTATTCCTGCTGGGTCTGCTATAGTCATGGATAATGCCAATTACCACTCAAAAAAATACGAAAAAATACTTACGTCTTGCAAAAAAAATTACATCATTCATTGGCTTACTTTGGATAAGAAGCCATTTCACAGAGATATACTGAAAGAAAAAGGAGCTGCTGGAGATTGTAAAGTTGAATAAACCTCTTTGTCGACGAAATTGCTTCAAAACAGAATATAACGGTACTTCGCCTTCCGCTATATCACTGAATTAAACCCCATAGAATTGGTGTGGGCAAGGCATAACACTACTTTTGGAATAAGAAACCTCTTGCAAGTGGGAACAAAGACTGAAAATGGACATGTGATTGTAATAGAAGAAAGAATGTGGGAAGCTGATAACATGCTAGAAAACACTTTTTATTTCGCTGGACTCCAACGACGATAGTTCATCGGACTACTCGGAATATGATGACTAAAATTCAAAAATTAAGTTGTATTGTAAATAGTAGATTTTTTTATAAATATAATATTTATTTCAATTTATCTATTTTCATATTATTATTACTTTTATATGAGTTTTTATCTAGTTAATATCACAATAATTAATATCTCTATAATTATAATCATGTATAATTATTATTATACTTATTATTCTAATAAACTACCTGTAGTTACGCCACTGTCACATAAATTTCATTCAGAAAACTCCCCTTTCTATTCTTATGCAAATTAAGGTGACCCTAATTTAGGACCGACGGGGGTGTTTACGTCTTAAATAACTGAAATACGGAATTTTTTAAAACTATCATTGCAGGTTTATAATACAACCTTTAAGTTGTCCAACCTGTTTGATGGGTTCTGTCATTGCAAATTTTCATTTTATCACTCTCTCACATTAGGAAACAGAGTATAGTATACACAGGTATTTTCCGGGGAATTTCTTACCTCTTCTATACTTGTATGAATTTATATTCCCTTCGGATTGTGAAATATTATATTAAAAAATTTACCATTTCTATGATCCAATTTGAATTAAAATTTCTACAAAGCCTCTTAAAGGAAGAATTAGTGAATATATCGCCCCACTGAACATAATCTATTTCCAAATAGGGAGTTTTTCAACAACATATGTTTACATATATAAACCATGTTTTACGCAAGTATACCAATAATTAGATTATATTAATAAACGTATTATTTATAAATGGTTGAAGTCTCCTGGATCGAGTTTGAACAATGTATGATGTAATACAATGTAATGCGTTGGTAATCAAATCATAAAACCTCAGTCGTCAAGATAGAAAGATTGCGCATCTCTGTTTTGTAACTGACCCTCCTTAAGGTAGTGTATTTTTATTTCAAGTTGCATCGAGAAACGGTTACACTTTGAGAACTCAAATTTAGTAGGTAAACTCAAAAAGGATTAGAGTACTAATTGAAAATATTGAGATTGAATTCTTTTCGAAATCTGAGTTTTTTTGTCGAAAATTGAAGGAAATAAGCCAATACATGCTTCTTTTTCATTTCAAAAATAAATCAACTTCCCATTAAAAATCTCCAGACAATTTCGTTTGGGACATCAAGTTGTAATACGAAATGGGCGGCGAATAGCCAAATTCAAACATATAGCGAGAAATAGTTCCTACTTTACCAACATTCTTACTGATTTCTTAGTCCAGTATTTTTCGGATAGAGAGAGCCATTGTAAATTTCATTCATCCAGGGCCTACTGTACTATAATCGAATAGGAATGTGATTTTGATAACGTCTTTAGAAGTAGCAAGATAGAGATAAACAAAGTTTCGGATTCGGAGATTATTCATGGAGAGTAATTTGGGGAAGGATAAATAAAAATCAACAATTAATGACGAGGTCCGGAGGTACAATCTGTATTATATTACGAAGCTTTTCCTGGCTGATAATAGGCACACGGGAAATAATTTTTCTAAACGTCCTTCTGAGGGTAGTGCACCTCTTGGCCAGTTTTTTCGCAAAACACTGATATTTTTACAAGCTTTTATCCAACATGCCTTGTTTGTTTATCTGTGATTATTATTTATTTCTCGATTTGTACGTTCGGATGAAATTCTGCAAATTAATTTTATTTTACTTCTAGTCGTCCGATTGACTTTTTGTTTTTTTTTTATGTTCTGGTTCCCACGAAAAGGGATATCCTGTAATGTTCAGAGAACATCGTGGGAACCTAGGGAAAGAAGGTAGGAGTTGGTGTTCTTCTTAAATTTCTGAAGGTTGAATGCCTCGGGGAACACCTCCCTAGGCAATGAGTTCCAAAGCCTCGCTGTTCGTTGGATGAACGAGTCTTTGGAAAGTGATGTTCTGCAGGTCTCCAAAGTGACCACGAAGGGGTGTGATGACTGAACTTGACGGGTTAATCTCGAAGAGACTGCCAAAGCAGGAACGATTGTTGATATTTCAGAAGAGCATCGCTTATGAAAATATCTATAAAATAGAGACAAATCGCCAACTTTTCTACGGTGTTCCAGACACTTTGGCAGGTGTTCAAAATTCCGGTGACAATATATGATGAATTTTTTGTTACAGAAAAAAACAAATTGCGGATGAGTTTCGTCATTATGGGGCGCCTCTATTCAAAATTGGTATGTGTGTGTTCTTTGGGTCGAAGATAATTAATTTTTGTCAAAATTAATTGATTTAAGATGGCGGCTCCAAGATGGCGAGTTTTGCTACTCTGGTCTAATTCTATTCAAAATTGTTGTCTTGAAGTTTTTGGGGTAGGTGATTATGATTTTTTTGTCTAAATTCATGCATTTGAGATGAAGAGTTTTGGAATTATTGCCCAATTCTATTCAAAATTGGTATAGGGGGGTTTTTGGGGTCGAAGATTATAATTTTTTCATCAGAATTCAATAAGATGACGGATTTCATGAATTACTGGAAAGAATTAAATAAAAATTATAAAAAAAATTAAAGACAAACTTTTATACAAATGCATTGAAGAGTAAAAATCAAAAATAAATCAAAAAATATTGTTAAAGACAAGTTTTTGTACAAATGCACTAAAAAACATATTTTTTCAATTGTTCGACCTAGGTTATTCTATGAATAACAGATTCATAAGATAAGAACTGGAATGGGTTTTGTGATTTATAGTAAGGGTTTTTGTCGTCTGAGATTATTATTCTGTTGTCAAAATAAAAAACATTCAGCTCCAATAAACTTTTTTAAATAGGCAAATATGTGTTGCATTAAAAATTACTCTCTGTAAACTTTTTTATTTTTTTTTGTGTTTTCTTGGAAATGTAAGAATTTAACCAGTGAATTATGGCATCCAAAGACGTCTGTCTGTGAAGAACGCCGGAATTTTGCTATAAGTTTCAGGCTCTTTCACGCTCTTGAAAATACATTTCTAAAAATTGAATTTCTCATTGAGCCTCCATAACTTATTATTAACATCAAATATAGCTTCATGCCCAAGGGGGTTAAAGTTATTTATTGGGTAAAAGTTCCCAGTAACATGTCTCCAACGAACTCTCAAGGGAATTTTTAGGTTAATATTCACCTGATTATAACCACTAATAGTAGAGAAGTAGGACAAATTTGTACTTCTTTCGCCATTTTTTTTAAATATAGCGCAAAAATTTAATTGTTTATAAGAAATTATTTATTCAATAAACAAATGAGAAATTTAAAGAATAAGAAAGAACAATAGAAATAATAATAAATGAAATGGTTCCTTAATATTAATATTAACTTACAAAAAAAATTGTTAACTAACAAGTGCAATAAATTGTTTCTCTAAGAACAATTTTTACCAAAAAATCATTATTTTCATTATTAATTACATTTCAAAAAAAATAATCAACTATCTCATAAACAATATATATGTTATAACAATTTTTCAAACCATTGTAGTAAAAAATTTAAAAAACTAATTTTCATATGGCTTTTAATAATAAACAAATCAATCGAAATACTTATGTTTTTACTTTTTCAGCATTTTCAATTGTTAGTAAAAAATTGTTTTTTATTATTTTTCCACCGAGGATCTTTTCTAGAGCCTTCAAAGAACAGCTCAAAAAAAATCTGGCTTTCGGTTTAAAAATTATAGAGAACTTGGAAAAATTTGTTAATCAACAAAAGCATAATTAATAATAAAATTGAGGTACAAAATTTTTGCCGGCGGATTATTGTTCATTCTACTTTTCTTTAGGAGATTTCCTGCTCTCTTTGGATTTTTTTCATATTTTCGATATCTGCTATGACTTTCGAGATTTTTGCAAAAATCGAGCCTATTTTTATAACTAAATGGTTTATAACTTGTAAACTATTTGCTTACGAGATATAGGACGAAGCGTAAATCATATCTAGATAAAATTCCGCATCCAATGACACCTTGGTCATCATTTTACGTGAAGGCCTTCTCCAAAGGAACGAAATGGCACTTGTGAACCAGACTAGTGGTCGGCATTTTCGATCAAAGTGCAAATCCTGTTATGTTTTATGAGGGGTGGATGATTGACTAAGAATAAATATACTATGCCCCTGTTACAGATTCCTTCTCAAAAATTTTGGGAGGCATTGAGAACGACGAATGCTTTGTTGGAATATTCTGCGATCTCAGCAGAGCTTTCGACTTTATTAATCATGATACATTATTAAATAAATTATATTCGAACGAAATGAGGGAAAAGGGGCCATTCGTCATTTACGTAAGGGTCCCAAGGGGGAGGGAGGGTTTAAAAAATCCCTACATGACCTTATCTCGGGGAAGAGGGGGGTAAAAGTCATTCTTACGTAATATTTTTCAAGTCGGAATGTGCATAATAGACATTTTTGACAAAATGTCCGTACAGCAAGGTCTCAGGAAACAAAAATCGCACAGAAAATTAAAAGGCAGTTTTAAAAATTACAAAAAATTTGTATTTATATGTTTCACAAGTAATGAGATGTATTTTTGAATTTTAATATATAATTTTAAAAACACTTCTAAAAGATTTACGTGCTTTTTAACCGACGAAATCAAAAAGGAGGAGGTTCTCTAGTCGACGCGTATATATATATAAATATATATATATATATATATATATATATAAAAAAAACTATGAATTTGAAATAAACTTTCTAGAAAGGATATTCCTTGAGGTTGCAGTCAAAATAATGGCCTATGAGAAAAAATAAAACTCTTTTTTATTTAGTCAAGCTTTCGAAAATGTTTATTTTCATTATCAAGACAAGTAAGGTGAGGTTAAGTGAAGACAGCGAACTAATCACCATTTCGTGATTGAGGACTTTTCAAAATCATATCACTATGACCCACTACTAGTAATATATATAAAAATTAAACAATAGCACTCGCACATATTGTTTTAGATACTTAATTTAAACACTTTAAAATTTGAAACGGCACAATAATTACCACATGGTTGAAGCGTGACTGAAAAAGGAAAATGGTGGCTGTGATATGATTTTGAAAAGTCCTCAATCACGAAATGGTGATTAGTTCGCTGTCTTCACTTAACCTCACCTTACTTGTCTTGATAATGAAAATAAATATTTTCGAAAGCTTGACTAAATAAGAAAGAGTTTTACTTTTTCTCATAGGCCATTATTTTGACTGCAACCTCAAGGAATATCCTTTCTACAAAGTTTATTTCAAATTCATAGTTTTTTTCAACTAGTCCAGTCACGAGACTACCCTTTCTTCAATATATATATATATATATATATATATATATATATATATATATATATATATATATTTATGTTTTTTCTTTAGTTTCTTGACCACATATATATTTTCTTCAATTTCTCGGAATAAAGATCTGCCACAATAACGTTCGTACGATGCGAACGCAAAACTCAAATAAAATAATTCTGTTTCAACCTGATGATGAAAAATACCATGTCGAAACGTCGTTAAGAAAAATTATATGAATTGACTGTAAAAAAAATTGTAAATATATATATATATATATTTTTATGTATGATCACGCATAACTTTTCACAGAGCAGTTCGATTTCTATGATTTTTTTTTCATTGGATAGGGCGTACTTCGAAGTTGGTCCCATTTGAATTTGAACAAATAAAAGATTAAACCGACGAAATACTGAACTGAAAAGTAAAACATAAAATAAACCTTCTTATTCTCAATAACTAAGCTCCTAAACTAATGTAAGTAACTAATTTTGAGTTGGCGCCAAACAAGCAAGCAAATTAATCAGATAAGGCGTCCAATGATGGCATCGAGTTGCGCGGTGACATTCTGATAATTTTTTTGAAGTAATTTAATGATCTCCGTTGATTGTTTGTTTGGCGCCGACTCAAAATAAGTTACTTACATTAGTTTGGGAGCTCAGTTATTGAGAATAAGGTTTATTTTGTTTTTTACTTTTCAGTTCCGTATTTCGTCGGTTTAATTTTTTGTTAAAAAGTTTTTATTTTTCAATTTTTTGTGACTGACATTTACTAATCACTACCTACTTGTGTTACTTCCAAAATACCTACTTACCCACCTTACTTCAACTATTACCAGTTAAATAATATGATTATCTACTTTTACTATTTGTTGCAGAAAAAAAAACCTTCTTAGTCTTAATGATAATTGAGCCCTAAACTAATGTAACTAATTTCGAGTCGGCGCCAAACAAACTATATAGCAATTGAATTAGGTAAAGCGTAAAATGATGGCAGCGAGATGCACAGGGCGTTTTGATTACTTCTTCAAAGAAATATAATGATCTTCGATAATGGTTTGTTTGGCGCCGACTCAAAATTACTCACTCACATTAGTTTAGGAGCTCACTTATCATCAAGACTAAGGTTTATTTTATTTTTTGCTTTTTAGTTGATTTTTCCGTCGGTAAATTTTTTTGTTAAAAAGTTTTTATTCATAGTTTCCCACAAAACACAGCCACAACCTCACCATATTTTTCCTGAGCGCTCCCCAGCAACCAACCTCACACCTGGCGACGACCAGCGCGTCGTACCGCGCGTACCTAGAGCGTCGCGACGCCAAAGAACCCCGCGCCAACGCCGCCGCCGTCGCGACAGCGAGCATCGCGAATGCCACGAGCGCGCGCGCACTCGTCATCTCTGCACGGCCTGCTAAGATCACCGATCACATCTGTAAAGGTACTGCCAGGCACGCTGACAAGTCACAGCTGATTAGCCATCTAGCCACCGACGAGGATACAGGGTGAGGCCTGAATGAGGGGCGATCCCAAAAGGGGATGATGATTTATATGAGCACAGCGTATTCGGCGCTTGGTATCGTGCGTAAAAACGCAATGCTTATAGTCGGAGAGCCGGGGTTATAAATATCCCATGGATAAAATACATGGACTGTTTTGTGTGAATAAGTTGTACAATATCCATTCTCAGTTGGATGGGATGATAAACCCGAGCGAAACATAATAGGATTTGATTACTATCGTTTCGGACGTCCATCGTCTTAGTGTATTTGAAAGGTTTTCACGACGTTTCGAATGCTTATATCTAAAATCGTCTTCAGGTGAATACTGACAAGTTTGGGTGCTACTTACCAATTTATATGACTGTCGGCGCAATGATGCGTGCAATTCCGCCATGTGCAGCGGTGCGTGTAATTTAGCGCGGTGTGGTGGCGCGTGAAGTTTCGCGCCTCTGCAGCCCGCCGGAAAGAGCAATCAGGGGTTTCCATACGTTCTTGATCTCAACGCTTGGTTGACTGAAGGCGTTATTGGCTTCGATGTAGGCGGCCTCTCTGAACTTTCGTTTGAACCAATGCTCCTCTCTATGTAGAACACTTGCGTCGTCCCATAGAACTCGATGGTGCTCAGTCCAGGCGTGGTCAGCGATTCCTGATTTTGATGTTTCTCCAGGTTGAGTCCATTTCTTGTGCCCATCCAATCTTACCGATAACGGTCTCTTTGTCTCTCCAATGTAGGAATCTCCGCATTCACATGGAACTTCATAAATGCAATTCTTACTGATTTCATTTTTGTTGTCAGGTTTGGTCTTGGTCAGGAAACTCAGTAAAGTACTGCCCGATTGGAAGCAGCTCTTGATGTTGAACTTGTTTCCGATCCTTCTGATCTTCTCGGATACACCTCTGATGTATGGAAGGCAGATCACTGTGCTTTGTTGTTGCTCTTCAGATGTCTTCGTTCTCCGGAGTTGTTTCAATACTTCTTCTAGGAGTTTCTTGGGATATCCATTCCGTTGGAGGTCCTCTCTGATGTGGTTCAATTCGGCATCTAGTGACTCCACGTCGTTGCATATGTGCGTCGCTCTCTCTCTCTCTACCAATGTTCTCACGATCCCTCTCTTCGTCGAACTCGGATGGTTGGAGCTTTAACTGAGGTACTGCCCCGTATGTGTCTTCTTTCTGTAGACGGAGGTGCGGATTTCATTGCCTATTCTCCCAACGTTCACATCGAGGAAGGGTAAGGCACTGTTGGTTTCCATTTCCATCGTGAATTTGATCGAATCCCTGATTCTGTTAATTCTTGAGAAGAAATCCTTGAGATGTTTGTCTCCGTGATTCCATATAATGAAGGTGTGATCCACGTACCTCAACCACAGCTTTGATTTGTATTCTGCCTCCCGTATAGCCAATTCCTCGAACCACTCCATGTATATGTTGGCGATGATTGGAGAAAGACGATGGACGTCCGAAACGATAGTAATCAAGTTACCACATCGTCTATAACCTTCAAACATAATAGGATTTGCCGCTTTGACCGAACATCTCGACCATAGGCGAAGATTTATTCTTATCTGTAACGTTGCCTATTTTTGTTTATTTTTTTTTCGATGTCATTCGATGGTGCCGAAATAGTATATTATGCAACGATCATGTAATGATGGTTATTATTACATGCATTAACCGGGATACAAAACGACTCGAAGGCGAGTTTCGTATGGTTTATGCGAGTGTATTAATAACCATTACATGAGAGTTGCAAACGCTATTTTTTCTACACTTGATAAATAATGAAGAACTGTAAATATTATATTAATATTTGTAATGAACACAATAACAGTGATTACTCGTATTTCTATAAAAAAAATCTACAAAATTGTAATTAATGGTATTGCCTCGGGTATTACCATGGGAAAACTATAAACATTATATTTATATTTATATTGAACATAATAATTGTAATTAATCTGATTTCTTAAAAATATTAAGATTATTTATTGTGCAGTTTGAAAAGTTTATTCCAGGTCCCACTGATCTGGAAGGGGAATCAATATTCAAATTTATTTCATTATTGCTAGTCTCAATAGAGTTCAATATTGTATTGGAAACGCTAATTTTATTCTGAACCGAATTTTCAATGTAGCCTTCCGCCACTGAATTGGATTTCCAGCCACCATGACGTTTTAATGCAGTAATATCACCACCGGCATCAACTAATACGGTTGCAGATGTCCTTCGAAAACAATGCTATATATACATTCGGATCAAGCAGATTTAAATATGTTGCTATTTGCTGCCCCAAATTACGAAGTCTATTAATACCAATGTTTTGAATTGTGCATTTTCCATTAAAATAATTAACGAAAAAAGAAGGGGTGGGGCAAATTTTCGGCCGTAGATTCATATATTTTTTACTAATTCCGTAGTATTTGCCGGTAATTGTAAATGTTCGTTGTACTTTTGTTTTAGTTTCTACCACATTAACAATTAAGATTCCATTCATATCTTTGACATTTTCACCTTTTAGGTCATGTAGTTCATGCCTTCGACATGCTCCCATTATTCCAAAAATCATTGCTACCTAAAACAGAAAGATAAATTGACAAATTACAACAATAAGAAATAAAGAAAAGAAAAAATAGAAAAAATGAAATAAAAAGCAGGATGACCTAGGCTAGCTTCGAACCCGCGTCTCTATAGTTCAAATTTAGCGCCTTAGCCCGCTTCGCCACGAGTTAACTTTTCTCGACAATAATGAAATATATCATGCATGAGTCGAATGGAAAATGTAATCATGACAAAAATTTTTGAAATGCAATGTTAGGTAGATACTAACTTTTATAGATACAAACTTTTCATCGTCTGCTTGGGGTAAAATATTTTGTACTGCATTTTCTGCTTTCTCCAATATGTGTGGAGGAGTCGATGGTATTTCTTCTATATCGCTGATATCAGATATTTTGATAATATAATTATCGAAGTTTAGCTATATTCTACGAAAATTTAATACCTACTGATTTTGACAAATAAAACAATTAGATATGAATCTAGGACAAATGTCAAATGCACAGCTTGCTTGATTGTAAAATTATGGGATTCTATTGATTAAAAAATCTGTATCGTAATGAAAAATCTGTATCATAATGGATCTCAGTATGAAACGGATTATGGGTATATAAGTGTATTATTATAGTACGGGTGTAGGAAAAAATCGTAATGGAACTGAATTTCAAATACATTGTTGTTTTGATTTCCTATCAATTTTTTTTCCGGGCTTGGGACCGGCAGATGTTATCACTAAGCGATCTGAGATATAAAAGTATCAAAAAAGTGCAGAATACATACAAAATAATAAGGATCATTGTAAATTCAGTGTTCTGAAGAATAATAATGTATTTATTAACCAACGAAATCAAAAAGGAGAAGGTTCTCTAATCGACGCGTATTTTTTTTCTATGTATGATCACGCATAACTTTCCACAGAGCAGTTCGATTACGATGATTCATTTTTTATCGGATAGGGTGTACTTCGAAGTTGGTCCCATTTGAATTTGAACAAAAAATCCATATCTAAGGGTAGTAAAATGGAGGATATTGATCACTCACCCTCTGAATTTTGGTCCGTTAACCGATTCTATCAGGCATAACTTTGTAGTGGGTTTTCCGATTTGGATGATTCTTTTTTATTAGATAGGGTATACCTCATAGTTGATCATATTTCAATTTGGAATGAAATGATCCACCCTATGGGTAGAAAAATAGGGGTTGATTGATTTTTCCCTTGTGGACATTGGCACACATATGTAGTTGACATTGACAGATCCTCCTACATCCGTCACAATAACTACATTCTATTAAGATGTCTAAGAACCCTGGTTCTTGCACTCATACCTGTAGAAGTTTGGGATCGACTTGGCGACACTTGGCCTACTTGATAATAGAGATTACTAGCGTGTCAGATGGCGCCAATTTCGTTTTAGTTTCAATTCAGTAACAGGGTATATTTATTTCCTCAGATTTCTTTTTGAGGCGAACTGTGCGCGGGTTCTAATTCTAGCTTTGCTATTGGTTGAAAAGAGATATCTGTGAAACTTCACCAATAGCAAAGCTAGAATTAGAAGCCCACGAACATTGCACAAAGGAAGCACTGTCTTGTTGTTTTTCGTATTTTGTAGCATTTGAATTTGAGGTTAACTGCATTTTTACAGACAGAGAATTGGGAACGAAATTGTTATTAAATTGCAGAAAATATAAAATCAATGCTTATAATATGATGAACTATGGAAATATCATTATTAGTCAATTGTTCAAGATTTGTACTTGCTTTTGGTACTAAATGGAGGCGAAAATTCGAATCTGCGGCTTTATACTGTCCACACAAAATACAAATGTGGCCCATTCTACAAAAAATAATCCTTACACACTACACTACTTGAAAATAAACAATTCCTCACGCAAGTGATTTTTTAAAGAACAAACTCAGGAATAAGCTAAGCAAGATTTCAAATCGAAGAGATGGAAAACGCATAGATACGCTCAAAACACTGAAACTAAAAATAATTTTATATAAGATGCTGCAGATGTCAGAAATTAAGTTCTGACATTAAGCGAGAATATAGACAAACATTTTTGGACGGCACCATCCGAAGGGAGTAAACGTTATCTGAATAGGAGGTATTAATAAGCTCTAGCCAATCGGAATCCTGTAGCATTAACTCGTCATAGTGACGTACATGGACATGAGTACATGTGGCCCACGTAACATACAGAGTAGTCCAATATACATTCAAGAGCCTATAACTCTCAGATATCAGAGTGCGGAGTGCGCTAGTCCGCCACGGTCCAGAGAGAATGGTGGCCATGACATGTCCATATACGTCACTATGACTCACAAAATGATCTTTCATCTCTTTCTATTAGTGTCACCATTGTCTTATGGGGAATAGACTCTCCTATTCAGATAACGTTTACTCTCTTTGGGCGCCATCTACCACAGAGAGAAAAGCTCTGAACAGGGGGTGAACCCTCGAAAATCTAAACAATATCGAATCAGTTCATTCATCAGGGTTTTAGACATCTTACATTCTATGAAAGGATGGAATTATATACTAAGTGATAAAATCAACTAACCAGAAGTTTCAAAAATAATTCGTATTATATAACAATAAATAGTTAAAGTAGATAATCATATTATTTAACAGTAACAGTATTTTGGAAGTAATAAAAAATTAAGTAGGTAGTAATTAGTATATTTCTGCCACAAAAAATTGAATAATTAAAAACTTTTTAACAGAAAATTAAACCGACGAAAAAATCAACGAGAAGCAAAAAATAAAATAAACCTTCTTAGTCTCAATAACTGAGCTCCCAAACTAATGTGAATAACTAATTTTGAGTCGGCGCCAAACAAACTAGCAATTGAATTAGGTAAAGCGTAAAATGATGGCAGCGAGATGCACAGTGGCGTTTTGATTATTTCTTCAAAGTAATACAATGATCTTCGATAATTGCTCGTTTGGCGCCGACTCAAAATTAATTACTCACATTCGTTTGAGAGCTCTATTGTTATTAAGACTAAGGTTTCTTTTATTTTTTACTTTTCAGTTGATTTTTTCGTCGATTTAATTTTTTACATCAATGCTATATAAAAATTACGGAAGTTGGCAATCAGGATATGTTACAAACAGTATTATACAGTGCGTTCATAAAGTGTGGAAACGCTCGATTATCTCACGAGTTAATTATTTTCGGAGGTAAAGTTCGGACAGGTCAATTTTTAAATTTAATTTTCAACTTTTTTTAACAAAAAAATAATTTTTACCACCCCTACCTTCCCAGATATGACGTCATCGCTATTTTTTCAAATGGAAAGGGCATAATTTCATATCAAAAATCAAAAGCCCATATTTTTCTGAATTCAACCATACCACATACGTCATAAACGTTTTAAGTTACAGTATACTGAGTATAAAGAAAACAGGTGCTCATATTTCTTATTTATTTCATTATTTATGTTGCAACGAAAATATTAAAAGTAGTCAGTACATCGTAAAACTAAACAAATAACACATTCACAACAAATACTCGAATTAAGCTTCTTGGGTTGGGGATATTGTCAACTTATATCTAATGAAGTCTTGTGTTACGTTTGACAACATCGACAATTGACAATAAAATTCAATACCATTATTGTGATTACACACTTTTTGCATATTTTTACAAAACTTCATGCGTCTATTGAGTCGTCTTCATTGAGTTCATGTATAAGTTTAACTTTATATGGATGTAATTTGACTTCTCGTAGAATTCTCTGCTCACCATCCCGACACGTGTCATTGTTGCCAGATAAAGTTGTAATTGAACCATGAGGATTTTTTCAATTCCAAGTAATACATTTAATAGAGTGTCATCGGTAACGGTAGGTCTGCCACTCTTAGGGTTATTCTCAGCTTTGCCAATTTCATTAAATTTGTGCAATCTTTTGCTTATTGCAGTGGCGTTTCTAGGAATTCCGCTTGGGGGGTAATGATATAAACAAGTTATATACCTCTACTTATAGGTACAAAAAAATATGTTGTTTTTTTCATTCAAATTCAAACAAAAAAAAACAAAATGAAATAAAATAAAAAAATATATACAGTGCTCGTCTAAAGTCCGTTCCCCACCTACTAATTTTTGAACCACCTGGTATATCGCAACGAAATTTGGAGGGCTGAATAGGAGATAAAAACCCACTTTTTCATGAAAAAATCACAACTAAAAGTTTTGAAATGGTGACTGAGCGCCATCTTCAATAATTTTTTTAAATAGAACGCCTCGTATATTATTTTATTTTCGAAATTTGCTTATAATTCTCAACAGGTTTCTCAAATACACTTTACTCCTAAATTTAATTGTTTTCGAAATATTAACGTTTGAGAAGTGACATTTTGGTCATATCAAACCCAACCAAAATAGTATATTAAAGTATAAGTGGATAAAAAGGGCTTTAAAACACGCGCGATTTTTCGAGCACGACGGCGCAGCCGGAGTGCTCGAAATAGAGCAAGTGTTTTTAAGACCAGTTATCCACGAATACTTTACGTTATTTTTTTTTATTGGTGCACTTTGAAATCATATATACTGGTATTATTACTACAAATAATAGAAATAAGAACTAATAATGCAAGAAGGTTGAATTCGTGATGTGACATCAGTATACCTCGTTGTCATGGAAATGAGAAAAACATTCCTTTGCAATTTGTTACCAAAGATCAATATTTGTTGTCACCATAGCTCAAAAATGAATTATTCTAATATCGATTTTTTGAATAGTGAGGCAGAATCGCGGTTAATACCGCGAAAATCCAGTGATATATATAAAAAAGAATATGAAAAGTTCATCAAATGGATGGAGGAGCACATATAAATGAACGAATTGTGAGTAATATTTTGACGTTACAAGGTACTCCTGTCAGATCAATAATAAAAAATTTGTCATTTAGACTTCACGTTTCTCGATTTGTTGATGTTGTCATGGTTACCTTTAAAAAACGCGCGTTTTTTAAAGTTCGATTTAAACACGCTGAGGCGTGCTTTAAATGGGTAAAAAGGGGCACCAATAAAAAAAACACTAATGTTGCTTTCAATCAAGTTTCCATTGGAAAAAATCGTTGTCGCGGTAACATCTTGTTGTACTGTCAAACTGAACTGCTAATTGTCAAATAGTCCGTTGAGCACCCAAAACCTTTCATGAAAAGTGTGATCATGGCTCGTAGTTCAGACGATAAATTTGAAGCAGTTTTGATATTTGGAGAGGCTGGAAGAAATTATCATCTAGCAGTCCGTATATTCAATGATAGATTTTCCGAGAATCCTATTTCGAGGTCATACTTGCGCAAACTCCAAGATCAGGAAGACCGCCTCTTTCAGAAGAAAAAAAGGTAGAAATTGTTGCTGAAATGGTAATCAATCCGACTCAGTCGACTTCTGCAGTTGCTGAATCCTGTGGAGTAAGTTCAAAAAGGGTCCAAAGAGTCTTAAAAAAAGAAATGTTTCATCCCCATAAAATGAAAATCCTGCATGCTCCCACGGAGGATGATCCAGACTGGAAGGTTGAATTTTGCGAGTGGTTAACAAGAACAATGGAAGGGAAACGGGGCTTCCTAGAAAGTGTATGTTCCGCAGTCGAATGCACGTTTTTTCTTAATGGAAAAGTCAACAAACAGAATGTATTTTTAGAGCGGGACATACCCAGTTTCCTAAAAAGGTGAATGTTTGGGCGGAGATTTTTGGCAATCGCGTTGTTGGACCGATTTTCATCAGGTGCAATCTTACAGGAATTCTTTACAGAAATCTTTTAGAAACTGAAATTGAACCTCGAATAAGACAAATTGTATTAAACAATCAGGAAGAGTTTGAAAATCGTGGAATCATATTTCAGCAGGATGGAGCACCTCCCCATTTCGATCGCATGGCTAGAGAGTTCCTCGATACAAACTTTCCTGGGCGATGGATTGGTCGCAGGGGAAGTAAAGAATGGCCACCAAGATCTCCGGATCTTACACCTCTAGATTCTTTCCTTTGGGGGTATCTGAAGACAGAAATCTACGCCACTGAATGCCAAACATTAGAAGAGTTGGAACGCAGAATAATAGATACATGTGGAGAAATAGATGATCAGACTTTCATCAACGAGAGAGAAGCTATTTATAATAGGGCACTTTATTGTCAAGATTTAGGAGGGGGCCACATTGAACACTTGATGAAATAATTGTAGGGGTTAAATAAAAGTGTTATTCAAAAATAAATTATAATTTTTCAGCTGACTAATTTGTTTTGATTGTGAATTTACAGAACACATTCGTAGGCTTCGAGATATTCCGGTAAGCGGTACTGTTTATCCTTAATATACTATCTTTACGCCTCTTTTAGTCGAATTCATTAAGAGATTTGACTACAGATTAATAACAACGTTTAGTTAGCGAAATGTTTTACCGGAAGTGACCAAAATCCATACTTCATTTTAAACCGGAATGTCACTTTTCAAACGTTAATATTTCGAAAACAATTGAATTGAGAAAGTGTATAAGAGAAAACTGTTGAGAATTATGAGCAGATTTCGAAATTCGAATAATATACGGGGTGTTCTATTGAATATTGAAGATGGCCATTTTGAAAATTTTAGCTATGATTTTTCCTTGAAAAAGTAGGTTTTTATCTTCTATTTGAGCCCTCCAAATTTCGTTGCGATATACCAGGTGGTTCAAAAATTAGTAGGGTTGAAACGGACTTTAGACGAGCACTATATACATATAGTTATAAGTGGGTACATAAACAAATATTTCTTTCGTTAAAATAAAAATCACAAAATGAAATCCAGTGTCCTGTGTTTCTTGTTATTTGCATATCTCTATGAACATGAAGTAGACTTAATCCAACCAACCGCTCCGGTTGCATCGTTGATCGCAGCCAAGTTTTCAATCGATTCAACGAAGAAAAACTTCGTTCAGCGGATGCCCCACTAACAATGTATTCAAAATATGAAGACACTTTTTTATCAAGGGAAATTTGTTAGCATCACAAGATTTGAAAAGAAAAAAAAAGAAAAATTTAAAAAAATTATAGTTTTAGCTGAACACTTGAAAGAATGTTATTTCGTTGGAAAGTAATGTTTTCATTGAATTTTGATAATGTGATGCTATTGTCAATCAAGTAATTTTTTTGGAACCGCCGATTTTGTTTAAACCCGAATAGTTGTTCACAGAATGCTTCCAGGAGCACATTTTACATGTGTATTTGATAATATCGCGCTATAAAATTATTTAATAATTGATTATTTTGTTAATTATAGATTTCTAAAGTTAACAAAATATGAGAAATTGAGTAAATATTGTCACCATTAATTGATATTTCACATTATGTTTTATGACTGACAAAGGCATTTTACAACGTTAAAAAAAAATCGTTTGTTTATAAAATACTTATAATCAAATGGATAAGTTGAATATTTTGGAAAACATGAGGAGTTTTTCTACTATCCAATCCCCTTAATCTGAAAACTAACAAAGTTCCTAATGGAAAAATGTATAAAGAAAACAGGTCGTTTTTTTCAAGAATCTTCAACGAAACAGTTTCAACATGTCATTACAGGTTCGAACACCACATTAAAAATACACATTGTATGCTTTTGAGGTTATATTTTGTTTCTGGACTATGCTAATACATTCAATTCATGTAATACTCCAGTGATATCGAACATGTCTAGTAAAAAATTGGTAATGTTCACTACACTTCAAACACACTTTCCACGTTTTTTTTTTCAGTTGAAAATAAATAAAAAACTTCAACCACCGCTCCACAGTATTTCATGTGCCATACAGTCCAGTGTTGCTTTGCGAAGTTTATCAGGTTTACCACACTAATTGGCAAAATTGTAACATGTCGGGAATTTTAAAATGATTGCAGAAAATGAGTGGATAGGTCATTTGGACATTGGTTTTTATTATAATGAATAATATCGATTTCATTTGCTTGTGCAAATATGAGAATATTGTTTTGTGTAAAATAGAAGGTATTGGTATGAAAATTGAGGAATACAAAATTAAATAAATAGTTAAAAGTTAGTGGTCGAAAAATATAAATATCTAATGCACATGAAATTTTTTACGTTTTGTTGTGTGAAAAGATGAGTTATATTTTTTTTTGTCGAGAACCATTATGAAACTCGACAATAAATATCTGGAATGAACGTCTCATGGCGAACTATGTTATGTCTACAAAGAACATCCACACGTATTATTTTTTTTTACTTCGCCAATACCTCTCAGTAGGCATACAAAGAAATGCCACAGAAGAACAAATACAATACTACCAACATCCTTTAAAGTCCTGGGAAGTGCATATTGCGTCTCAAAAAACATCCTCATGCCTACATTTTCAAAACATCCCAAAGATGTTTGTGCTCGCTGGGAATAGTCAATATGTGGTTGGCTACATTTGGCCATCGAAATATCTTCAGGCCGATCCTGTATATCGAATCCCTGCACGTTATTCCTACAATTTACCCACTTTCATTGCCCCGTACTAACAGTAACACGTTGCAGAACACACTATATATTACTCAATCTGGTTTTCAAAGGGATCGCTTCACATATTTCAAGGTGAGGAAGCTGAAGATAGAATTCCTTTTTCGTCACCGCTTTGGAATTCAAGAATGCTATTCCACGGGGTGATATATATTATCGAAGCATTTGATTGATTCGGCTGTAGATTATACAGGGTAGATCAGAATTCAATCTGGGAAAATTTTTCCAACTTCCTAGATTGAAAAAAAATTGTTCTATGTGCAAGTTGTTTCCTCAGGAAAAACTTCATTTCTTTTTCCTTTGATAATAAACAAGTAACCGTACAAAGAATAAAAACAGTTGTGCTGGAAGATCACTTACATACAAAATCATTTTTCGGTTTTTATTTGGATAAGCACCTCCAAGGTTGTGTTAGCAAGTTTGGGACTGATGGATTTTGAGTCGAATTCTCCTTAGACTTCCACTCCTACTCAACATCCCCCGGTTGAGGTCGAGAGGAACGTTGGGAAATTTATTATTTGTCTACTGGTTGATGCTTTCTTCTTCTTTCTCTCCCTCTTTGGGCTTCTGTATTGAATATTTTGGGTCTGGGTCAGTTCTCATTAGACTTCTCCTATTCGATTATTGTGGCGCAAATCTGTCATACTATGACGTACATCTGATGAAATGTAGGTTCCCACCATAGAGAGTAAACGTTACCTGAGTAGGAGAGTCTATTCCCCATAGGACAATGGACACTAATAGAAAGAGATGAAAGATCATTTGTGAGTCATAGTAACGTATATGGATATGTCATGGCCACCATTCTCTCTGGACAGTGGCGTACTAGCGCATTCCGCTCTCTGGTATCTGAGAGTTACAGGCTCTTGAATGTATATTGGACCACTCTGTTACGTGGGCCACCTGTACTCATGTCCATGTACGTCACTATGACGCGTTAATGCTACAAGATTCTGATTGAGTAGAGCTTATTAGTACCTCCTACTCAGATAACGTTTACTCTCTTTGGGTTCTCATTAGACTTATCATCATCAGATCTATGTTCGGGTTGATAAGGGAGCTTTTGTGATGGTTATTTCTATTCTCAAGTTCCGTGATTCCACAAAATTCAGTTCTCATGGTCAATCACCTTTCAATTTTGTCACATAATGTCATGCTTTAACTAGATTCAACTTCCGGCCATCATGGGAGACAGAGGTCGATATGTGGTCAGGAAGTCAAATTAATGTGGGTTTTTGTACAGCCGTTCAACGTGCATCGCAAAGTTATTCAATTGGTGTGAATGTTTCGGGCATGCCTGGTATCGCTTAGAGTGATATATCCAGTTTGTCCATCGAAGTTGTTGCTATAATCCCAGATACTGGCATAATGGCCGTAGTAGAAGGCCAAAACAACGGCAAGCAAGCAAGTTTTAATTACACTTCAACAATGAACAATGACGAATATTTCGATTGATTTCCAAAAAAAATTATCCAGAATAATCCTGGACTAGTATAAATTTATATTTGTGTCCAGTGAATTTCTACAATGTTTGATGGAACAAAGAAAGAGCAAGTAACGTCACTCCTTCAATTTTTCAAAATTTTTATTATAAATTTATATTTTTATTTCAAATGGATTAAATTTTTTTTCAATTATTACTTACTTACAGGTACGCACTTATAAATTTTGTGCGCGAAATACAGTTTCTTTTCTCGATTATATCGATACGCTAAATATTTCACTTACACTTTTGCCTGTGTGTCCATCTCAAATCGTTGACCAGTTCGATCTTGGGTACTTATAATAATAATAATATAACTTTATTCACAATAAATACAAATACACGGTTAGGCAGGATGCATTGAATAAAGTAGTTCAGCGATAAGTGCAAAGCACTTGTTTCTAAGGATAGGCAGTATAAAAGTAAAACAAAAAAATTTGAAGGATTAAATATACCAAAAAAAAACATGGGAAACATGTGAAAAGGTTCATGAAAACACAAAAAATTATGCAATACCTAATATAAGAGAACATACAAACGTTATATAAATAATAACTTTTTAACAAAAATTAAACCGGCAAATAACTGAAAAGCTAAAAATAAAATAAACCTTTTTAATCTTAATAACTAAGCTCCTAAACTAATGTAAGTAACTAATTTTGGGTCGGCGCCAAACAAAAAAGCAAATGAGTTAGGTAAAGCGTAAAATGATGGCATCGAGATGCGCGGTGACATTTTGATAATTTTTTTGGAGTGATTCAATGATCTTCGTTGATTGGTTGATTGGCGCCAACTCAAAATTAATTACTCACATTAGTTTGGGATTAAGATTAAAAAGGTTCATTTTATTTTTGCTTTTCAGTTTTTTGTCGGTTTAATTTTTTGTTAAAAAGTTATTATTTTTCAAATTTTTGTGGCTGAAATCTACTAATTACCAGCTGTTTGATTTTTATTTATTCCAAAATACTTACCCACCTCACTTCAACTATCGACAGTTAAATAATATGATTATCAACTTTAATTATTTATTGTTATATAATAGAAATTATTTTTGATAGTTCTGGTTAGTTCATTTAATCTCTTTGTATATAATTCCATCCTTCCGTAGACGGATTGTGACGGATATAAAAGAACAAAAATAATGACAATAGCAATCTGTCAATGTCAACTACATATGTGTGACAATGTTCAAAGTGAAAAATCAATCATCCCCTATTTTTCTACCCATAGGGGTGGATTATTCGATCCCAATTTGAATATGATCAACTATGAGGTATACACTGTCTAATAAGAAGGTAAACGATCAATATCCTCCATTTTGCTACCCTTAGGGAAGGATTTTTTTTTCAAATTCAAATGGGACCAACTTCAATGTGCACCCTATTCAATGAAAAAAAAAATAATCGAAATCGAACTATCCTGTAAAAAGTTATGCGTGGTCATCCATAAAAAAATAAAAAATATACGCGTCGACTGGAGAACCTTCTCCTTTTTGATTTCGTCGGTTAAAAAAATAAAAAAATATGCGTCGACTAGAGAACATCCTTCTTTCTGATTTCGTCGGTTAATAAAATGAATTTAAATGATTCACTTACTTTACATTACAATAGGATATGAAAAAAATGGAATAATGAAAATAAATATTATAATGACGAGAGCAAATACTAAGCGCATAAAAAATATAAATGCTGAATACGACAAAAATAACAATACAATAAAATTAAATTGTTAATGAGTGGAAGGCATATAAGAACTAACTAATAAATAATAAAAGTGTGAATGACGTTTGTGAACGATAAAAATGTAGTATAGATAAAATATGAACTGGATAAAATACTTTAAGGATAATATAAGTAAACTATAATTTATGACAAACAACAATAACGAGAGTAATATTTTAAATTTATAAAAGGTGTCCCCTTTCAAATGACAATATCAAGTACGAGGGTTGCTATTTAAAAAAAAGTCGATGAAGTCATAACGGGCACAATTATGACGTCACCCAAAATAATTATTTGTCAAAACTTGAACGTTTAAATGTTAAAATTGTCGTGTGAGCGATCTGGACCTGTGAAGACTTTCGTGGTTGAATCAGATAATAAGACCGCAAATCGCACTCAGTAAAATTTTCAGACAAAATGCTCTCTCAAAAATTTGAAATAATTATTGAGCGATAAAAAACTTTTTAACAAAAAATTAATTCGACGAAATACGGAACTGAAAAGTAAAAAATTAATTAAACCTTCTTAGTCTCAATAACTAAGCTCCTAAACTAATGTAAGTAACTAATTTTGAGTCGACGCCAAACAAACAAGCAAATGAATTAGGTAAGGCGTAAAATGATGGCATCGAGTTGAGCGGTGACATTCTGATAATTTTTTTGAAGTAATTTAATGATGTTCGTTGATTGTTCGTTTGGCGCCGACTCAAAATTAGTTACTTACATTAGTTTAGGAGTTTAGTTATTCAGACTAAGAGGTTTATTTTATTTTTTACTTTTCAGTTCCGTATTTCGTCGGTTTAATTTTTTGTTAAAAAGTTTTTATTTTTCAATTTTTTGTGTCTGAAATCTTCTAATTACTACCTACTTGTTTTTTGATTACTTTCAAAATACTTACTTACCCAACATCAACTATTACCAGTTGAATAATATGATTATCTACTCTTACTATTAGTTGTAATATAAATTACTTCTGTTGTTCTGGTTAGTTTATTTCATTACTCTGTATATCATTCCATCCTCTCATAGAATATAATGATTGTGACGGATGTAATGATGACAGTAGCGATCTGTCAGTGTCAACTACATATGTGTCCAATGTTCATAAGAGAAAAATCAATTATCCCCTATTTTTCTACCCGTAAGGGTATATAATTACATTCGAAATCCAAATATGATCAACTATGAGGTATACCGTATCTAATAAAAAAAAAAATCCAAATCGAAGAACCCAGTACGAAGTTATGCCTGATAGAATCGGTTAACGGATCAGAATTCAGAGGGTGAGTGATCAATATCCTTCATTTTACTACCCTTAGGGGTGGAATTCATCTCTTCAATTCAAATGGAACTAACTCCGAAGTACACCCTATCCACTGAAAAAAGAATCATCGGAATCGGACATCTCGGCAAAAAGTTATGCATGGTCATACATAAAAAAAAATATATACGCGTCGACCAGAGAACCTCCTCCTTTTTGGTTTCGTCGGTTAAAAATACCTAGCACTTATGATATTACCCTCGAAAAATGCACTAGGGCATGTTTTGTCACAGAAAATACCTAGTGTTTTTCACATTCAGACTTTCTTTTATCGATAGAAAACCGACGTGATTTTATTAAAAAGAGTGCTTTTGTCTATAATTTTTTTTAAACAAAATCCACTAATTCACACTGTCCACCTGAATAGAGGATTCCACTTCTTAAAAAACGCCCAGTGTAACAATACGCGCTCCACTGGATTGTCAAGTCAACGTTCGCCTGTCTTAGATGAACTGATTCGATCGGAATCGAAGGTATCGGAAATTCTTGCGAATTCTGTCCGTGTGAACGTTCAAAACCAGTCTGTGTATGGTATGGCAAGAAATCAAACCATATCAAATATATGTTGGACTGGAATTTTTTCTTCCAGGTGGCTTGGCAGTATATTAAGCATAATAATGTGTCACACATATTTTATCTTTCTACTAGGACAGACAAGAATTCTTAATGTGTTTAACTGTATTTCGCTTCCTTGCCGTTTCAGGGGCAGGGTTGGAAATATTTTGTTTAATTGTAGCAGGATCAAGAAGGGATAATCTGTGATGTTTTTGAAAACAACATGAGAAATGAATGATTACACAGGTATACATTTAATTTTTTTTAGGAGCTGTTTTGGTTGTTACACATATTCTTTATATTTTTCTGTATGCTGAAACTTTTTAACAAAAAATGAAACCGACGAAATACGGAACTGAAAAGTAAAAAATAAAATAAGCCTTCTTAGTCTCAATAACTAAGCTCCTAAACTAATGTAAGTAACTAATTTTGAGTCAGCGCCAAACGAACAATCAACGAAAATCATTAAATTACTTCAAAAAAATTATCAGAATGTCACCGTGCAACTCGAGGCCATCATTTTCCGCCTTACCTCATTCATTTGCTTGTTTGTTTGGCGCCGACTCAAAATTAGTTACTGACATTAGTTTAGGAGCTCATTTATTGAGACTAAGAAGGTTTATTTTATTTTTTACTTTTCAGTTCCGTATTTCGTCGGTTTAATTTTTTGTTAAAAAGTTTTTATTT
The DNA here is from genome assembly GCA_018342105.1 of Gonioctena quinquepunctata. Lineage (NCBI taxonomy): Eukaryota > Metazoa > Arthropoda > Insecta > Coleoptera > Chrysomelidae > Gonioctena > Gonioctena quinquepunctata. The sequence goes on along the minus strand of JAFIRS010001025.1, from coordinate 302,630 downwards.
TTCAATTTTTTGTGGCTGAAATCTACTAATTACTACCTACTTGTTTTTTGATTACTTCCAAAATACTTACTTACCCACCTTACTTCAACTATTACCAGTTAAATAATATGATTATCTACTTTTACTATTTGTTGTGATATAAATTATTTTTGTTGTTCTGGTTAGTTTATTCCATTACTTTGTATATCATTCCATCCTCTTATAGAACATAATGATTGTGACGGATGTAGGAGAACAAAAATAATGACATTAGCGATCTGTCATTGTCAACTACATATGTGTGCCAATGTTCACAAGTGGAAAATCAATTATCCCCTATTTTGCCGTAAGGGTGGATAATTACTTCGAAAATCCAAATATTATCAACTATGAGGTATACCCTATCTAATATAAAAAGAATCATCCAAATCGAAGAACCCAGTACAAAGTAATGCTTGATAGAATCGGTTAACGGACCAGAATTCAGAGGGTGAGTGATCAATATCCTTCATTTTGCTACCCTTAGGGGTGGATTTCATCTTTTAAATTCCAATGGGACCAACTTCGGAGTTCACCCTATCCACTGAGAAAAGAATTATCGGAATCGGACGTCTCAGTAGAACGTTATGCGTGGTCATACATAAAAAAAAATATACTCGTCGAGTAGATAACCTCCTCCTTTTTGGTTTCGTCGGTTAATAAGCAACATTCGTTTCTTTCCATGTGCGATTTGTCCAAGGCTTTTGATTGTGACTCACACGACCTTCTATTGAAAACATGATCATGCTACGGAATCAGGGGAACATCTCTCAAACTCATGGCATCATACATCAATAGACACGACATCTGACCTCAAAATCATAACGCACGGAGTTCCTCAATGTACGATCCTTGGGCCATTACTCTTTATCATTTATAATGATATTTTTCAACACATGTAAGACAATATACTCTCTGCTGACGATACGTTACTAATCAATACATCAGATTTCTTTAGCCTCAAAAGGACCTCGTACCGGATCAATGGGAAATTGGCTTTCGGTGATGAAATGTCTCCATTGCACCACCGCTCTAACAGCAGTGCTAAATATAACATTTCCAAAATTTCAAATGGCCATTGTGAACAGACTTTTTCGAATATATAAACCAAATCGAGTATGCCTCGATTGTTCATACGGACGATTTGAATACACTATGGAAAACAATTATTCCTGCACGTACAGACGATATACAGGGTGAGTTTGCAAGTTTTTAGTGATTTTCAAAATATTGAGCAGTGGAATTTCATTCATTTTCAGATATAGGTTACCAATATCAATTGCGATTGATGATATTAGCATCTCCTGAATTAAACTAACATACCTATTATGTATTTCTCATGAAACTGGACCAGTCCTGCTTATTGATATATCCAAATGCCTGAAATTCCGGAAAAGTCGGTTACAAACTCGATCGTTCACGGTGAAAGCTCACTCTGCAGATACATAAAATATACAGGGTGGATCAGAAACTAGTGTCCTTGAAGTAGTTATGATTGATATTGATGCCATTGAAGCATTTCCACAAAAATGTCTTCAACACACATCTGTATTGAACAATTTTCTCCGGATAACTTTGACTGATATGTATGAACCTCTATATATACTACGAGTAGTAGAACGACTCGAGTGAAGGTGAAATGATATCGAAAAATAAAACAAAATCATCGAATAACAATATTATAGGTAACTGAATATGCTCATATTTCATTACAAAAAATGTTTCGTACCTATACAGAGTGTATCACATTCCTTGGAGAATTTCTAGATTCTAGATATATGTTGCATATTGAATTTTAGAATAAACCACAATCGACTTCCCATCAATGACTAGCAAAACTACCAATTCGCAAAACCTACTCACTACTCGAATTCATACCGCAATTGGTGAAATGTCGATTGATTGGTAATTGAAACTTCCTGTATATGGAAAGGAATACATGTTTAGTAGCCTGCTGTGAACCATTTGTGGCCAATGTAATCTCATATAAATGCTTTCTTTATCACGAAAAAATATGGACTCACACTTTCCATTTGTAAGCCTATGCCATAACATGTTCACTCTAAGTCATGTGTACTATCCCGACACTAAATTCATTCGAAAAGTACCCACATTTGGAGAGGAGATGGACTAGCTGCAACTTCAGTTTGGTCAGAATGGCTCTGGTTTGGAATGACATATAGCAACCATATCCATTTGTTCAACAAATACTGAATTTTCATTTTGCAATCATTGCATTTGTTAACTTTCCATTGAAATCATATCAATTATTGAAAAAATGGCTAATCGTCACCGATTGAATTGTTTTACGTGTGATGTTATATTCAATACACAAAATATGGCGCGACTCGATGGAGAACCAAATGAATTGAAACGAGAAATTTCCATTGAAAGACGCGACCAAAGGGAACTTCCACATGTCGCAGAAATTGATGGAAATAGAATCTGTTTGACATGCAACCAATAAATTATTCAAGAGATTCATCACCTTCAAGAAGATCCAGGATGTTTGAGATTGAATATTTCAACACAATCCTCAAGGCACACGTGTCTCATTTGCAATGGTGTAGCTGACCTTCAAAGACTCACAATAGAATGCAGTGTCAACGTGTTCATGAATCAGAACATCTATATACCAGAAAGTACCCGTTCCTGTAGAATTCATCTTGATGATCGTAGATTTTTGTTTCCCATCCTACAGATAGGTATATCAATAGACCTTACGCTCTGAATGGTCAGGAACTTCAAAGAATAGTTTGGTGACTTATATAATCATTGTGTGTCTGTACCAAGACAAGATAGAGGTGAGAGACACATTTCAGGAAAAGATTTATTGGTATTCCTATGCAAACTCCGACAAGGTATTTCTGATGAATTTTTAATTATCATATTCAATTATTCAAGCCGCCAGGCAACAAGTTTAGAGATAACCAAAGTGCGAGAATCTTTGATGACTCGTTTCGTACCCGATAATATAGGATTTACCGCAATAGCAAGAGAACAATTTATAGAACGACATGTTAGTGTTTTTGCGAATCAATTCTACAATCCACAACCCAATGAACAAAAATCAATAGTTTATATAGATGGTACTTATTTGTACATCGACAAAAGTTTCAACTTCCGGGTATTACGACAATCATATTATCAACATTTAATCAAACCAGTCCTAATTGTGGGTACTTATGGTTACATTTTGGATATTCAAGGCCCATATTTCGCAGCTTCGGAAAATAATGATGCAGAATGAATTGAGTCTAGATGTCAACCAAATGATTGTACATAGGGACTACCGAGATGCTCTTCCTTTTCTTCAGAGTATCGGCATTGCACTAAAAAGGAAACAATAATTCATTTAATTGTTTGACCTGGGTTATTCTGTGAGTAGCAGAATCAAAAGCTTGTAGTGAATATAGAATAGGTATTCTTGCTCGTCAAGATTTCGAATCTGCTAGCCACGGAATAACCTAGGTTAAATAATAAATTTTTTTTTTCCTTTCAAGTGCATTTGTATGAAAACTCGTCGCAGTTGAATATGCTTACCCCTCTAAGGGGATGAAATTTAGAATGACAATATTCTATTGAGTTGTGAAACAGTTACGTACAATTGTTGCTTTTCAGATAATGGTAAAAGGTTATCACAAATTAACAAATACATTTTCATTGTGTCAGCATTTTTTTCTCCAATGTATTATCAATATTGTTAAGTGAAATGTACAGTTACAATCATACACCCAATTTATTTATTCTATTAAGGATGAATATAATTAATACATTAGATTTCAGTCACCACTATTAGCCGCCCATTGTAGAGTTCATTTGAGCTTTGGACCCGGAGGACCCGCAGGACCCGCAGGACCCGCAGGACCCGCAGGACCCGCAGGACCCGCAGGACCCGCAGGACCCGCAGGACCCGCAGGACCCGCAGGACCCGCAGGACCCGCAGGACCCGCAGGACCCGCAGGACCCGCAGGACCCGCAGGACCCGCAGGAGCCGGAAGGACTTTTGGAGCCACTGGGTTGTGAAGAACTATAGGGTTGTAAATAACACCGCCGTCGATGCTAGGTCCTTCACCGTAATCGCAGTCGTAGAAGAGACACCCGAAGTCATGATCGAACTGAAAAAATAAGATTGGAAGATTATTTCATAAACTAAATAATATAATGATAATAATAATAATCATAATGTATATTTGAGAATACATATATATATATATTATTGAAGATTTGACCGAAAATGACCGCAACTTTCGATTCTTGAATCCAATGACATTCTAAATCTAACAACACCTCACTTGTCAATATTTGACAAATAACGCCATTTTTATTCCAATTTTTATTTTTTGATCTAGAATGCCATGGATCGTGTAAATCGCTTCATTCTTTATCAAGTAACATGGGAAAAATACCACGTTGAGGCTTATGACTTCACAGTCGTTTTAAGAATTATTTAAAAGTGGCAAATATGAATTTTTCCAGTTAACTTGATTTTTTCAAATGGATGAATGGATGGCTCGTCGGTTTCTTGATACCACACCCTTTCACTTTATATTCACTATTTTTCTGGATAATTGCAAGAAGCGATCTTTCCTAATAACAAATAATACGTATGCGGTATACTTATGCACTGAGTTCTATTATTCTAGTTATCCGTGACAAACAATTGAAGCTGTTGCTAGGACTATCTAAATAAATCGGCTAATGAATATGCTGTCACTTTCAAAAATTTATTCGTTGCGTAATTTATAATTTGATATGGAAAATTATACTAAAAACGAAAGAATTTACATGTTGCTAATTTACAGAGAAGCGAAAAAGAATGCAACTAATTCAGCTCGAATTTATGTTCAGAGATTCCCTAATCGTCGCCATCCCACTCGGCATAATTTTCCAAAACTGGAAAGGAAAATGCGAAATGAACCAGAAGAAAATGCCCTAACTTCATCGTCAGTGGAGAAAAAGAAGTAGACGTGTTGGCCTATGTTGAAGTGAATTGTACGGCGTCAATTAGCCAAATTGTATCTGAGTGGGATATAAGTTATTCGTCCGTTTGGAGAATTCTTCACAAATATAATTACGATCATTCAAGTACCAACTACACCAACATCTTAACGATAACGACCACAACCGAAGTTTAACTTATTGCAACTGGTTTATGACTAAATACAGAGAATATGTACGTTTTCCTTTTAAAATTATGTATTCAGATGAAACTCGATTCACCAACTTGGGTCTGTTCAATAGGAATAAAAGGTGCTGGTCCCAAACAAATTAACATCTGATGCAAGAAGGAAATTTTCAAGAGTGATTTGGTCTCAATTGCTGCATGGGTATTATCGGAGGAAAACTTTTGGGGCCAATAATTTTCAACGGACAGATATCTACAGTTCCGTTGAAATCAAATTAATGATTTCATTGAAGATGTTCCACTGGCTAACCAAGTTGATATCTATTTTTAAAAAGATGGAGCACCACCTCACAATTCTCAAGTCGTAAGAGAACATCTGAATGACACCTTCCCAGAAAAGTGGATTGGCACTTATGGACCTATTCAGTGGCATGCGGGGTTCGTTCTTAAGTTGTCATATTTTTTCATAATGTATGATTTCTTTCTCATATTCTAGATCACCAGATCTTACTCCACTAGATTTTTTTCTCTGAGGAACAATTGAAAATCAGGTGTATAACACAGCGTCAACTACTCGTGGAGAACTGGAGTATAAAGTAAGGGTGGCATTCCAGAACATTGTAACGAAGTTACTATTTTCCTGCTATATTTATCAACCAAAAGCTCCCTGTAAGAATTTAAATTCATCTTGACAGTAATAATAGGTCTAGAAACACCATCGGTGTTCGTGATAAATCCGTGGATTACGCCTACCCTAATGAATTGACCGAACTCCTTCCGTAGATAACGCTAATATCGCGGCGCGTGTATATAAAACACGCGCGAGTATGACTTGCGCCGGCTAGCGACTCTCGAGCAAACATTTTCATCGAGCAATCTGGGCTATGTTCAAACGCCGACGAGACTGACGAGAGATTTCAGTCATCCGATAGAAGCCACAGACAGCAGTCCAGTCGAGACAAAAGCATACGCTGCGAGCTGACGTCATCCGACTGACGTCACATCACGTGGATTGCCAACTAGGAGAATTTCACAAGCTGTGAGCCGAGCACATTCAGTCACCCGCCAGAAGCCAGAGAAAAGAGTTGAGTCGAGACAGAGGTGCCCGCTACGAGCTGACGTCATCCGGCCGACGTCACACCACATGGATTGAGAATGTTTACAAGCTGGGTAATTATACTAGGAAAATATAATTTGGATCTCGATCGACAGAGTCCACAAAACGGCGCACGCATATAAGTCGGTCGAAAGGTATTCGCAAAAGGGGGGGAAGCCGGCTGTAGTTCCGATTTGAAATATTTCAAAGATTGAGTAGCTTGCCGAGCCCAGCAGAAGCAGTCACGCGTCCGACTAGTATCCAGAAGTGTGAGCCAAAGACCGAAGCAGTCCACGACCGCCCCGAGCCTTGTGGAAGGAGAGAGATCGGAGTTTGGGTAAATATGTTGTATCAGGTAAAAGACATCAGGATATGTTTGTAAGTACCACAGATGCGATGTGAGCATGATCGAACCATAGCCGTAAGAGGCACATATTCATTTCAATGCCGCGCTGGTAATTTCTGCATACGAGTCCGTACGATAGCCCCCCCCACCGAAAAAGCTTTTTGGTTGCTAAGTTCACCCCACTTGCTTGAAAAACACCCCCCCCCCGCTTTTTCTGTAACTAGTGCTTGCCGGTCGTTTATTTGTTGTAATAACTTGAGGCTGACAGCAGCCGCCCTGACTGTATTTCCATTGTTATTTAATATACCTGTTTATCCTGTTTTAAGTTTTTTTTTTCTTTAATTCACTATCTTGAGTAGAATTTGAACATCCAGTGCGCAGTCGCCACCCAGGTTCGAAACCCAGTGAAAGGCAATTAAAGCCTGCCTTGCTGGCCCTGTTACAGTGTCACGACTATATTGACCCCTGGAGTGTTTTTCTCCACTGAGACTACCCGGAGCAAAAGTGGCCTTTTCCACTATAAACCAGAAGGTGGCGCCCGAGGTAAGACCGAGAACAGTGATAGGCGCCAAAGTTTGATAGTAGGGTGAGAGACCCCTTCACAACATCACTGCGGAACACCTAATTAATGTGGTGGTGGTCAACAATTGAAAAAGTTTAACTTTGCCGTGATCAAGAAGGAAGTCATTTTGAAAATTCAGAACCTTACTGGACTAATTTGCGACTTTTTAATAATTCTTAAAACGACGGTGAAGTCATAAGCCTCAAAATCGTATTTTTTCCATGTTACTTGATCAAGAATGAAGCAATTTACACGATCCATGGCATTCTAGATCGAAAAATAAAAATTGGAATTAAAATGACTTTATTTGTCAAATATTGACAAGTGAGGTGTTGTTGGATTTAGAATGTCATTCCCGATCGAAAAAAGTAAAAATATAAAGGATTAAAATTTAAAAATCGAAAGTTGGGGTCATTTTCGGTCAAACCGGAAGTACGGCAAAGCAAGTAAATATGTAGATATGTCAAAAAATGTAAATTGAACTGTAATACACAACCCCCAAATTTCGTTTTTCTATCTTCAATAATAAAAAAGTTATAGGGTTGAGCCACCTAAAAGTATGTACCATATGGGAAAAAAGTTCATTATTGGAGTATTGGAAAAAATATTCTGGGGAAAAGTTTGTGCATGTCCGATTACCTAAAAATCGATTTTGACACATGTCACGTGATCACTAGTATGGTGGCAAATTGAAAAAAATTTCTAAGAAAAGGCGAAAAGTGGGGTAAGATGGCAAGATATATATATATATACAGAGTGTTCCAAATCAAGTCGGCACCATTGCCAACTCCGTTATTATTGATGCTACGATTTCGGTTGAATGGGCAAACTGGTAGCATTTTTAGTGGCCTTCTCGATGCCGAAAACAAAACAAAAATTGACATTCGCGTTGTCATAATATTTCATAAAATGAGATTTTTTTCAACAGAACACCCTATATGTTTTCATGTATTTCGATTCGTAATGACATTCTCAACAACAAAGCTCATATCACTTTTCTTCCTAAAGTGGAAAATGAGCGACTTATGTGGAAATATTTATTTCTTTCACTAGTACAAAAAATTTCTTTGTTTTGGCAAATAAAACCTCATCATTGTCAAAACACCCATTTTTTGTACTTATACGAATGACAATATTTTGTTACTAATAGCAAAATAAGACAGTAAAAAGAAAAAATTGCGCTGGGATGTGAACTCGTGAAACCCGTGATCATCATGTCGCACCACTCAATTGACACCACTAAGCTATTTGGTATTAATGTACAAAACGATAATTTCCATCTTAAAGCCATTCCGCTAGCCGCATTTATTTTGTTAATCAAAATATGTCTGCTGTAATGATAACTTTGGAGCCGTTTTTGTACAGAACAGAAAATACTGGAGGGTCATATGAATGTGGTTGGAAAAAATGTGTTTGATTCGATAAAACATAATTATTATGAGCAATCAAGTTGCCTTGAAACTTTGTTGAAATTCTATTTGTCAAATATTCTCAAGTATGTCCTGACAATGTCATAAATTATTGTAACTGTCAACTACTGTTCAAATATTTTTCGAAATGCCGTTTTCCCATCAAGAAAAATGTGATATGTTAGAATCCTACTTGGTTTGCCAGAAAAATAGCGTAAGAGCACTCCAACACCACAGCAATTCGTTCCCCGATCGTGAATTACCTAATCAGCATTTTTTTGCTGTGCTTCATCGTCGATTCAGGAACAATGAAAGAGTTTTTGAGAAGAGGAGAACTAAAAAACGTTTTGTAATATCTGAAGATACAGAAATTGACGTTTTATCCTACTTTGAGGTATATCCAAATAATTCCATCAGAGATTTATCTAGAGAAATAGCTGTTCCACTGTCTGGTATTCAACGAATTCTGAAGAAACATAAGATTTCTCCTTATAAGTTAAGAACAGTGCAAACACTAGAACCTGGTGATCCTGAGAGACGATTGGGGTTTTGTCGGTGGTTTATGAATAAATGCAGACAAGATCCAAACTTCAATAGAAATATTATATGGAGCGATGAGGCTAATTTTTCAAATCGTGGGATGTATAATAGAAAGAATTTTCATTATTGGAGTAGACATAATCCATTTCTAGTCCATCCCCACAATCCGCAAAGACGATTTAGTATTAATGTTTGGTGTGGTCTATTTAGAGGCAGAATTATCGGTCCATTTTTCTACCATGGTTCTTTGAACGGACCCCGTTACAGTAATTCATTAACAAGAATGTTGGAAGAGTTTTTCGATATCTTGATCTGGGAGCTCGTCAGATGATCTATTTTTAGCAGGATGGAGCACCATCACATAATGTCAGTGGCGTAAAACGACTGCTGCGAGGCTATTTTGGAAACAGATGGATTGCTACAAATGGTCCTGTTAAGTGGCCTCCTCGTTCACCAGACATGAGACCTCTAGATTTTTATTTTTGGGGATTTCTGAAAAATGAGGTGTACAAAATAATACATAATAATGTAAATGAAATGAAAAATTATATTGAAACTATAATTAATAGAATTGATGGCCGAACTGTGTTGAATGCCACAAGTAGTGTCAATAGAAGGGCGCAAATATGTGTTCAACAGGAAGGCGGTGTTTTTGAACATTCACTAGATATTTTATAGCGCTTTATCAAACCCGTTTGTTATAAATGTTTCCTATTAATATTTTATAGCGCTTTGTCAAACCCGTATGTTATAAATGTTTCCTATTAATACAACTGTCTTATTTTCACCTGTACGAAAAAAAAGTGCTTTGTTGTTGAGAATGTTATTACGAATCGAAATGCATGGAAAAATATAGGGTGTTCCATTGAAAAAAATATCATTTTATGAAATATTATGACAACGCGACTGTCAATTTTTTTTTCGTTTTCGGCATCGAGAAGGCCACTAATGGTCGTCCGACAGATTAAATTGAATCAATGATTCAGTTTAATTTGTTCAAATTATCTGAAGTGAAATTATCATTAACAATTCTTCTTCATTGCACATTATCCCGACTGCTGCTGGTATGATACTGACGTCCTGAGTTGACCGCCAGGACCGCCCTGATTCTCCTATCTCTATGTCGGGACGTAAATATCCCTTCTTCGAGCGAGTCGAGGAGAAATTGTAATGCTCTCTCAACATAAAGCAAGCTATTCTTTACGCTCTCATGAAACCACCGTACCCAAGATAAATACTTTCCGATACTGTATAAGACTCAATGTAAAATAAAATAAAATATACCAAAGAGATACAAGAAATAAAATAGAGTTCATTCTGTGAATTCATATCATCAATCAATTCATATCATCGAGTGTATAAAAACATTTATCAAACAGAAAAGATTTCAGTATTAATTTTATGGATATCACTGTTGAGTGTTGAGTCGTTTCTGTTGATAAAGATGTATATTGACAATTCATAAATGAATAGGCTGATAAGAGTTAAAATTTTATGATTGAGAAAAAGTGTTCTGCAAGAGCTGCGTTTTGGGGTTTTGAATATGCATCTTAAAATGGCTTTTTGTTTGATGAAAACATTGTTGCTCAGTGATGAGTTGCCCCACATACAAACACCGTAGCGTAATCTAGCTTCAACTTGGGCATGATATATGCGTATCAGTTGATATGAATCTAAAACAGTATTTAGGTTTTTGAACATACAGGGTGATTCAAAAGTACTTTGACAAACTTCAGGTGGTGATACCTCACAATACTCTGATATGAATTGTCCAAATAAATATATGTCCGGAAACGGGCGCCACCTACACGTCTTTCTCTTTTTTGAATATTCATAACTTTTTTGAGCGTACTTCTAGCACCTTTTTCAGTGAAAAATTCAATTCCTCTATCATATCTACGTAAAAAAGCTAACCCTGTTACGAGTCGCTATAAGCAACCGTTATCTAGATATTTGGACTTGAAAATTTCAAGTCGATTATTTGATAATCGATGCGTGTTGAAGTTATTACCATTATTTTGCATTTTTCACAAGAATGCATAGAAAATGAATTTGAAGTTTGAGTAAGTAGTTTTGGTTTTTTGTAGGGGGCGCCATCTAATCTATTTATTTGTACTCGTTGGAAACAGTTATTTTTGTATCAAGGGTGCAAAATCTGTATTTGTTTTAATAAAATTTGCAGGAAATATCAACATTTTATTTCAAGAAATTTTGAATATGTAGAATGAAATAAAACTAAATTGTATTCAAATAAATTCTCCAAAGTGTCCACCTTCAGCGAAGATAAAGCCATTCAGTCTTCTAGTCATTGAATCTCGTACCCGCTCAAAAATTATTGGTGTGTTTCTTATTGTTTCACAGGCGTCTTCTATTCGGTTTCTCAGATCTTCCCCGTTCGCTGCTTGAGTTCTATGAACTAGTGACTTCAAATGTCCCCAAAAATAAAAACCTAGCGGGTTTAGATCTGGGGACCTTGGTGTCCACGCCTGGATAGACAGTGTTAAGGAATTCCCTGGCTACAACAGTAAAATGGGCCGGAGCTCCACCATGCATAAACCAGATGCGGATACGAATTTCTAATGGTACATTCTGAAATAGTCCCAGCAATTCATTTTCTAAAAAGTCTCTGTAAGTTGCGCCATTCAGTCGGAACGGAAGAAAGACAGGACCTATCAAGTAATTATCAATCATTGCAGCCCATACATTCACAGAAAATTGATACTGATAATGTCTTTCACTAACTGCCTGCGGATTTTCCAGAGCCCAAACATGGTTGTTATGAAAGTTTGTGATAGCATTTCGCGAGAAGTTTGCCTTGTCCGTGGAGAGTACATATCTTGAAAATTGAGGATTTCCAGCCAATTGTCTCAAAAACCACTGACACATAGTAATGCGTTGGGGAAAGTCTCGTGGCAGAAGAGCTTGTACCCTTTGAATATGGTATGGATAAAATTGTTGATCGCGGATAATTCTCCAAACTGTGGACTGAGTAGAATTGAGAGCTTCAGCAATTATTCTTGTACTTGTTTCTGGATTCTCCTCGAGAGCGTTCAAAACAGCTTTCTCCAATTATGGGGTTCGCACTGTTCGTGGTCTTCCAATAATATCAGCTGCCCTCTTAAAGCTTCCTGTTTCTGCCAAACGACGGTGGAGACTGGTAAATGTTGGAGCTGAAGACAGTACTCGATTAGAAAATCGCTCCTGGTAAATACGTCTTGCTTCGCGCGCATTGCCATCCGCATGGCCATAAACGAAATGCATATCGGCTAAATGAGCATTATTGTTTAAATAATTCATTTTATGCACGACCGGGCGTAAAGTAGCACTTTAGCGCCCGGATTTGCGGGCGTAAAGTAGCACTTTAGCGCCCGCGGACTACTTTATCGCCCGGCGGGCGATGAAATCGTTGAAAAGGCGCTGAAGTGAATTTCAATCTCATATCGATAGATATCTATATTCCGATGGATCGTATAATCAAACCCAAAACATTATTAACAATAATATAACGAAAACAATGAACATAAATTAATTCAAAAAATGAATTATAACTTAATATTGACAATACAATTAGAACAGTTATTTATGGAAATATTTGGATTTGTTGTTATCTGTTGTTGCAGATAGTTACTGATTTCAACTGATTCCTCATTACTAGAAGTCTGTAGAGAATGCATGTTATTATCTGGTGTTTCAGATTAGTGAGCAATATTTTCAGATTGTCTGCAATGGTTAGTAGAAGGCTCATCATTTTCTACAATTTTCTTAGCAATGTTCAGCTTATTTGCAACTGAATTTTCAATATAACCTTCCGCAAAAGTCGTCGATTTCCACCCAGCATGTCTTTTAATGTTGATTATATCCTCGCCTGCATCTGCTAACATAGTTGCTGAGGAACGTCTGAAGCAGTGACCAGTATATTCTTTCGCATTAGAAATACCTAAGTAAGTGGCTATTCTGAATGGTATTTGACCGAATGTATTTTTTCCGATAACCTGTCTCGTACACTTGCCATTTTTATAATATAAAAAAACCGCTTTTGATCATTCTGATCTCGCAAGGAAGAATATGTTCTGTGAATATCCAAATAACTTGGCGATTTCTGTTCTTTATCGATTACAGTAAATACTCAATCTATCTTCGTTTTGGTTTCTCGTATAGTTATGAGTAAGAATGTCTCGAAATCTTGAATGTCGTCCACTGTGATATTTGCCAATTCTTCGCGGCGACATGCTCCACAAATACCAAAAATCAGTGCTACCTACAATAAATTCTCAGATTAACATACTGAACATTGAGAAAACATGAAATTAGAACTTACTTTCATCATAAGATACAAATCGTCTGGTGCTTCCCTCAAAAATAACTCGATTTCTTCTCTGCTTAGAATCTTCGATTTCTTTGGTTTATAACGATCAAATTTTCGTTTCAAAAAAGCTATCAATCTTGCGTATCTACTGATGACTATATTATCATGTACATTTAAAGTAGCTTTCAGCATGGAATAATATGACCACATGGTAGAGGGCTTATTATTTAGATTTTTCCAGGAAATAGGCAAGAAGTACAGTCTTTGTGTAGTTCTTATTTTTTACATTTTTCCCGTTGCACCACCTCACGAATTCTTCATACACCTTGTCGTATATTTTCTTGGATTTACTTGGCAATAAACTAAATTTCGCATCCTCAGCTGCTTAACTTATTTCTGGTGGAGTACAATTCACACTTTCTTCGTCGCTTGAATCCATTTCAAAATCAGTAATAAATTATCTGTGATCACAAAAATTGACAGCAAATATGGCTACTAGCCTATATAATCTTATTTCGAAAAATTGACTGAGTTCCATGGTAACATTCATTCCATCACTTCTTGATTTATTCTGTTTCCGATATGATATGAATATACATCCTCACGGCAGCTTTGATGTATTTTTATCATGTTCTAGATATAAAGGGGTATCTATCTACATGACATCAAATATACCGGTCGTGCATAAAATTTTGTATGTATTTCGGGCGTAATTTGCTTTTATGGACCTAGGCGTGTTAATAGCCCTCGCTATCGCTCGGGCTATTACTTACACGCTGCGGTCCATAAAAGCCTATTTTACGCCCTTGATACTTAAATAGCTATTTTCAAAATACGTGTTTTAAAACTTACAGAAACTTCAACAAAACAACAAAACGTTCAACTGTCACATAACATGTAATTACCAAAACTACTTAAACAACAAACTAATTTTCTAAGCATTCTTGTGAATAATGCAAAATAATGGTAATAACTTCAACACGCATCGATTATCAAATAATCGACTTGAAATTTTCTAGTCCAAATATCTAGAAAACGGTTGCTTATCGCAACTTGTGACAACAAGGGTATCTTTTTTACGTAGATATGATAGAGGAATTGATTTTTTTACTGAAAAATGTGCCAGATGTACGCTCAAAAAAGTTATGAATCTTCAAAAAAGAGAAAGACGTGTAGGTGGCGCCCCCTACGAGTAAGAGAAATAATAACATCAGGTTCGAATTCGACACCTCAAAAAACCTCTCAATACCAATTTTCGTTTAATTAAGGTAAGTATTTCGAAAGTTATTCAATAAAAACGAAAATAAAAATTAAACTTTAACACCCCGTATCTTGGAAACGTTTCCGGACTAATATTTATTTGGACAATTCATATTAGAATATTGTCAGGAATCACCTCCTGAAGTTTGTCACCCTGTATAAATTATTGAGCTCGGCTTAGAAACTAACTGTTCACAATGTGTTCCAGCTCAAATACTCGTCCAAATAGATTCCGAGAAATTTCACTTCGCTGCAGGTGTTTACAAAGCTACAATGGAGTGCATCAACTTTATTTTGATAATTGTGGAAGCAATCACCTGCATTTTCCCGGCATTGAAAAATAGATCCTGTGTATTGAAATATCTGGCGGCTGAAAATAAGATTTCTTCACATTTGCGAGATAATGAATGTGCTCGAGCTCGAAGAGCTTGAGCACAGAATATATGACCGCAGACCATAAAACAATCAAAATTTGTCACATCCCTTGTTAAATAAACTCCACAGAGATTTCATGCTTGCCTCACGTTCCTTGAATTGCAAAGATTACAGAAAGCAATGAGTTATCGGCGTTACCAGTCGGCAAAATAGATATGAAGGTATTATTTATCTCTTCATTAGTGTTAACGGTTCTGGAAGTGATATACATTGTAATTTTTGTTGCAAGGCGCAGTATGTCCAATAAATTCTGACACTTTCTAAGTGGGATTCGACCAGATGGTTTCATTAAATTACAATCAAATCGCGAACGACACATAAATTCTGTGGGCGGAATCGAAAAATGTTTGGTTCTTGACTCCAGTGGTGTTTGAATTTTTACAACCAAAAGTGGGTCCGCAAGTTTTTTCCTAATGATAAGGGATTAAATCCACATCGAATGTTAATTGTCTAGGTTACGCTATGCAGACTTGACAGGATGAAACCATTATCGTACCTACAGTGAGCAATACCACAGTTCCATAACATTTTGTTAAGGTAGTTGTCGGACTACAAACACTATCAAAAATTAGTCTCGATTGTAGTGCGATGCAATACATGTTCAAGCACCGAATTAGAGGGATCTTTTTCAAGGGAACTGTACGCTGAGAAACGCAATTAGCATGCGTGATACAGCAAATAAGCCATGACTGGACTGTTGGCAACGTCGCAATCCAACGATCGCTCGCATTTAGTTGTTCAAGATACTCTTATGAGCAAGCAGTCAAAGCTATGGATCGATTTCGCGCAAAAAGTGGTAGGTTTGCTAAAGCAAAAGTTGAAAAAAGGAAACATGAATTGTCTGAATTGTGTAATCGAATCGAATCAATATCAATAAATTATTCCATTGTTTATTTTGATTTAGAAACATCTGGATTATGCATGACTGATGACATTTTACAAATCACCGCCAAATGTGAAAATAGAGAATTTAATATATATATTAGCCCTACGAAGCAGATCAATCCTGTGGCGACAAAAATTACGGGATTGAGTACAATTCCTGGTCAATTATATTTGAATGATGTACAAGTCGATTCACAAAATTTAATAGATTGATTGGTAGCATTTAAAGAATTTTTAAATTTATCTACAACTCCAAATTTACTCGTTGCGCATAATGCGAGATTCGATGTACCTAGATTACTAAGAGCAATCAATAATAATAATTTAATAGAAGATTTTATCATGATCGCAGGATTTGTGGAAAGATTAATTATTTTTAAAAAAACGTTTCCAGATCGAAAAGGGCCAGGAATGTTCCAGCTATCAGAATTAGAAGATTTAAAACCAAACGAAACATCAGATAATTTCCACGAAGCGATGTATGATGTACAAATTTTACAGAAATTAGTTCGTTTTATTGGTAAAGAGTCAAACTTATCAACATACATGAAATCATATAAAGAATGTATTTCAGAGCGACTTGAGAACGAAAGAATATCTCGAAATTTACCCAATTTAAGTGCCTTAAAGAATGTTATATCACGGGATTTATTGAAAAAAAATGCGCAACAAAATGTAACATACCATTTTCAGAAACAAATGTATCACGATGAAGGAGAAGAAGCTGTGATTAATCACATGACTGAAAAATTGGAGAATGGAGAACCTAGAGTTACTAAAAATAGGAAAGCAATTAACTAAAATCATTAATGAATTAAAAATAAATGTTTAGTCAATCAAGTGATTACCTAGTATAATAGTTAGGAATAAATAATATTACATTCATTGTTGTTTATTTTTTTTGTAGATTTAGACGTTATATTTTATTAGCCTGTTAGAAATCTGAATAATTTTTGTTTATGTTTAAAAATATTCGAATTATGTTATACGTACATGTGTTGTACAAATGTATGAATACAATAAAGTTTATGCAGTGTTAAAACTACATTTTATTTTATATATATTCCCATTGTAATATGTTCAAAATGCATCAGTAGAAATTAACGCAATCATTCACAATTATTATTCATAAATATGTGTGTTCCAAAACACAGTTCAATTCAAAACAGCAAGACCCTCGCGCTCTCGTTTATTTGAATCACCAGCGATCGCTTGAGGCGTTGCCACGATTATCAGCCTTCACCATCTTGCACTTCTTATAACAATAAATAAATAACTGTATGGCTACGCCTCTTAAATTTTCATAAAATTTGTAACGTATCTTTCAATAATATACTAGTTTTTTAAAAAGATCTGAATGGAGGGTTTTTACTTATGCCTTAAAATGTGGTGTCCGCGGTAGCTCACTATAGGGATTACTTGTTAAACGTTGCAATTTTGAAGCCTTATATCTCGCTTTCGGTGAGGTGAATGATTCCAAAAATGTAATATGATACAGGTAATAATGTTAACCAAAAGTGGTATGAATATAAACGAAATCTGATTTGGGTTACAACTACCTTAAATCGATAAGTTACCTCATATATCGTAATACCGTAACCTTCAAAAATGCATATTTTAGAAACGCAGCATACAAAGTTGATAAAACTATCGTATATGATAGTCAACATTTTCAAAATATTGTGAGTAAAATATGGTCCAAATTAACGGAATAGTTTTCTAGATATTCAATAAAAACTTGGAAATGACCTAAAAAAATGTAACGCCCCTTTATCTGAATTTAAGGTAATATTGAACAATTGAGTTCATCAGAATGTTACCCTATCTTTTATTCAGTGGGCAGTAGCAATTACTAATTAATTCCTTTTTTTGTAATCAAAAACGATCTGTCAATTGTTTTCAATATAAGGTATACTCGAAAATAAAATATATATTTCAAACAGAGAGAGTCATCAAGAAACAAAACATGTTTTTTCGCCTACAATAGACTGAAACTATGATATCTAAACAAAATATAACTTGTTGGTTTTGAAATAGTGCCGGAAAAAAAACCGGAAAAACTATTTTTTTGACTATGCCCCGTATACACCCGAATGTTCTATCATCAATAAGATTTTAATTAACATGTTTATGAGTTCCGATCAATACATGTTCATCCTTACTTTGTCTTATTTCGTCTAAAAAACAGTTTTTTTCTTTGTCAATCCTACCCCAATACGACGTTTTGGCCGCTTATATCTCAGAAACTAAATATACATAAAAACTTTTTAACAAAAAATTAAACCGACGACAAAATCAACTGAAAAGCAAAAAATAAAATAAACCTTCTTCGTCTAAATGATAATTGAGCTCCTAAACTAATGTAAGTAACTGATTTTGAGTCGGCGCCAAACAAACAATTATCGAAGATCATTATCTATGAAAGGAGTCATCAGAACGCAGCCGTGCATCTTGCTGCCATCATTTTACGCTACACCTAATTCAATTGCTAGTTTGTTTGGCGCCGACTCAAAATCAGTTACTTACATTAGGTCAGGAGCTCAATTATCATTTAGACGAAGAAGGTTTATTTTATTTTTTGCTTTTCAGTTGATTTTGTCGTCGGTTTAATTTTTTGTTAAGAAATTTTTATTTTTTACTTTTCAGTTCCGTATTTCGTCGGTTTAATTTTTTGTTGAAAAGTTTTTATTTTTCAATTTTTTGTGGCTAAAATCTACTAATTACTACCTACTTGTTTTTTGATTACTTCCAAAATACTTACTTACCCACCTTACTTCAACTATTACCAGTTGAATAATATGATTATCTACTTTTACTATTTGTTGTAATATAAATTATTTTTGTTGTTCTGGTTAGTTTATTTCATTACTTTGTATATCATTCCATCCTCTTATAAAATATACTGATTTTGACGGATGTGAAACAAGAATAATGTCAGTAGCGATCTATCATTGTCAACTACGTATGTGTGTGCCAATGTTCACTAGTAAAAAATCAATTATCCCCTATTTTCTACCCGTAAGGGTGGCTGATTCCTTTCGAAATCCAAATATAAAGTATACCCTATCTATTAAAAAAAGAATCATCCAAATCGAAGAACCCAGTACAAAGTTATGCCTGGATAGAATCGGTTAACGGACCAGAATTCAGGGGGTGAGTGATCCCTTCATTCCGCTACCCTTAGGGGTGGATTTCATCTTTTAAATTCAAATGGGACCAAATTCGAAGTACACTCTATCCACTGAGGAAAGAATTATCGGAATCGGACCATATGATGGAAAAACATAAAATATACGAGTTGAATTTCGTCGGTTAAAAATCATTTGGACTCACACTTTTTTCTAATGACCCATCCTACTATAACATAATAAAACTTCAGCCAATTCGACCGAGCCAATTTTCCATATGTTTTCGTGCAGGGTTCTTTGTTTTTGAAAGGGTTATGCACTTTTTACTAAAAAGTATCGGTCTCCTGGGATGTGAGGTGGGGAAAGGAACTATTGTACTCTTCTGCACGTCACTGTGACAACTGTTTTCTTTTCAAAATAGAGTACCCATTGAAGGAAACCATACCTTCAAATTATTAGTATGTTTGTATTCATAAAAGCGCAATTATCTTGAAAACGGTTGGTTTTTCCGTATTCAAACAAGCATACATTTTCACTAAAAATTGAATGGAGAATGCGAAAAATTGATAATATTTCTGATTTCACCAGTGGCGTAAAAAATGAGGGAGAAAATGGACCATGATACCCTTCTTGAACGCCACTGATGGCAACTGAAAATGTGACTTTTTCAAAATGAAGCACTTATTGAACAAAAATATTCCTCCAGAAGTAATTGAAAAATGTACAAAACTGTGGAAGTTATGAATAAAAAATACTTTCAATTTTTCATATTCAACACCCTGTATCTTTGCAATGAACGACATTTGAGAAAAAATATATTAGAATAGTCCTATTTATTTTTCAAAGGAAATCTTCCGTTTCAATTTGGCACCATAGTTTCGGGACACCCTGTACATGAAAGTTGGAACAGATATAATCCAGAAGACATTCATAATAAATTTTTGAGTTAAAAAAAATCAATTAAATCAACTAGGGATTTTTCAAGATGCAAGAAGTAATTGGATTAATCGATATTGAAAAATTGAAAAATGCGTTAAATGGGAGACGAGATAAAAGTGTTCAGCTTGAATAAGAAGTATTCGGTATTGTTTACAAATAACATATAAGTTTGTTCCTCGGTTAAGATCTTTTGAATATTCAAATTATTTCTCAATCAGTAGATCGTTCTGATTAAAGACAGTTGATTGAAAATTTTTTGACAGCTCTAACCACCATTAAAATTTTGTCATTTTGTGTCATATGAAACAATTTCACCCAATCATGTCAACATTACACTGATAATTTGAAAACTTCATTCCAAATAAATTTCAAAATGTCACGTTTTGGCAATGCGAATGTTCAAAGTATTGTAATATATTAGCTTCTAAGAGAAACTTGGTTCGCACAATTGGAAATAACTTTATTCAGTTTGACAACTAACTGACAAGATCAATTGATACCAGGTGACTACAAAATATAACTACCTTACAATTAGATCCACAGATGTTACACTCCTCCGTCCTATGTTTTCTCATAATCTTAAATTATAGATTCAGGCGGTCGGGTGCTTTGATCTGTCTGTTAAATCTACTCAAATTTGTTGGTGAAGTTGTCTTGATCTGAGAACTTTCAGAATTACTGTTTGAAGATACATTTTCTGAAAAGTCTTTGTTCAAAATTTCAGAATTTTCATTAGTATAAAAACTTCCAACTTTTATTATTTGATCAAGATGTCTTCTCCAATCCAATCTTTTGTCATCTACAGGCCTACAAAGATAATTTTCTAAACCCAATTTTGAAACAATGACTGCTTTTGTCCATGAGGGCTTTTGTGGATTTCTATAATCTCTCACATATGCTATATCTCCTTCCTCAAAAGAAGTCATTCTTTCACCATGATGATATCTAATCTGTCGTTCTTTGGCTTTATCAGATGCTGAACGAGTGAGAAAATCTAAGCGGGTTTTTATTTTTCGTGAAAACATCAATTTTGATGGTGTTTCACCAGTTACCGTATGTGGTGTGTTTCTATATGAAAATAGATACTTGCTAACTAATGTAGACATGTCATGAGGATTACTATTGTCGGTCAATAATTTATTCATACCAATTTTGAATGATTTGACACTATTCTCAGCAGCCCCATTCGTTGCTGGGTGATACGGTGGTGAAGTTATGTGATTTATACCATTGACAGTACAAAAGTTTTCAAATTCCGCAGAAACTAACGATGAACCGTTATCCGAAACAATGGTATTTGGAAGACCATATCTTGAAAAACAATCCCTCAATTTACCAATAGTATTTTTGGAATCAATTTTGGACATTTCATAGCCTTCTGGCCATTTAGAAAAAGAATCTGTGATAATCAAATAAGACTTACCGCGAAATGGACCCAGAAAATCGATATGGATACGATCGAAAACATGTTTTCCGTCGTTGAACTTGATCAAAACTGATTTATTTGGTGTTTTAGAATTGATCATGCACGAATCGCAATTTTTTGCATAAGTTTCTATTTCCGAATCTAAATTAGGCCACCAGAAATATTGCCGCGCGAGAGTTTTCATACGAACCATTCCGTTATGAGCTCCATGAATCTCTTCTAGCATTTGTTTCCTAAATTTACCCGGAATCAATACTCTATAACCCCACATAAGCAACCCATTATCTATACTCAATTCTGACATTCGTCTAAAATAAGGTTTGAGTTCATCGTGGACTATCTCTGGCCAACCATCTTGAACATATTTATAAACTTTACTCAAGATGATATCCGTTCTCAATTCCTTGATAATATCATTGGATTAATAGGAATTTTATCCTCAATCAAAAAATTGAAATAATCATGAAAAACTTCAGGTGGTTCGGACGATTCTATAGAAAAACGAGATAAACCGTCCGCTCCTCCATTTTCTTCACCTTTGATATGACTAAATGTATGATTGAATCCACTCAAAAATATTGCCCATCGCTGTAATCTACCAGCTGCCATTTGTGGTATTCCTTTCATTTCCCCGAATAATGCTAACAACGGCTTGTGATCAGAGCATAAAATGAATTTATTTCCCATTAAATATTGGTAAAACTTGCGTACAGCCCAATAAATAGCTAACGCTTCTTTGTGAATAACTGAATATTTCATTTCGCTTCTACTCAAAATTCGTGAAGCAAAACTTATCGGTTTTTCAGTTCCATCATTCAAAATATGTAATAATACACCTGGTATCAATTGATACCAGGTGACTACAAAATATAACTACCTTACAACTAGATCCACAGATGTTACAGTATAAATGCGCTAATCAAAGAAAAAATTCCCAGAAATACAACCTACAGTCACAAATATATTGGGGAATATTTATGGAATTTGCTGCGAACGAGAATATGAATTAAATGAACATAGAAGCTTAGAAGAATTGGCGTTGATACTAAAAGATTGGGCGGTCAATATGAGAAAGAAAGACGGGACCGAATTTAAAGAAGCAACGGTGAAGACAATGTGGAACGTTTCGTGCAAACTTTTGCAAGAAAAGTACTATAATGACTATATTATTTCTAATTGACCCGTTTAACAATACAGTATTTAAACCAGCCCGAGATGCCCGCGATGCAATCAGGAAGAAACTACAAGCAGATCCATGTAAACGTAAGTCAGTTCAGTTTCGTTAAATTTGTCTGAAGTTAACAAAATAATATTGCTATGGGATGAAAATACTCCTGAAGGTCTTATGCGTGAATTTTACCATATTGCTGCTGTAGAATTATCGTGGCGAGGAGGAGAGGCAGTTGCTTGTCTGGTGGATTTTTTCAAATCGAGAAAAATAACGATGACTCTCCAACAAATCGCATTTAATACAATCCGGTGTTCAGTAAAACGTGCCAAGGTGGTTCTAAAAGCTGTACAAGTAGTAAATGGTTGGTTTCCAATAGTGAAAGACAAAGCTGCCCTGTACGTCTTTTTCTTAAACTGATATCAAAACGAGGCGACAATATTACCTCACCACGACTGTTCTTAAAACCAAATCGACACTGGAAAAATGAAACTGACAAATGGTACGATAATGTACCTGTTGGAAGAAATACAATAAATGGATGGACTAAATCTGCTGCTGAGGCAATTGGCTTGAATGTAAAGGACAAAAAGATAACAAATCACTCGAATAGATCAACTGCTGTTAGCGAATTGGCAAAAAGTGGTGTAGAAGAACAACAAAGAACACCACAACAAGATCATAAATAGTATGCGTGGTAATAGATCTTCTATATCAGAGAATAGCAACGAATCTAATGTTAAGTTAAATTTTAATAATTGTACTTTCACTAACTGTACTTTTAATAAACAAATAAATGTTTCATTGTGTTGAGTTATAAATTTTTTGTCAAAACATTTTTTCGCCGAATATCCCTCGGACATTGACAATCGCCTCATAATTTTATGACAAATTTCTCAAGCTCGTTGCTCGGTAATAAGGAACGAGCTTTCGATTGTCATAAAATTATCTCGTCTATTATCAATGTCCTAGGGATATTACTACTGATAATTGCACGAGAGGTTTGTATTTCATCGGGTAAATTGGGGTTGTTTAATGAGAAACTGTTGCCTAGCAATTAGGCGAGAAAAACTATCAACTATTGAAAACGCGACACCGAAGGTGGAGCGTTTTTAGGTTGACAGTTTTCGAGTCAAATTGCTAAAGGAAACAGTTTAGAATTTGAACAACACAAATTTACCCGATATCATAAAACATCGAGTTAATTCGGCAGGACAATTTAAGAATAAGAAATTTGGAAACATATCAACGCAAACTTTATTTATTTTGGCAACCAACACCGCGATAATTGATAAACAAGTGAATAAGTGAAAAAAACACTAGTGCATTTGTCGCTGTGAAAGTTGCAGCTAACTTTTGCCGGTGTCAAACTGACAATTGCACTGTGGCATATGCGATTTTTTATAAATGAGTTCAATTGTCAGTTTAAAATTAAAATTTGTATTTTGAAGGCAGAATACAATCGGATAAAACATGTGAAAATGTTACAATATTGTCATGAAAACATAATAAAATCATAATAAACTTTCTAACAATTCTGTAGATAGAAAGAAAGTAGATACTACTGGAAGATTAACTAACTTGTCACAAGTCTCTGTTTATTAGATAATGTGTATCAGAGAGGGCTAGAATCGATCATTATTATCGTAATATGCGGGTTGAATTTGTAAATAGCAGAGTACTCAACAGAATAAAATCTTCTGGCATTTTTCGACACCATCCAATCGATAAATAACCCAAATGAACCTACCAAATTAAAAATGGGAGCACCCGATACCAGAACGGCCACCGAGAAGCAACAGACCACCAGCAGAGGCACAGTCACCATTCTCACAAAACCGTGCCTATAAAGCTGTCTTAAACTTCGAAATGAATCAAGGTGGCCCCACAAATAATGTTTATAAACGAAATGAGCCAAAAGCCATTAGTCAGGCAGTATTAGTAAACGATCTCCCGGCCTTGTTGAAAAGCACGTTTTCGGGGCGACTGGAAAATGACGGATAACAATATGTTTTTGTTCGACTTGCTGTTTTGCATGTTATGGCCCTTTTTATGGGTGTATCATGTTTCGGCGTAGATCTTTATGTGCTGATAAGGTGTTTGTGAATTCCACTTTTGTTATGGATTTACGAGCGGGAAAACTCGGGAAAACAAAACAATTACATTAGAAATTTTTTGACGACACAATTGATGAACAGTTTTAGTGAACATTGGGCAAATAAGCCTATAAGGAAATCAGTAGATTCAGTAGACTCTTCCACAAGCACGGAGAATCGATTATTTTTGCAAAAAATTGTGTTTTAAATTTTTTTAAAAATTTAGAATATGCATGTGACATATCAATAGAATTAGCATTTGAATGTTCTGCCATTTCAATAACAGCTAAAAGTTTTAAAATGGCGGCTGAGCGCCATCTTCAATGATTTTTTTAAATAGAACACCCCGTATATCATTCCATTTTCAAATCTGCTCTAATTCAACAGTTTTCTCCCATATACTTTACTCCCAAATTCAATTGTTTTCGAAATATAAACGTTTGAAAAGTGACATTCCGGTTTAAAATGAAGTATGGATTTTGGTCACTTCCGGTGAAACATTTTGCTAACTAAACGTTGTTATTAATTTGTAGTTAAATCTCTTAATGAATTCGACTAATAAGAGGCGTCAAGAGAGTTTATTAAGGATAAACAATACCGCTTACCGGAAAATCTCGAAGCCTACGAATGTGTTCTGTAAATTCACAATCAAAACAAATTAGTTAGCTGAAAAAATGTAATTTATTTTTGCATAACACTTTCATTTAACCCCAACAATTATTTCATCAAGTGTTCAATGTGGCCCCCTCCTAAATCTTGACAATAAAGTGCCCTATTATAAATAGCTTCTCTCACATTGATGAAAGTCTGTTCATCTATTTCTTCACATGTATCTATTATTCTGCGTTCCAACTCTTCTATTGGTTGGCATTCAATGGCGTAGATTTCTGACTTTAGATACCCCCAAAGGAAAAGATCTAGAGGTGTAAGATCCGGAGATCTTGGTGGACATTCTATACTTTCCCTGCGACCTATCCAAAGTTTGTATCGAGGAACTCTCTAGCCATACGATCGAAATGGGGAGGTGCCCCATCCTGCTGAAATATGATTTCACGATTTTCAATCTCTTTCTGATTGTGTAAAACAATTTGTCTTATTAGAGTTTCAATTTCACTTTCTAAAAGATTTCTGTAAAGAACTCCTGTAAGATTGCCTCTGATGGAAATCGGTCCAACAACGCGATTGCCCAAAATCCCCGCCCTAACATTAACCTTTTCAGGAAACTGGGTATGTCCCTCTCTTAAAATATGCGGATTAGTAGCGCTCCAGTATCGTACATTATGTTTGTTGACTTTTCCATTTAGAAAAAACGTGCATTCGTCTGCGAAACATACACGTTTTAGGAAGCCCCGTTCTCCTTCAATTGTTCTTGTTATCCACTCACAAAATTCAACCCTCCGGTCTGGATCATCCTCCGTGAGAGCATGCAGGATTTTCATTTTATAGGGATGAAATTTACCTTTTTTTGGGACACTTTGGAAACTTTCTGAACTTACTCTACAGGATTCAGCAACTGCAGACGTCGACTGAATCGGATTGATTACCATTTCATCAACAATTTCTACCTTTTTTTTTTCTGAAAAAGGCGGTCTTCCTGATCTTGGAGCATCTTTTAGCGTACCAGTTGCTTGGAGCTTATTCAAAAGTTTGCGCAAATAAGACCTTGAAATAGGATTCTCGGGAAATCTAGCATTGTTAAACATACGGACTGCTAGATCATAATTTTTTTCCAGCTTCCCCAAATATCAGAACTGCTTCAAATTTCTCGTCTAAACTACGAGCCATGATCACACTTTTCATAACAGGATTCAGGCGGTAAAGTAGGTTTTTATCTCCTATTTGGGTCCTCTGAATTTTGTTTCGATATACCAGGTGGTTCAAAAATTAGTAGGGGGGGAACGGACTTTAGACGAGCACTGTATGTGGGGACTTCAACATTGACAGACTCACAAGAAATATTGATGCAATAATTTTGTATGACATAATTGAATCATATATGGTTTTATATCTCTTTTTGACGAACCAACTAGAATTGGACATTGGGATAATCGCGAAACTATCAGTAGTATTGACTATGTATTAACTAACGTCAATAGAGACAGCCCTAGTAACTGTGATCTTGCCTTATTGGATCATCACTCACAAACAATTATTTGGAAAAATAAAATGAAAAACATAAAGAACCAGACTGAAACATACGAAGTTAGAAAAATTTACGAATTCTCTATAGCTGAGTTTAAGAAACTTCTAACCGGTGACAGGGATTCCCTAAAAAACTTTACTGCCACAACATTTACCAATACCAATGGAGCTTTCAGTGTTTTCTGGGAAATTTTCATTGGTGCTTTGAGGCTGCATTACCTAAATCCATAAGAAATAAAAATTATCAACAACAAAATAACAAAATCACCCTTTCCACTTCACTAATAAAAAAATTGATGACTCAAGTTGAATGAAAAACAGGAAAACTCCGAAATAGCAATACAGCTCATAAGATAGCGAAGAAAGGTGTTGAAAATGAAATACGCCAGGAAAAAATAAATTATTTCATGAAAAGAGTTCAGGATCCTAATAATAAAACCAAAACTCCCTGGTATATTATAAAACAACCAAAAAAAAAATAAAGAAAACAAATGTATAATACTTAGTCATGATGATAATACAATCTGTAGCGAAGCAGAAGTCGTGGAAAAATTCGGAGAGTATTTCTTAATGATAATTGATGAAAAAATCAAAACGCATTTCCCGGGGAATGATCTAGGAAGTTGTACTACAATGCCAAATGTTAACTCAACCATGTTCTTTGAACCAGTCACTACGGATGAAGTGAAAACAGTTATGGCCTCGTTAGCAAAAAACAAGCACAGGGCCAGGTACAGTTTTCACAAAAATTATCAAAGAATGCGTGGATATACTATCTGACGTTATAGGATATATTATAAACTTGTGTATTTCTTTTGGAGAATATCCTGACATGCTTAAAATTGCGGTCTTTGTCCCTGTACTGAAAAATGGCGACAGTAAAAAAATTATCAACCCATTTCTATAATCAGTATATTCTCAAAAATCTTTGAAAAAATTATATCTCGTAGAATAAACGATTACATGGAAACATTTGATCTAATGACAAAGTGCCAATACGGGTTTAGAAAAAACCACTCGACAGAAACTGCAACGTTGAACTTTGTACAAGTACATGATTTAATCGATAGAAAAACATTGTGGTAGGAATTTTTTTTGATATAAGTAGAGCCTTCGACACCTTGAATATCAAATTCGTATCAGAAAAACTATTTAATCTGGGTATTCGAGGAAACATTAATCAGTTGATTGTATCTTTCTTGACAAATAGATATTTTCAGGTGAAACAGAATGACAAAATGTCGGATAAGTTCCCTGTAATAACTGGGACACCACAAGGCAGTGTTCTCGGGCCACTGATATTTCTACCCAATAACATAAGTAATGGGGCGGTATACCTGTATGCAGATGACACTTCCATCATTCTTTTCGAAAATTTTGAAAATCAGAAGAAATTAATAATCTCGTCAACTCAGTCCCACACGAATTTTGTGACTGGGTTATAGAAATAGACTGATAATTAACCCGAGGAAAACAGTCTGTATGGAACTTGCAAATTCATCTCGTAGCATGCGTGATTTAACTTTTTTTTTTCGGAATGAATCCTTAGTATCAACGAGCTCAACAAAATTCTTAGGAACAATAATTGCCTCGCATTTCACTTGGCGGGAACATAAAGAGTTCACATCAAAGAAGCTAAATCAATCATATTATCTCATTAAATCCCTAAAGAATAAATTAGATAGTAAATCACTAATATCAGTTTATTTTGCCAAGTTTCATTCAATTATTTACTATGACATTGCTGTCTGGGGTTTAGCTTCTGAAATAGACAGAATTTTCATAAAACAGAAATCATTGCAGAGACTGATCTTCAATCTAGATTACAAAACGTCATGTAGAGAGATTTTTCAACAAAATAAAATACTAACTGTTGCATGTATGTTCATTTTGAAAACATTAACGTATATCCATGAAAATAGAAGCAAACTAGAATCGAGATCAGAAATCCATACCAGAAATAACAATAGCTTACTACCCAAAAACACCATTATGCAAATTTGAACAGTCTCCTATGTTTGTTGGTATTCGTCTCTATAACATATTACCGAGCGATATAAAGACACTGTCATCTCAAGTTTTTTCAAAACAGTTGACCAAAAAATGTTTTACACAGTAGATGAATTCACACTTGATGTTATTAAAGCGGGATCACTTTCATTGTGACGAATTTATTTTAATATGTTTCAATATTTATTTATTTTTTATTTAATTTTTATCTATATCTTCATCAATGCGTTTGTTTCACAACATGTATCACATTTCATGCGCTACTGATATTCATATGTGTAAGTTTAACTGACCTGACCTGTTAATGTGTTTTCATGTCATTTAATATTATTTATTTTTTCATTTTACAATAACTTAATTATTTTATACATTTTATTTGTTTTTCAGAAATATGACCTGTCCCATCTACATAATGTAGCTCAAAGGATGAATAAGTCTATATATAGGACTGAAGCGATAAGCTGGATGGATTTTCCACTTAAGATATTGATTTCCAAAAATTTAAAAAGGTAATTCTAGATATGGAAAAACAAACAATTAGAACATATTTGTTTATTGTTAAAATGCCAAAAGACCAAGATACCAAGTATTAAATGGAATTGTTACCTTTTCTTTTCAATGTCTCATCGTATTCATCGACAACAGGGACAGACCTATCGTCTGCATGGAAAACGAAAAAACGTCCTTGGAAAAAATGTCCCCGGAAAAATATTACGTTAAAAATGTTTCCGGAAAAGATGTCCCCAGATATAACGTCCCCGGACCAACTACAAATTTTATTCAGAGACTTGTTTTCCTAGAATAGGCCATAACTGAATAACAGCGATCTAAATTTAGAAGTGTGACAAATTTCCGGAAAATGCATTTTTTTTTCAAGTGCATATCTCCGCAACTATTAGTCCTAGGGACAGAATTCCAAACGTTAAATATAGGAAATTTGATTCTTCACAACATTGAATGGAACTCTTTTGTAGCTAAAATGCACAGAAACGAAGATGTAAGCGAAAATCTGAAGGAAGTTCCGATTTTTTTCGGTTTTTTCAATATGATGGCGGGCGCGGAGGGGAAAGAATTGTGCATTTTCCATTTCAAACACTTAATAACCATCCTAGATAGCATATAAAAAATTTAGAACTACCGGACCGTTTGTAAGGTAACCCTAACCCCCCTCTATTTACTGGATTAATATAGATTCGGCCACAAATTGCTGGCGGTAGATTATACTAAATTGGGACAAGTCAAAAAAAGACCAATTAATTCCGCGAAGACAAGGCCGGCTTATGATAAACTCCACAGAGACTTATAGTCTCTGTGTATAGAATTTGGTAATAACACAGAAAATATTACATACAATTAGGATACGCCCCAATTTTTGTTAGAATTTAGTTGTAAATAAACGCTATTTGTTTATTTCTAACCGACAAAACCAAAAAGGAGGAGGTTCTATAGTCGACGCGTATAATTTTTCTGGGGCAGTTTATTCTACAGTCTGAAACTAACAATATGAATACGAGTCTAGTCTCTGATCTCAAAAGGTCAGCCCCTTTTTCTTTTTTCGAGACCAACGGACAGCAAAGAAGTTGAAAGTGTCATAAAAAGTCTGGCAACCAAATTCTCGAGTGGTACGGATGGAATACCAAGTGCTGTTATCAAAATTGTTGCACAGGATATTTCAGAACCACTTGCAAAACTGGCCAATATATATTTTTCAACTGGTACCTTTCCAGACGAGCTAAAATTACCCCAGTTTATAAAAATGGTCCAAAAAATTACTTTTCAAACTACAGACCTATATCACTGTTGCCAGTTTTCTGAAAGGTCCTTGAGAGACTGATATATATAAGACTACTTGATTTTCTGAAGGAACACGACGTTCTCAACTCGTGTCAACACGGATTTCTACCAGGAGAGTCATCAGAAAAGGCCATTTACCATTCACTCAAATACTTAGTGGATCATATTGATAAAGGAGAGCTCTTAGCTGTTATATACTTCGATCTCTCAAGGGCTTTTGATTCACTGGATCACGATATTCTTTTAAAAAAACTCGAATGCCTTAGCATCAGAGGTATACCTCTGCAGCTTTTCAAATCTTTCCTGACGGGAAGAACCCAACAAGTTACATTACGGTTTGAAATCGACGGTAGAATTCAAGTATTCAACTCCCCTATTAGAAATATCAACACTGGTGTTCCTCAAGGATCTATCCTTGGACCCCTACTATTCATAATGTATGTAAATGACCTACCTGACTGCTTATCAACTCCAGCTGTTTTCCAATATGCCGATGACACATCATGTTTAGTCATGGGAAAAAATCTCGAAAACCTCTCCAAAAAGACAACGAAAGTGACACAGGAAATGTTGACCTGGTGTGACAAGAACAATCTATGCTTGAATACAAAAAAAACAGTGTCATTGCAGTTTAGCAAACGCTTAGAATCGGACAGTAATGTTTTAATAAAACTCGCACAGTTCCAGTGCGTTCCGACACTAAATTCCTTGGTGTTGAAATTGATAGTAACCTATCTTTTGGCAACCATATCTCCCATACTGTGAAAAAGCTGAACAAAATGTGTTATGCCATACGTAAATTAATTGACTCTGTGGACATCACGCTATTGAAAATATACTACTTTGCTCATGCCCAGTCAATCCTAACATATGGCCTGATATTTTGGGGAGGATCCAATCTCGCTGATAGAGTCTTTTTGGCACAGAAGCGTGTTATAAGGTGTATGCTAAAAACACACTTTTTGGAACCCTGCAGACCGCTTTTTAAAGAACTTGGTGTACTACCACTTCCTTCTCTCTACATATATAGGCTACTTATTTTTGTAAAAAGTTACTCAAATTTATTTATGAGGAATGTAGATGGATATATTTCCAGCGATAGGGTACTACGCTCCTCCAATAATTTGAGAATTCCAATGCACAATTCAGCATCATTTGAAAGGGGGGCAGAATATAAAGGAATAAAAGTCTTCAATTCCCTACCTAGAGACCTCAAATCAATTAATTGTATAAATTCATTTAAATATAAAGTTAAGGAATACTTACTGGAGCACTGCTTCTATTCTGTTCAAGAGTATCTCAGCCTCACCTGATTTTTTAAATGCTTTTATATTTGAATGTATGTGTTATGTGTCCCTTTTCATGATAATGAATTCCTTAACCTACTCCACTTATTCTGATATACATACAAGAATGCTTAATCTCAATAATGTATGTGTTGAGGGTACCCTCTAATGACGTGTTATAGAGGCTCTTAACTTACCTTATTTATTTAATTTCAACTACAAACAAGAATGTTTATATTATGTTGAAATTGTCATGACTTGATATTGAGCATCTGTACTTAACATATTTTATTGTATTGTATTTTAATTTAATTTTATATTGAAACTGACCATGTCAATGTCCAATTGGATCCTATGACGACAATAAATATTATTATTATTATTATTTTTTTATGTATGACCACGCCTAACTTTTGACTGAGACGTCCGATTCCGATAATTCTTTTTTCAGTGGATGGGAGTGTACTTCGAAGTTGGTCCCATTTGAATTTACTAGATGAAATCCACCCCTAAGGGTAGTAAAATGAAGGATATTGATCACTCACCGTCTGAATTCTGGTCCGTTAACCGATTCTATCAGGCATAACTTTGTACTGGGTTCTTCGATTTGGATGATTCTTTTTTTATTAGATAGGGTATACCTCATAGTTATTCATATTTGGATTTCGAATGGAATCTTACGGGTAGAAAAATAGGGGATAATTGATTTTTCACTTGTGAAGATTGGCACACATATGTAGTTGACAATGACAGATCGCTATTGTCAATATTTTTGTTCTCCTACATCAGTCACAATCATTATATCCTTTGAGAGGATGCAATGATATACAAAGTAATGAAATAAACTAATCAGAACAACAAAAATAATTTATATTATAACAAATAGTAAAAGTAGATAATCATATTATTTAACTGGTAATAGTTGAAGTAAGGTGGGTAAGTAAGTATTTTGGAAGTAATCATTTACTTTTCAGTTCCGTATTTCGTCGGTTTAAATTTTTTTGTTAAAAAGTTTTTTGTAATATGCAGTGACTGCCTACAGCCTAGGTGATCACAAACCAGATTACAATTTTCAGGTGTTTCGCAGAATATGGTTATAGAAATATCATTATATAGCATTAAATATATTTAGGGTGCGTTTTTTTCAGGAGACTTTTGTTCTGGGAGACATTCTCCCCGTAGAACTTTTTTTTCGGGTAAATTTTTTTCGGGTATTTTATTATATAGTTCAACAATACTCTTCACATATAAAACCGACCCTGGAATATAACCCTGTGAAACACCTTTTTTGGAGTCCATGAAGAAGGAGTTTGTATCATTGATTCATCTTTGTTTACTCCTAAGGCATACGTACTGTTTACGGTTTCTCATAAATTTACCAACAGAAGACCATTGTTTTTGATACCATAACTTGCCAACGCGTTTATCAAAATGTCATGATTAACACAGTCGAACACAAAAATCCCAACACAGCATCCGCCAGATTCAATTAGAGATGTTATTCCAATATAAAAGCAGTTGATATCGTCCAAGTCATAATCAACATTGGTTCATGTTGATTTTTGGAAATTTTCCGGTTTGTATCTGCAAAATTAATTGATGGAATCGTAATCGGATATTTTTGAGATTTGATTTATTTAACATTCAACCTGGTTTACCAGCGATATAATGAGAAAATTGAGAGCAAAGGACAAGTATTTAAGCAACTATAAATGAACGGGTGATATTGATTTTTTTTAATTGCGCAGAGATATGAAGAAATATATCGCCCACACTCCAATTATAATCGAACAGCTGAGAAATAAATTTTGGGCCTATCTGAACACAATTAGGAGCAGCTCACCTATATTCCTGATTCTCTTAACAATAAAAACAGTAGTCGTATAGTCGATGCCTTTCCCACTTTTTTTCAATCTGTTTCCATCCTATCATCAAAGTATTGACAAAGTACTAAATAAATAAATAAAATAAATAAATAATTTGGATTTTATATAGTTTACAATTTTGTATATAACTTTATTTTATGAAGAAGAAAAACACGAAGTCGTCTCCACAATATAATATTAACAATCGATTAGATCAATACCATCGATTAGGTGAACATGTTTCGAACCTCTATAGGTTCATCATCAGCATATATAAAAGTATTCTACAATAAAAGAAGAACAAAGACTTAGTTACATGGGTAATGTGATACAATAGTGCTACTTACATGGAGATGAAAAATTATTTTGTAGGTTAAAGTTATAAAATTATTTAATTCCAATGTTCATAACGTAGACCATATGGAAAGTTGGATTTCCCTTTCAAGGGCTGTGTCCCATATTTAAATTTGGGAGGGCTAAATACTTTAGCCGATGCAAAATGAATTGACGACATGAGAAACAATAGATGCAATGGCGGTGATTGACAGCACCCAAAGAGCCAACCATCTGTCAGACTGAATTGTCAAACCTAGCCATGGAACGACGACAAGTGAACTCCATGCACGGAACAAAATTGAACTAGATGTAAAGCAAAACCAAAGCGGTTACTATACCATGCGTAGAGCTCAGATGTCACCTATCCATATTTACAAATTTATATATATCTATAAGAGTAGAACAATTATGTATCAAAATAAAGAACAGTATGTATGTGACAGACTAGTTATTCCAACAAAACACCCCGAAGTGCAACTTGTTGATAAAAGGAAAACAACACCACAGAGTATATCTATAAGAGTAGGACCAATTGGTTTATCGGAGTCGAGGCAGGAAAAGTTCTAATGAAATGTAAGGGATTAAAAACTTTCGACAATCAAACTGTACTTGTTCATTTAAGGAAATGACACTCAGTTGTTTATGACGCATTGATCTCAAATATTTCCGAATATTTGAGATCAATGCTGTCATAATCAATGTCACTAATACAAACATTTGATGTCGAAAGTTTAATTCCCTTACATTCAAAACTTTCCTCATCTCCGATAAACGTCATTACATTTGTTTGGACATATATTCCGTTTCTGAGTATGTTTTCTATTATCGTACAGCTCACTTGTTTGTTGAATAACAGTCTGTACATACTATTTCTTTATTTGATACATATTCATCTACTCTATGAATATATAAATTTGTAAATATGATAGTGACACTGTCTACGCATTAATAACCTTTGTACTTTTACACGTTCTAGTTCCGTGCATTCACCTCGCTGGCGGTTCTGAATCAGTTGACGAATGTTGCTCTTTGATGCTGCATCACCATCATTGTCATTCAATTCATTTTGCATCGGCTTAATAGCCCTCCAATTTAAATATGGGACACGCTGAAATGAACTTCTATGTCACGTTATGACATTGGAATTAAATAATTTTATAACAACCTACAAATATTTTCATCTCCTGAGACACGCATCCTGTACCCATGTAACAAGTCTTTGTTCTTTGTGAAAACTTATATAGCTGATGAACCTATGAGGTTCGAAACTGTTCACTAATCAGAGTCTAATCGATTTATTATTGTGAGACGGTATTTATCTTCTTCATAAAATTATACCACTCCACTTCGAGATACAATGGACTTCTACCACAGGTTATATAACTTTATATCTATGGAATTGTTTCAAATTTTCTATTCGGTATGTCACAAACGATCATATTTCAATTGCAAATAGAAAACAACAAACGAAATGACGGCACCGAAAATAAAAGATAGCATCCCAAAGTTAACTTCCAGCAAACCCGCCGCTGTGAAGAATGGTTTCTGCAGTTCCAGCTCCTTCATCAGCAATACGATCCTTTCTCTATAAAAGACGAGCATGGTATCGTCAATGCCATGCGGTAGCTCAATAAGAATCTTGCAACATTGCTTGATTATCTTGTCTATTTTGCTCGTAGCTCCTGAACATGGTACAACCATGAGCGTGACGAAAATCTGAAATAAATTTGATCGATACATTAATCTAAACTCATTTTAGCACTTATAGATCCCTGCAATGAACATATTGTATATTTTGAAATCAATCGAGTTTGGTGTACCTCAGGGAACATCATGGGACCGGTATTATTAACTTTTTATGTGAATTATCTATTTACTTCGTCCATTGAAGGGAATATTACCAGTTGTGCAGTCTTCAACAAAGTGAAAATACTGTAGAAAATTATATTCTTAAAGTAATCCAGTATTTCAACCACAATTTTCCAACTATGGATATGAATATTTGTCATTTTTCGGAAAATTGTTCCATCAATTAAAACTACATTAACATACAATGAACAATATTTGAAATACAATCTCCAGAAAGTAGGTTTGTCAACTACGCCAATTTTCCCAAAATTTTCATCACTGCGCCCATTGTACCAGATCTTGCCCTGTAGAATGAGAACAAAGCTACATGAAAATGTTTTTTAAATTCTTCACTGCCTTTGTTTAAATAATTGTTATGAACAAGTGCATTGTTTATAAGATATTCCAAAAAAAATTTTTGGAAACCTAATCATTGATAAAATAATGATTTTTAAGAAAAACATTGTTTCATACAAAAAATATTGCTTAAAATCGCATTTGTTAATTACAATGTTTTCTATTTTTCTTTCAATTTCGAAACAAAAATTATTTTTTTTTTTTATTAAATTTAAATAAGATTGATTTTTTTTAATTGTACAAAATAAAACAAAAACCGTGTCGTTTTTTGAGAAAAAAATTTTTCTTTTATAGAATTTTAAAATTTTAGTCTTTTTAACTTTACCGTTTGCACCTGATTTTTATTTCTGTAATTAATATAACTTATAAACTATTGGAGATACGACAAGAACATCCGATCTCCTTTATTATTTATTAACAATGAACAAATTAAGCTTCCAATCGAAGCTCTAACTCAATTATTATTTGATTTTTGAATTATTTATAAAATTACTTCGAGATTCTTTTGAGGCTTTAAAATTTAGATATCTCATAAACTATTACAGATAAGACAAGATTACTTCAAGTCATTTCCATTTTTCGTTAATCATCAATAAATTGAGCTTTTGGCCAATAAAATAATTTGCTATTATTAATAAAAATATATCGTGCAAAATTTTTTTTGGCTTGCCCTTTATATTATTTAAATTTTATATGTGACTTTCGGGTTTTTTTCAATTACCCAAGTAATGGAAAATACAATTCATCCCATTCATTCAACAATGAACAAAATATTAAATAAGGCACTTAGGCTAATGAACTCTGGGAATAATTTTTTCGTTTAAATACTTTTATTAATAATTCATAAAATAATAGAGGTAGAGCTTCAGCCGAAAGCTCAATTTGTTTATTGATTAACGAAAAACGGAAAAGTCTTGAAGTAATCTCGTTCTATCTGTAATACTTTATGCCTGAAAACAAATTTTCCCGACGTATTTTCATCAAACATTATCGGTAAGGTATTCGTTAACTGAATAGTAAGCTTTAGCAATTAAGATTTCTTTAATTTTATTTTTAAATATTCTTGAATTTAAATTTTTCATTTCGTTTAGAAGCACCTATGGATTAAGCACTCTTTTGGAATAGTTGTGGTATGAGGGGGGGGGTAAAATGATTATATTGGAAGTTGGCGAAATGATAAATGTTTTGTTGCTATGTTCAAGGACCAGGGCATTGTATACTTGGTAAAGTGAGCATTTTCATTTCTATGAAATGATTCCTACAAGACTCTCTTCTCTTGATTTTTTTTTATTATTCTTATTACTGTTTTTTGTAACACAAAACTCACTTGTCTATTAGAATGCACGTAGACAGTAACAAGATCTGCTGAGTTTTATATTCGTGAATTTGATGTGTTCCCTCCATGACAAGTAGCGATCGAGCTGGAAACCCAGACATTTTATCGTTTTGGCTGATTTTAATTCAAATGGTTAAATCAAGTTATCGACTGTTTGCGAAAGGTTTTTCGAAATTGATTTTTATTTTGTTTGTTACACACCACTCAACAATAGTGTTCGGACAAACAATAATTGTATCCTCCATGGAGGTTTTGTCACAACTTTCAACAATAAAAAGAGCATCATCTGCATACAACACGGGAGTTGCATCACCACAATTTCTCGGAAGATCGTTAATAAAAATTCGGAGAACTAGGGGGCCCAATATCGATCCTTGTGGTACCCCACATCTGATGTTTCCCCATTCTGTTTTTTTTTTCATTTTCTCCAAATGTAGTAAACTAATTTAGGGCAATTCCCCGTATGCCATATGATGCAATTTTTCTAGCAATTCATCAAAGTTTACGCTGTCGAAAGCCTTCGCGAAATGCATGCGATACCGATAGTTAGGAGCTTCTTATCCACATCTGTTATTATTTTATTGCAAATGTCATGAAAGGCGGTTGATGTCGATTTGCCAGAAAGGAACCCATGTTGGCAATCATTTAATAATCCGTTCGACTTCATAAACAGATAGTCTTTTTTGATCGAGTGTGTTTTATGTTTCTCTGTTAATGATTTCCCAAGTTGTTTTAATTTTATTATCGCTGGATATAATTTCATTTTCCAAAAACAAAACTCTAGCTTCGGCTATAACTCTTTCCAGTATATAACAGTATTTTTTTTGACCTGTTTAGTATTTCGTTATCTACTCCTCTACAGAACGCAATTGTCTCTTATGTAAGCAGGACTTACGTATTCCTTTGGTTGACCAGTGTTTTTTTGTTTTTTTTTTCAGCAATTCGAGAGGAAAGCAAATTCGAAAAAAATTCTAGTACAGCCATAAATGCATCGAATTTCAGCTCTACATCAGAGTAAGGTATTTTAATGTTATCAGATACAAGTTTTCTGTCAATTCCATGATTGAAATTATTTATATTTCTTAGGTAATTAAATCGTTTGAAGATATTTTTTTCGTCTTTGTTGAGGCGGAGGTCTAAGCATATTTTCTGATTAAAAATGATCGGTGTCTATTATCGATATTTCAATTAGGAACACATCGAAATTCACAAAATATTGTCTATACAGTGGCCAGTTTTTATCAATTCTGTTGGGCTGTCGACGGTTTGGGAGAGGTTGAATGAAGTTGAAAGATTAATAAGTCATTTCTGCTAGAGGTATCTGCAGAAAGGTTAACGTTGAAGACTCCACATAACATAACTTTTCCGGTATTACCACCATGTTCTACAACCAGTGTACCACGTGTGGTTTTAAGCCCCTCTTCTTTCCTCAAGAGCGTCTCACCACAATTAATGTAGTCTCTGCTTTTCTGGTCACTTTCATCAGATGCTGGTTCCAGGTCAATTTCGAGTCCAATATCTCCCCGAGATATTTGATCTCTCCCTTGCGCTGTATAGTTTCTCCTTCGAGTGAATGTTACTATGGTGGCTTTTTGAGGGTTGATGTTCAATCCCTCTAAGTCCGTCCATTTGGATATCAAGTTTAGGGCCTCTTGCATACGATCCCTAACCGTGGTGTAGAATTCCTCATGTTCTAGGATGACTATG
The DNA here is from genome assembly GCA_018342105.1 of Gonioctena quinquepunctata. Classification (NCBI taxonomy): domain Eukaryota; kingdom Metazoa; phylum Arthropoda; class Insecta; order Coleoptera; family Chrysomelidae; genus Gonioctena; species Gonioctena quinquepunctata. The sequence continues at coordinate 263,207 of JAFIRS010001025.1, read as the reverse complement.
TCGTCCCAAAGTGGTCTGCAATCGACCCACAACCAGTAATTTTCCTATCGCCACTTGGTCCCAAGGCATCCCACATTTGAGTGCTTTCTCAATGGACCATTGAAATGACGAGTAGAAAATGCCATGTGATACAAGGGCTGGCGTTTGGGTTTCCCGAATTAAAAAATTGCTGAACTTAAAAAATACTGACTTTTGTGATTCTATTTGTAACTACGTACAAATAAAGTTCATTTCATGTTTCTTTTTCTTTCTGAAGCGAAAGTAGTTCGTGCTCAAACCAAATCGAAAAAAATAAATGCCCTTCTAAAGCCATGTGGGAGACAGGAAATAGCTTATACGGGAAAACAAAACCAGAAACGAAAATCGAGGTTATTGAGAAATCGGATGGTACCAATATAACAAAAAAAGTAGACATCGCTAATGATTCAATCAATATTCAGAACCTTGGAAAAACTTATGCGGAAAAAATGCCAAATGTTGGAATTTACGATTACATAGAAATTTTGGAAAACAATGTGTCTGTCCTGTGGAAACCGATTTCATGGGCCAAAATCCTGTCATCAGCTACCCTGTGTACATTTAATCTCAGAGCGCATATGCTTATGAGGAATGAACACGGTATTCGTTTTTCCAGTTTCAAACTGAAATTGACCTGGGGGATGTAATTGGGGTTGGGGTGCTTGCCCCGAGTGCGCTCGACGGGTGGCCCATAAACCATAACCATGGTCAATGGCACTTGAGATTTTGACGAGAGATTTCGCCGAATAGGCATAAAATGAACAGTTGGGTTTTTGAAAACAACTGTACGAGATATTGTTTTCTTTGTTCGGCATCCGATATGTTTTTTCAAGATGTCGAGTTAAAAACAGACTTCCTCTCAGAACCATGGAAAAAATACAATGAACGAACGGCATTCTGGCCGGCTATGAGTGGGGGAGTGATCATTTTTGATGCCTAGAAAGCTTTTCTCAAATCGAGAATAGTCACTTCTCTTCGCTCGGCCTTTCGAGCTGGAATACGCTCTACGACCTGGGGGTGTTATATTTTTTTATTCTTCGAAGGCTCGCTGCCTGCGTGCGATTTTCTGTGACTATAGCCAGTCCAGTGGATATTATACGAGTGCTTCCTGGGGAAAAGCAGCTCATTCTTTCACAGTTATTTGGAGACCTAACTGTGATCTCGAGCCTGGTGATAATTTTTATTTTGAGAATTCTTATCGACGCTCGAAATTCAAGAATGAATGCAATGAGAATGTTTGAGTCAAACCGCCCCCGCACTCCAGATAATGATTCTCTTATATCGGCAGGTGGTATCGCAGGAGGAACAAGAAGAATGGGATTTATTCTTAAGTTTCGAGAGATTCCGTGAAATGAAACGGAAGACACCGGTAATTAATGCCCCCTTCCCCTGTAGGTAACCGCCCTGGTTCGAGACATATCTACATCCAACAAATGAAAGTGAAGTGATCTCAGTCATGAAAAATTTAAAACCAAAAAAATCACCTGGGTTTGATAATATCAGATCAGAAACATTAATAGAACTAGCCCAGAAAATAGCTAAGCCGATAACTTTTCTAGTGAACAGATGTTTTGATAAAGGGTGCTTTCCCAAAAATATTGAAAAGTGGTATCATAAAACCACTTCATAAAAGCGGAAATAAGTTATATAAGTTATATCAGATAATTGAGAAATTTCCTTAAAAAAATTTGTATTTTATCAAATCGTCAATATGGCTTTAGAGAGGGTAGATCTACAGAGAACGCTATATACAGAAATGACCTCTATCATTTATAAATCCATGGATACAAAAATTCTTCTTGAAAAACTCCAAAAATACGGAATTAGGGGAAACACGAATTTCCGAAAAGCTACCTATCTGATAGGGAACAGAGAGTGGAGTTCGAAGGAACTTATAGTACAGCAAAAACAGTTACTTTTGGAGTACCCCAAGGAACTGTCCTTGTCCCACTCTTATTTATTATATATATATGAACAGTATGCTTTCTCTCAATACTACCGGCGAAATCACCAGTTTTGCCGGCGATACAACCATATTATATACGGCTCCAACTTGGCAGAAATTAAAGAAAAATAGAAATCGATTTTCCAAATATATCAAACTGTTACAAATGAATAATTGACACTAAATTAGAAGAAAATTCCCGAATCGGGTAAAACAAAATATCACGGTTGATCGCCAATTGTCAGAATACTCAGGGGATTCTCATCGAAATTTAAACACCTCAAAGATTTCCTAAACAAACATCATTTGAAAACACTATATTTCTCCCTAATAGAGTCTATACTATCATATGGAATATTAGGTTGGGGCGGAGTTAATGACTGTTTTTTAAATGAAGTACAAAAATGGATCTTAGAAATAATAAACGGTAAAAAGGCATCTTTTCCCACAAACTCTTTATACAGCGAATCCCAAGTAACAGATGTAAGACAGATTTTTTTGTCAAAAAATAATTATATTCGTAAAACTAGAAAAAATTTAACTCACTCTACATAAACACCCCTACAATACTCGAAAAATTTATGAAATTTTCTTCCCACGTTGCGAAAAAACTATCGGCCAAGAAATACCAATTATTTAGCACCCAGAATCTATGTTTTATTACCAAACGACTTGAAAGATATAAAAAAACTACCGAACGTTTAAAAATAACTGAAAAAATGGATTGCCAAAGATAGACATATAGTTACCGAAATTGTTAACCAGAAATAAACACATAACTGAGCAATTTATTATGTATATAAGTGTGTATATGTATGTGTGCATATCAGTGTATTTGTGTGTATCAATGTGTGTATCGATCATGAATATTTCATAACTCTTCTTTATTAGAACTGGAAAATTACCCCAATTGTGACTAGAAAATTATCCCGATTGTGACTCACCCTCTAATATATGTAAAATCTCAATGAGAAGACCCCATTCATGATGTCTATTGCCTGGATGTGGCAAACCCACAATTTTCTACCATTTTTACAATTTTTTTAACAAATTTTACCCATTTTAATGTGATAATTTTACTATGGAAATCACACACACAAGTAGATAATACTACTTCTGTGACCCACCTGTTTATTCACAAGCACACTTGTATAAGTATATATCATGTATTATTATTATTATTATGATGAATAAACATAATTATTATTATTATCATTTATTTACTTAAAATCAGGACTGTAGAAATTTACATTGAACTCTTTCCATAGGATGGTATTATCCACTCACCACTTACCAGTAAATTACAGCAATTCCAGAATTTTACAATAAGTATACAAACGGAAAAAGGGTAATTGTTGTCAACCTTCCAGTCCTCGTAGACATACTCGCATATCATGAGTTTGATATGATCACAGATGAAAAACAATACTGCGCCATCTATTGCGAGTATCTGTAAACCGTAGATCCTGTTGAAAGCCTTGATGCCTCTATAGACTGTTATGAAGAATTTCATTGAACCGGCTACATTTCTGTTTCTAGAAAGCATCGGTAATATCATATGTGGGTTGATTTCTTCTAGCTTAATAGTTCTCAACGACTTACATTCTTCTATCAGATATTCTTCTAGCTCTTGTAGCTTTCTGCTAAACGCGTTCACCAAGCCGTTGATCACCAGTGTTGTAACTAGAACCAAGTAAATATTCACCGATACTGGAACGATCACATTGTACACTTTTCCAGAATAAAAGCTATACATCGTGATCTGAATTAACGTGTAAGTGAAAAATAACGCGTTTACTGCGTGAAATAAAACGTTTTGGTTTTCATGAGACGGTTTAGATGTTTCTTTGCCGAAGCAGGCTCTGAAACCTTGGCTCATTTCTAACCAGTCTTCTCGATGGATCAGAACACTTTTCACGATGAAAACTATGCAGGAAAGAGAAAGCTGGGTGTACATAATAATGTCTGCTATTGCCGTAGTGTCAATAACATCGTAGTAAGTCGACTCTGTAGTAAAGGTTCCAGCGGGAAAAATAATATTGCTACTATCATTGCTGAGGCATGGTAATACTCTTCCTTGGTTTTTCGCGAATTTCCAGGGAGTAGGGAAAGCTTTTTTGCAACCTGTAGAGTGAGGGAACAGAGAGGTAGATTGTTCTCCATCGTTGAGTTGGAGCTAACAACGGAATTAGCTGAAAGCGTTAAGGACCAGCATAATTTTACTAATTGATGTAAACATAATCGTCGACCCGAAAAATTAAATGATATGGAACAGTGAATTTATATTCTTTAGAAATTGGGGAAACAAAGAACCTCGTTTGTATTGGAAAATGATTTGATGGTATCGTAAACAATGGAAGTCAGTATGATTTTGTTTTGTTATTTCGAAGATGGTCATTATGAAAATTAATTATCTACCAGTGCAAATCATACAATAAAAATTATCAAAAAAAAAGTTAATTTAAAAAATAAAAAAATCCGACTGCGAAGAAAGTGTACTTTAAAAAAAATGGAAACAAGATGACCAGAAAATATTGTCAGAAAATTATGTTTGAAGAGGTTAACTATTGAACTCGATACTGTAAACAATCTCACGCAGTCGGAGGCATCAAATCAAATCAAATCAAATTTTATTGAGTCCGTTTCCTATTTTTTTTTATTGTACACCACCCAACAGAAATCCATTTACAGGGTGGGAAAATCACTGGTCCAAAAACAAAAAAACATAAATAATTTGAGAATCAGTAAAGATACAACAATAGTGTAGAAATGAGACATGATACAAAAACTAGAGAAAAAGGAAAATTAATATTAAAAACTGATTTTTTTCAATGAAGCAATGCTGCAAGAGAAAATGTCACAACTGTCATTGACAGCATTGAAGTTGTTGCAAATTCTGAATAAGGGTGAGTTTTTTTGTACATTTGTTCTAAAGAATTCGAGGTAAAATAGAGTGTTATGTCTTGAATTTACTCTTGGAACATGAAAATTCAGCATACTCAAAATAGCACTACAGTTGATTTGGCCATGGATCACCTTATAAAGAAAAATCAGAGCAGATGTATTCCTTCTACTTGCAAGAAAGGTAAAGTTATGGCTCTCTAGTAAAGCTGTATTACATATTCCTGTAGCAGGGTACGCACCATCTTCTTTGAATGAGAGATATTTCATGAAGCGTCTATGGATTCGTTCAAGATTATTATGGACACCAAATGATAGATGCATACTCTGTTTTAGATCGGACATAGGAATTATATAACAGTAGCAGTGTGTTTTTATTCGAGAAATCACGAGTATTTCTGACAATGAAACCTAAAGCCCTTGAACATTCATTGGTAATTTTATTTATGTGTGTTGAAAAATATAATTTTTGGTCGAAGGTGACACCAAGGTCACGAACAGAATTAGATCTAGGGAGCACATCATTGCCAATTGAGTAGTTATAGGTGATGTTGTTCTGTTTCCGAGTGAATGTTACAATTGAGCACTTATTAGCATTTAATAGAAGACGATTATTTTTGCACCAAGTATTTACTCTATCTAGGGCGTTTTGTAAAATGGCACAGTCATTCTGGCAGTTTATCTTTATATATAATTTCAAATCATCCGCATATAATGAACAATCGACTCCGACATCCTCAATAATGTCATTTATGAACAGATTGAAGAAAAGTGGACCCAAAACAGAACCTTGTGGAACGCCTGATGTTGGTGTAAATGAAATTGAATTCTGGCCATGGCACTCAACGTAGAGGGAGCGGTTTTTTAGATAGGGGGTGAAAAAGGTATTCAAGTTCCCTGAGAAGCCAAATGCATTCAGTTTACTGAGTAAAATATCATGATCAAGCTTATCGAAGGCCTTGGAAAAGTCCGTATATATGACATCTACCTGGGCATTATTTTCGAATGTGTTGGATATGTACTGGGTAATACAGAAGAGATTTTTGGTAGTTGACCTACCTTTGAAGAAGCCATGTTGTAACTCAGTTATTTGATTTTTGACATGATTGTAAAGTGGTTTAATAAGGAGTTCAAAAGATTTTGAGAAATTATTGACTATTGTAATAGGCCGATAGTTTTCTATGTCATTTTTGTCACCTTTTTTGAAAACTGGTAACAATTTAGATTGTCTCAACACATCAGGGAACTGTTGGTACTTTATTGAGAGGTTGAAGAGTATTGCCAGAGGTGCAGCGAATAAGGAGGCACAGTCATGAATCAGGAAAGCTAGTATTTTATCAGGTCCCATTGTAAATTTTGGCTTGATTTTTTCACTTTCCGAAAATTCAGTTATGATCAAAGCATCATTCGCCAAGTTTACGGTAGTATTATTTTGTATGGTTTGACTAGGTGTAGCGAAAGAATTGCTAAAATACTCCGCAAAGGCATTTGCAATGCTTACGGGGTCATTATGTTCAATGCCATCATAGACCATTATTAGTGGTAGAGATGACGAGTGTTTCTTTTTTTTTACAAATTGCCAGAATCTTTTTGAGCCCGTTTTGCTGTTCGATATTACGGCAGTACAGTTGGTAGTTAGATTCACTTTCAGACTTTACTTCTCTTCTTATCTTTTGGAATTCAATAAATGCAAGCTGATCCTGGAATTTTTTGTGTCTGCACCAAGCTCTATGTTTACATTTGAGTTTTCTTATAATGCTCGAATTATACCAAGGCGGGCAGTTTTTTTTACAGGCCTCAACTAAGGGAACAACAGAGTGAATAATTTCATTGAACTTGTGATAGAACTTATTGAATGCTTCATTTAAATCAGGTATATTTAACAAAAAGTCCCAATCAGCTTCAGCAATTTTTTGGTAGAGTACAGGAAGATTCGCTCTTTTATAGTTATAATAGACCGAGTTGGTTTTATTTTTATTATTACAACGTTTATCGATTATATCATATGTAATTAGGAGGGAGGGGTGATTATTTCAGGAGCTGACTCAACGGTACATATAAAGTTGGCTAAAACCAAGTCTAAAATTTTATTATTGATGTTTGTGATACTGTTGTATTGATCTAATTCGAAAAAGTTAATAAAATTGAATAATGAGGAAACACGGGGCGATGGCTCCCTACCATCCAGAGTAGTTAAGTATTCACTTAAATTGAAGTCACCAATGAAAAGCATGTTGTTATTGTACAAGAAATCTAATGAGCTCAGTATTTCAAAGAGGGCGTTATAAGTTTCTGCTGTGTTATTTGGAGGAATATAAAGAATAATTATGTAGCAAGATTGATGTTCTACTTTTATTTTCGCACATAGTATGTCAATCATATATAAGTCGTTAAACGAAGGATGTGCCTTCAAATTCAGATTTTCAACTGTACATATGCTATTTACAGAAAACAGATTGGACGAGTCCCAAAAAACATTTTGGTATGAAGATGAAGTAATAAATCGATAAAAAATTTAAAAATGACAATACAGAACATTCATTTTTGAGAAGAACAAAAAAGTAAAAGCAGATAAAATATATGATTTAATTAGCATTGATGTAGTTTTCGAACTGTTCTTCAGTGTAAAAGCATTCCTTTATTAGGAGTATTTTAGGCGGCATTTTAAAACCTCTACGCATTTCGAGCTCTTCAAGCAAGAAGGCAGTTTATTGAAGAAGCGACTACCCGCAGTAATCGGTGATTTTTTTGGAAAGAGTGTTTTACCATATTTACTAATATATTGTTTTTATTCTTATATCTGTGTGTATCGCTGTGTTTATCAAAATTGTTTTTGTTGTTATAAATGAATGTCAATAGTTTCATTATATATATATATATATATATATATATATATATATATATATATATATAGATGGTACTGTGAGAATACCATAATTTATAAAAGTATCTCTGCAAGAGGTTTTGTATGACAGTCCGAAAATACGCCGAATGATTCGTTTTTGTTAAATAAATATTCGTTTCGTTTCAGAGGCTTGGCCCCATACAACGATACTGTATGATATGGCTGGATAAGCAAGAGCATAGTACACATTCAATAGAGATTCGAAATCTAACATATTTTTCAAAGTGAATATTACATAGTAGCATTTGTTTAGCTTACTACATATGCTACCTAATTGTTTTTCCGAAGAAAGATTAAAATCCCTCTGTGTGCCTAGAAATTTAGTGTTTTTGGATACTTCAACTGAACGCCCCTCAAATGAGATATGTGGGATTGTTGGTGTTCTGTATTTATTGTAGAACTCAATGCATACTGTTTTGTTGTGGTTTATAATGAGCCTATTTTTTGGAGCATCAATCTTTGAATTCTGATAGTATAGTGTCGATTTTCTGTTTTAGTGTTGTTTGCGAAGCATCCGAGACAATTATGCAGGTGTCATCAAGGCTTTTCCCTCAGTTATATGATGTGGAATATCGTTAATAAAAATCAAGAAAATTGAGGGCCCAAGGACGCTTCCTTGGGGAGTTCCGACATGGTTTTCAAATTCGTCCGAGGTGACTTCATCAATTTTTACCATGAATTTTCTGCGCTCTAAGAATGAAGTAAACCAATTATTTATGGAGCCCCGAATTCCTAGTTGATATAGCTTTTTTATACGAAGGAGCTCTCAACGGTGTCGAAAGCCCGTGTGAGATCAAACATAATTGATCCTACGTTTTCCCCGACGTCCATTTTGTCTGTGATATGTTGAACGCACTGTATAGTCCCTGTTTCTGTTGAGAGACCGGTTCTAAAGCCGTGTTGGCTATCACTGAAAAGATTGAAAGTTTCGAGAACCTGAGTAATACTTTTTCTATAATTTTTGAAAAGGGCCTTTTAATTTTTCCCCTTATGTACAGTATCATGAGTAAATGGGAACTTCCCTTGTGTGATCGATGTATTGATTATGGAACATAAAATGGGTGCGATAATGGAACTACTTGCTTTTATTACCGATACAGGAATTTCATCAGGGCCAGTGGACCTCTTATTGGGCAATTGAATAATTATTTCAATGATTTCATTTTCGTTGACGGGGACAAATAAAAAAGAATTACGTGAGGCTCGCCCTGTAGTGCAATTGAACGATCGTTCTGAGCCGAAGAGGTGAGTGATTTTCTCGTTGATTACGGTTGACAAATAGTTTCCGGAAGTGGCGGCCATGATTTTTGGTTTTTTTCATTGTTACACCGTTATAACAAATTTCTTCGATTTTACCCATATTACGCTGCCTTAGGTCGAGTTAACGATATTCCATACTGTTTTAGTTTTATTATTGGATTCATTTATAATCTTACCGTAATGTGTTTTTTTCTCTTGTTATTTGTTCGTCAACTTCTTTTCTCAGTTGTTTAAAGCGATTTGTTATATTTTCATCGGGCACTCTCTCACGCAGCCCGTCGATATCCCGGAGTTATTTCCTTTTTTTATGAAGTTGATGAGATAAATTCATTTTATTAGTTGTGGGAGTGTTTTTGGGAGTCCGACATTTTTTTATAAATGAACAGTTGAATTAATTTAATGATGATATATTATTGCATCCGACTGCGTGAGATTGTTAACAGTATTAAGTTCAATAGTTAACTTTTGAAACATAATTTTCTGACAATATTTTCTGGACATCTTATTTCCATTTTTTTGAAGTACACTTTTTACGTAGTCGTGTTTTTTGATTTTTTAAATTAACTTTTTTTATTTTACACTTTTCAGTTGGGATTATGACGGTAATAATCTAAAGTCATTATTTAAATTAACATTTCCATTTTACACTTTTTAGTTGGGATTAAATTTTTCGTGGATGTTTGGATATTGTAACTAAGACGAATTTGATCTCTCACGTGTTGCAATCGTTTCTGTCGCGATGCCGGAGACTGAGTTTTGCGACGTGCACTTGTCGGGCTTTTTTGGTTTTACGAGAAACATTTGCACACGACTGACGTTTTCGAGCTCGTAATATTGTGAGTTATATAATACTCAGGTATACAACAAATAGATACAAACTCTCACCATGTGTACTGAATCATACACTAGCAAATTACATGAACGATTTCAATAATAACAAATGAATATAGATAAGGCAATATAGATAAAAGAGTAAACTTAACTAAACAAAACGATGGGTAAAAATACATTAAACTTACAGCTAAGTATATATAGGTACATATGATTTGATCAGTGCACCCATTAAGACCGTCAAGGTTGAGCATGGGGTACACTGACCAGTATTGATATTTTATATAAATATAACATCTTTCATTCATCGTGTGTATATATATAATTTTTTTTTCTATATTTTGAAATTTTTGTTTATGTTTATATTTTTACTTTTAGAATTCGAAATTTTTTTTAATGTCTTCGGCATCAAGAGTTTTTATATATCCTTTAAAGACGGAAGAAAATTAAATAAATGAGGTGCTATAAATTGAAAATGTCTAGTTCCTATAGACTTTTTGGCTGGGTTTGTTTGTACAAAATCTTTTGACTTATTTCTGGTTTGGTAATGGTGATCAAGTGTTTGCAAGTTAGAACGATTTTTAAATAGGTAAATTACCAAACTAAAGATATACAGTTGCCTCAAATTCATAACATTTGCTTCTTTATACAGTAGCTCTGTGCTGTATTTCATATCTTTAAAATGAATAGCATTTAAGATTTTTTTTTGGAGTATTTCAACCTGTTTCAAATGACTAGGCATGGTTGCTCCCCAGCTGACAATACCGTATCTTAGACGAGATTCAACAAGTGCGTAGTATACTGTTTTAAGATTTGGTAAATAGAGTATTTTTCTCAGTTGTTTAAATTTATATAATAAAAACCTTAAGGTCTTAGCAATGTCTGACAAGTGAGCAGTCCATCTCAGGTGAGAATCTAGTTTTATCCCCAGATATTTTATTTCGTTTTTCAGAGAGATATCGATGTTATTAACAGTTATATTCTTATATGTAGGTAAGTTATTTTTGTAGCTAGTAAAAGGGACGATGTATGTTTTCTTATGATTAACTGTTAGTATCTTATGATTAAAAATGTCGAATATATGTTTTAAGTCATATTCAATTTTATTTTTTAAGTCTTCCCATGTGTTAGCATTATATATTACGGCGTATCGTCTGCAAATCGAATTAATTTGCCTGTAGAGTTGTGAGAGAATATATCATTCAAATACAAATTGAATAATATAGGCCCCAAAACAGTTCCTTGAGGCACCCCAATCAACACCGGTTTTTCAGTACTTAGTTCCTTTTCTATCCTTACCACCTGCTTTCTATGTGACAAGTAACTTTCGAAGAATTTATGTGGCAACCCTCGTATACCTGCGTCGTACAAAACATCCAACAACTATGCATGGTTCACAATGTCAAACGCCTTTGCCAAATCAAGAAACACTACTGCTACTGGTTCGGTCTTATCAATAGATTTATAGATTGAGGAAACCAAGCACTGAAGGGCGTCATCAGTTGAAATTCCTTCTTGAAAACCGAATTGCCGCTCCGAAATGAGACTATGTTTATTTATAAATTTTGTTAGTCTTCTCTTCACTGCCATTTCCATCAATTTTGACAAAGTGGAAATTAAGGATATTGGTCTGTAATTACACAGATTCTCTTTTTTGTCTTTTTTATAGATTGGAGAAATAAGAGCTGTTTTAAAGTGAGATGGACATACTCCACTAGTGAAAATTAAGTTCATTAGACTAGCAATAGGTGGACATAATTGACTTTCAAATTTTTTTAATATTTCGGCTTTTAAATTATCCATCCCAGGTGCTTTATTTAACTTCAGTGATCTCACATACTCACTAATTTCTTCTACAGTCACAGGTATCAAATAAAAAGTGTGAGGATTTTTATTTCGTGCTGGAGGAGGATTAGTTGGTTGTGATATCTTTCGAGCTAGGTTTTCTCCTACCTTAGTGAAATAGTTGTTGAATTCTTCTGCAATTTCTTTTTTACACGTTATCTTATTTCCTGCTTCTGAAATTATTTCATTTATGTTTTGATTGGTTTTATCTTTGTGATTTACTAAATTCCACATATTTTTTGCATTGTTTCCATTTTTTTCTATTTCTGCTTGATAAAACTTACGTTTAGTAATTTTAATAAGGTCGTTTGTACGCTTACGGTAACTGATGTATGTTTGTTTTTTTATTTCATCATCCAAGTTACTCTGTCTTTTTTTATAAAGTTAATTTTTATGATTTATTATTATTATTATTATATTATTATTATTATATTGACTCTACTATAGCCGCGGTAATCCATTTTTTTCGCTTGATTTTTTTTTTTTTTTTTAAAATTTTTCAAAATATTTAGTAATTCTTGAGTTCTCATATTTACATCTTCAATATTATAGTAGCTTTCCCAGTTATAATTATCTAAGTCGTTTTTTATTTGGACATAATTTATGTGTGTTTTGTACTTGTCAACTTTAGAGTTTCTGGTAATATTTTTTACTTGAAAACTCATTAGTGTAGCTCGATGAGACTGTGTCCCTGCCTTAAAGAATATATGGTCTAGGCAACTTCGGGAATCTTTTTGTACTGCAACAACAAAGTAGATGGATAATTTCAGTCACTAACAAGATACAGTCAAACTCGGTTATAACGAACTACCGAGGGAAGATTGTTAAATCAAGTGCCGATAATTTGGGATTTATTAGACACATGGCGTAGTTTTTGAAGGAAGTAGTCCATGCTCAAAGTGGAGTTTTGGCATAATGAAGTTCAGTAAAAACTCAAAGTCGTCTCCACAATATATATTCGAAACCCCAGAGTAGAAGTAGGGTGTTGCCAAGGCTGCTTTTTTACAATCAATTGTCAGAAAGTTGCGTCAAAACATAAATCAATGTTTTCGAGCATAGTGATGCTCATCTTCAGTTGAAATGGACAGGATGTCAGACTAAACAATAAAACCATAATTTTTCCAAAAATGTAAAGATAAAAATTAATATTGAAAATAGGTGAACTTGAAATTCGAAATGGATACTCACATGGCATGGAAAACATTGAAAAATAATTTAATTAAGAGACAAATGGGTAAAAAACACCTAAAAATCATGATCTCCCCAAAAACCCCCACATAGCAATTTTTATTGGAAACGGGCTATTAAATTCATGAATTTTGACAAAAACATCATGATGTCCGACTCCAAAAACCACCACACACCAATTTTGAATGGAATCGGGCTCTAATCACGAATTCGTCGCCATCTTGAATTCGAGGATTTTGACAAAAAATCATGATCTTCGACCCCATCAATCCATTTCGAAGCATTTGCTGGGATCGAAATAGCAGGATGAAGCTAACGCCATCTCAATACAACTACTGCAACTAAAACATTACCAACTTGAAACTGACTCAATTTTGATGAAACAAACCATCAATCATGGAGGATATATTCAGTTGAAGCAACAATAAGTACATAATCATCATTCCATAAAAAAACATCCGATTCACAGCAATACTTCTGAATATGTTGATTTTCCAGGACTCGTTCAAAGTGATTCGATAAATGAACATCAGTATGTTCTTAACTTCCACTTCTTCTTGAAGAAACACTCTGGAAGGCATGTCGATATACATCTTGAAACTCGTTTTGCAGAGATTCTGTACGCTTCTTGAAACACTATTGCATTTCCATATGGTAGAAGCAAAACATACCTGAAAGAATATTACTCATTAACATACATTTCTCTCTCCCTTATACGTTTTTGAACATCATCAAATAGTCATTCATAATAACCAACAATTGTCAATCTCAACATTGCTATATAGCTACATCCGAATGTGCTTTAGGTATTTGAATACCTCTATTGCAAGCTTTTTTTTAATGTAATAGCTGCCTTGAAGTTTCAATTATATTATGAAGTATCAATTGATATGGAAATCAATCAGGAAGAAATGATTCATAAAATATTTATTCCGAAATGGGATTCTTCAAAATAAAATCCAACGTTGTAAAATCCATTATTATGAGGTCCAACAAAGGTTAAAAAAATCTCTAAGAGATTGTAATTATATTGGCGGGCTGGAACATGCCAGTTGGGTTGGCTGAAAGGTGAAATGAGGAAATCCTCGTTATGGATTTTACGGCAGAATATATTATTCCAGAGTCAGCGGCAGAGGAATCGTAATTGGATTTTGAATTTTAATATTCTTCTAGTGAATTCTTTGAAAATCTCGCATTGTCAACCAGGTATATATTAGTTTTGAATGCCAGTTTCATTTGTATTGATGTAGGTTTAGTTCAAATCTTTCAATAGAATTTTGACCCACTTCTAGTTGTCAGATTAACGGGAAATTTGGCAGGTGTTCATAATTCCGGTGATAACGCATTATGGAATTTTTGCTAGAGAAAAATAAGCAAAATGGCGGACGAGTTTTGTGATTATGATTCGATTCTATTCAAAATTGATACGTGGGGGTATTCGGGGATAGATATCAGGAATTTCTTGTTGAAATTCACTAATTCAAAAGGTGGCGGCTCCAATATGGCGACGAGTTTTGTGGTTATGCCCGCCATTCAATAAAAATTGGTATGTGGGGGTTTTGGGGCCGAATCATGATTTTTTATCAAAATGCACGAATTTAAGATGGCGGCTCCATGATGGCAACGAGTTCTGTTATTATAGCCCGAATTCCGTTCAAATTGGTATGTGGTGGTTTTTGGGGTCGGCCATCATGATGTTCTTGTCAAAATTCATGAATTCAAGATCTCTCTCTGAGATGACGACGACTTGTTTTGTTATTATGGCCCGATTCCATTCAAAATTGGTATGTGCGTTTTTTTGGGGTCATAGAATATCAATTTTTGTCAGAATTCAATAACATGATGAATTCTATGAATGACTAAAGGAAATTAAATAACAATAACCTAGGTGAAACAATAAAAAAAACATTTTTAGTGCATTTGTATAAAAGCTTGTGTTAATTTTTTTTGTTATTCTATATTGAAAACATTTCTTCCTCCTCACCCTCCTACTTTATTAAATAGCTCCTTGTTAAGATATACATTTTGTTAAAGTGTCAACTTTGAGGAATTAAAACAAATTGACTTATTTGATCCCAAACCCTACATATAAAATACAAAATTCAGATTTCTCCACAACACAGAAAATCAATAAAAAAGTATACAGAATTTTAGCCAAACAGAAAATATACTTTTGAAAAACGATGCACATAATTGTCTCACCACTTGTTTCATGGTCTACCAAAAATTCACAAACCAAATACATCATTGAGAGCTATTTTGGATCCCCCTGAAACTAGCCAGATATCTCCCCTCCATCCTAACACCTATATCTGGAAACACAGACAGTTTCATCAATGAAATTTCAGATTTTGTGAAAACCAAGTTAGAAAATGACACATCATTGATGTAAAAGCAATAATGATCAAGAAGTAGGATTTTTTTGTTAATATTTGGGCAAAAATCGGAAAAATGTGTTGATGTGTTTGGACGCAAAAAACAAATAATTATGAGTGAAATATAGAAACCTAGGAGCTAACATTTTCGTGATTTCATAATAGTTTGATAGTTTATACTTCCATCTGAACCAGTTTAATTCCCGATCATGAAAACTTTTTGTTTTCCAGTTTTTTCATAGAAACTAACCTTGGAAGAGAGTAAATATATAGTTCGGTCGGATCTTAGTGATCCATCTAGAGGAATTTTTTCAAACTGTAAGACAAATTTATTTAGCATTCAGTGACTCACCCAATAAAAAACTGAAGTTGCAGCATGCACAATCTTCCACTGGTTTCCTTGTATGCAATGGTTCCTTCCTAAAAATTTTGAGGTTGTGTCTACGAGGCCGATCGTGTAGGTCAGGAACGTAACAGAAATGGAAGTACCAAATATGTCATTGAAATTATCAACAACATCCTTGAGTTGAAGTATGTTATATGATATCTCCTGGAATCTGGTAACATTTTCTTTGTCTTTTCTGAGAGATAAAGCTTGAGATATCCAGCCGACGAGGAGGTAGTCACCGTTTTCTGTTTTCACCATCTCAGCAGGGGGAACTTCATAAAAGTCTGAATATTGCTTCGAAATAGAGGTATTCAAATATATCGTCAGTGAAACAATAATATCAATTAAATTTAACACGAGAAGACACTCAAAGAAAAGCATTAGTTGACATATGATTTGGAAAACTGAGTGGAAGGAAATTCTATCGTTCGATGTGTAGGTTGCATAGATTTCCATTGGAACCACTATGAGTAGAACAACGATTTTGATGAAGAGAATAATATTGTGCTGCATACATTCCTTTAGCTGTTCCTTTCCTTTGGGAATCTTTTTTAAGCAAGGGGTTTTTATAATAGATAACAAATTGAGAAATGTATGCAGTTTCTGGAATTTGATATATCTAGTTGTTACAATTATAGCATAAGAGGCAGTTGAAATTAAAAATGATAGAATATTAGTGAAAGTATGTTCTCTGTTAATATCGTCATATATATTATGAAAACAAAACAAACTTGTACAGAATATGGCGAATAAGATGATACCAGAAATCTTCCTTTTATCATCAACGGTTCGACAGCTTTTTTTCAAGTCATTGATAGGGAGATACAGCCCAAAACACGAAAATGTGCGGTTAAAACAATGGAGAAGGAACCACGTCCTGTCAAACGGATCCATTTCCAAATTGTCTGTGAATAAGTAAAACTAATTTGTGAATGGAATTTCCTAGGAAAAGTTGCATGCAGGAAGAAATTGGATTAGCATTCTATATCAGGATCATAATCTATAAGTAATGAATAAGATAATTTATCCACAACGACAATTTGTATAAAGGTTGTACAATGAATCTGGGTATATGAATTGGATAGAAAGGGGTGGGAATGAAATACAGAAGACGATGAATTGGAGGATACTGAAGATAGAAAGGAATAGTTTGATGTCAGAAAATTGTAGCATCATCCTTAATTTATTTATTTATTTATTTAATGGTCATGAAAGATACAGACAGACAAAAGTCCACTGAAGTACCTACATTATACATTTAATTTTACTTATACTTGAACTTATATACTAATACTAGTTTCAGACAGCAATTGAGACAAAGTAACAAAGATAAAGTGGTTTTTTGTTAGTTGTTTGCTTTTACTAATTTAAGCAGAAATTATTTGATACGTGAGTCGTTTCAAAGTGGTCTTTAATTTTTGGTGGGATTTGGAGAAAATATCGATTTGATCAGTGTACCTGTTAGCATTTCGAACAATTCTACATAGAGGAGAGTTTTGAGACGAATTAGTTCTCCGAAATGGTATGCGGAACAGGTGGCTAGTTCTAAGTAAATTATATAAAATATGCGCATGCGATAGAAGCCATACATTTTTTTTGAAATTAGCGTTTCTTAAAAACATGGTCCTATCCTAAAAGGAGTTATGAATATAATCATTTATAAGTAGAATTCGATATCTATTGCTTAAGAAAACAGAAAGAGATTGCAAATCTTGTTTTTCTACACAAATTAATAAACAATGGTTTAGACTCTCCAAATCTGGTTTTGTCTGTTGATCTCAATATCCCAAAAATAATTTCTGAAGTAAATAATACGACAGACTGTATCAAAATCACGGCTCCAATATTATTAACCCTCTTTCAAATATGTGAAGGTATTACAATAAATCGCAAAGTAGCAATGTTGACAAATTCATATCCATGGGGGCCTTTGAAAAAGAATTGCTATTATTCCAAATAGTACTTTACAGTACTCTGTCATTTGATTACCTATATGAGTTCATAAATTATGGGAATATTTTTGATATATACAACATACACTGAGAAGTTAGGACCACTACAACTATGAACAAAGAATTGCGGATCGTTCATCTGAATTGAAGCAGAATGAGCAAATAGGTTGAGATCGACGCAAATATCATGATCAACATTGAGTTGTCAATGGGAAAGAATCCAGCCCAGAACTGGATTTTTCTTCCTCTCACATGTTCAGCTAGAAGTATCAGTTCCTCTTTGATGATTCTCTCTTCAGTGTCTCTCGGATATGAGGAGAAACCCAATAGTATTTTGTAGCTGATTATTGACGTTTTCTTGGCTTCATTCGTTGTTTTTTCGCAAGAAGTTGCTAGAATCACTCCAAAAGTCTGCAACGAAAGAATTTTTTTAACAAGGTAGGTGAAATAATTATAGATTTTACTAAAAGTGCGGAGATTTTTTTGTTTAGGAAGATATCAATTTTTTTTAGGCATTAAACGTCGAATTCCTCAATTTTGAAGACTTCTCTCCACATTAAAAATAATTATGACTGCGGAAACCTATGCGAATACATATATTTTACAACATGGTAAAACTACTCTCCACTCTTTATTCGAAGATAAAACTCCTTTGCGCCCTCACTTTTCTAAATCAGCTAGAGATCAGAGAGTTATTTCTAAGTTTCTTGAAACATACGAAAATACACAACTCTACCCCCCTCCATCTTATTGGAAGTGCTTTCGGATCTTCAACTCATAACCTACATCTAGCAAACACTCCTCAGCCTCTAGCCCAAGAAACTGGCCTCGATAAACACAGTGATAGGGGCAGACTACATAATAGTTGGAAACATCTTCTCTCAAGTGTTCCTTCTCACACCCCGCCTACAGTTCCGATCCATTCATTTCATCCAGAATAAATACTGCGCAACTCCCCTCGGATCCTCAGTTCTCTCGAAGGAGTGGGCAGATTGGAATATTAGAGACCCGGGGAGTGACTAGGCCTGAGAAGTAGTTCAGTATGACAAATCACTTTGTTCTTTTACCTTAGATCAGAAGGCTAAGCGGCATCCAAAGGCAAGCCTGCGTGGCTGCCACGGGAGCTATGAGGACCACCGCAACAGCCGCCTCAAAAGTCTTGCTGAACCTTCCACCACTTCATGTTCACATACAATGCGAAGCCAGGTCAGTCACCAGTAGACTGACTAGAGGGCAATTGCCCATAAGTGGACTGCACGACATAGCGTATAACGATCTATGCAAAGAGTTGGAAACCGCCCCCATGATGGGAATGCCATCGGATGAGATGCTTTCCAAGTATGGCTTCGATTTTATTTTTTTAGAAATAATGATCTCGAACATAAACGCGCTCGCTTCGCTCTCGCGTTATAATATCTCGGTCATTAATCGCCACCATTAATATACTAGTTGATTACATAACTATAAAACAGTCATAGCACCCAGGAGGCATGGAAAGGAGGACCTTCGATTAATGCACAAATTGCCTGCTACACAGACGGCTCAAAACCAAAGAAGGTGTAGAGCAGGAATATATTTAGCCAAGCCTATGACAGGAGTCTCACTAGCTTAGGCAAACATGAGACGATATTCCAGGCAGAAATTGAAGGAGAACATTACTGCGCAGAGCAGTTGCTAAGGCAAGAGTTTAAGGAAAAGACCATTGCCATATACTCTGACAGCCAAGCGGCTATTGAAGCAATCAGCTCCATGCAAGTTAACTCCAAACTTGTCTGGAAACCCTTCAAAAGGTAGGCAGTCAAAACAGACTATAATCGATGAAAGAAAATTGTATTTCGTCCATAAAATAATTTATTAATTGTAGCAAAGCGCTTTCGACCGTTAGGTCATCATCAGTGCGTACCTGAAAGTAAGTACTATTGATAGAAAAAAAGTTACTGAAAAGCTTTATTTTTGAGAAAGAAAATTGACATATTTTAAAAGTGAGGTTACTTACTCGTCAGGTGTACAAGAAGCCAAAAAGCCATAAAACATCTCATGATCAGTGAAAACTGTATAGGTTTACATAACATACATGTTAGAATAAGTATTCTAGGCCAGGATGACACTAGAGATTAAAATTTTCCTCTATTTTCTCATTGCTTGTTAGAAACCATTATTTTGGTGTGATAGCTGGACCCAAGTAACAAAATTGACAATTGACAAGTGAACGATGAAGTAGAAAGATATGGAACACAAAATCATGGAGATATCAGAATCAAGAAAGGAATATCCCTGTCATACGAAAACACACTAGAAGATGATCAATCTAATGAGGATTGTCATCTGTCAAATATGTTCCAGTATTCTAAGGAAGACCAGAAGAGACTCTTAATTCTCACATTTAAGTCATCGTAATTGAATATGAGTTCAAGGGAGAAGTGTAATTAGACCTGCCCCAATCAAAATAAACAATTGAATCATTATGGTAGTGTCCATGGACAATGAATTTAAATTTTTCTTAATAAAAATAAAAATTCTAGACCACCATGGCTCAGTTGAACCTCAACTGGGGGATAGGAAGTGTGATACAAGTCTAATGGGAACTAGACCCAACTTCACAACTCCCACAGCTGGAGTAAAACAGTGTCTAAAAGGTGATAATCCAGAACCTGACTTGTGTTCTCAGTATGGAGAAAACTGAAAAGGAGGCTGGCAAATTGCAAAGAGATGCAAGTAAAATCATCATAGAGAATGGAAATTGAAAATGATTAGCATGATTAACAAGAAAACTAAAATGTAAATTATGGCAAAAGGCTAAGGAAGTTAAATATTTAATTTAAATGTCTATGAAGTGGAATATAGGATCTATTTAAATTGACTTGCGTGTTGAGACAAAGGTTATTGTTGAGTATTTCTGTACTAATGTGTAAATCTTCAAGAAAATCTAATCTATTATAATTTTTGGACCTTCATGTAGGATCTGTGTATTTCTAGTTGGACTTAAATCTTAAGTGATGGCCGAAGGCAGAAACTTTATTACTATTTAAATGTTCCAAAATACGAACTTTCAAAGGTCTACAAGTCCTACCAATGTAGGCTGCATCGCAGTCTTCACAATTTAACTTATATATACCACTTTTGGAAAGTTTGTCAATTTTGTCTTTTGTATTGACCAAAGAGCTACTCAAGCTATTGTTGGTTTTGAGAGAAATTTTAATGTTGTCAAAGTTACTTTTGATGCAACTAGCTACTTTGTTAGAAATGTTGTTGTTTAAAAAAGGAATTGAAACAAATTTGTCGATTGAATTTGATTTTGGATAAGATAAGTTATGTTCATTTTTATATTTAATTTTTTGTATCAAAGTGTTAATAATGCTAGGATTATAATCATTGTTGGAAGCTATTTGTTTCAAAATATTCAATTCTTTTTGATACTCAACAGTAGAAAGTGGTACATTTAAGAGTCTGTGGATGTAACAATAGAAAGCAGCCATTTTATGCTGATGGGGATGATTCGAAAAACTAGGTATCACATGATCAGTTTGTGTGGGTTTTCTGTAGATATTAAAATCTACAGAGTGAATATTTTTATGTATTGTAAGATCTAAAAAATTTATTTTATTATTTGATTCTATTTCTAAAGTTAATTTTATGTTAGGGTGTATTTGATTAATTTTAGTTGAAAAATTTTGAGCAGTCTCATTATTACCATTTACAAACACTAAACAGTCATCCACATATCTGTACCAATGTAGAATTTCAGGATTAATATCCGTGACAATGAATTCATTTTCTAAATTGTTCATGAAAATATCTGCTAAAAAAGGAGATAAACAACTACCCATGGCAAGACCTTCGGGTTGCTGATAGTATTTTTCATTAAATATAAAAAAAATTGTGATAGGCAAAAATTCAAAATGGTTATTATAAAAGTAGTACAATTGTCATCAACTTTTGCAAGACTTAGAAGCTCGTTGACTAGTGGTAAAGTTTCCATTTTTGGAACCGAAGTGAAGAGATTGCTAACATCAAATGAAATCATTAGGCAATCTTGAGGTAGATCTAAATTCGTAAGTTTATTAATCAAATCTAAAGAACTACTTACCGAAAATGTAGGTTTGAAGTTAGTTAACTGTTTTATAAGTTTGTAAATGAAAGAGGCTAGAATTGAAACTGGAGTATTGGTGAAACTCACTACTGGCCTTATCGGTATGTCGATCTTGTGGATCTTTGGAAGTCCATACAATCTAGGAATGACTGGATTGCTAGAAATTAATGAAAAAGGAGCAGAATGTTCTTTGAAAAATTCCGAATGAATCTTCAACTGAAACAGACTATCTCTGGCTTGGGTGCCAGGCCACACAGGCTACATGGGCAACGGAGAAGTAGATTCATCAGCCCGAGAAGGAGCACGACGTGTCCCAATTGGCACAGAAACTTTTCGTGGCACAGCGAAAGTGCTGCGAATAACACAAACCAATACTTGGTTGAAAGAGCAATCTCAAAAATGGTGGAACAAGGCGCCGGGCATGAGGGAAGGGAAAGAGTTCATCAAGGAACCATCGCCAAAATTCACAGAGTACCTGCTGAGCTAGATTAGGAGATCAACCAGGATCATGGTTGGGCTCCTGACAGGGCACTGTAGACTTCACAAACACATGAATAACTGGCTGGCAGATACAACCACATGTTGGTTCTGCCAAGAGGAGGGGGAAACCTCAGCGCACATACTGTGCTACTGTGAAGGCCTTACAAGGTTGTTTATTCATTTATTTATTTGTTTGGTATATACATCCAGCAGGCCGAAGTCCAATTACAGGAGTACTCAATGAATATTACATGTGATTGTGCAATGAAAAGTAGTAACAATTTATAAGTTCGGTTGACTTACAGGTTATAGGTTAGTCAGAAACCAAACTGGAAGCGGTTTGTCTGAATTGTGTCGGAGTAAGAAAAATAAATGTCAACTGAGCCTAGCTTATTGTAATTTCTGCTCATTGAGTTTATTGGTGAATGAAAGTGATGTTGTGTATTAGGTACATTGAAGTGGAATGTATTGTGATACCGAGAAGATTGTCGGGGTATATTGAAATTGATTAACGAAAGTAATGTCGAAGAATCTATGGTGTTGTGTATAATTTCGTACGTAAATAGTATTTTTTTTTTTTTAAAAAGACGTTTATATTATTTTTTAAATAGGTATTTTAAGAACTCTCCTTGAACTATTTCAATTGCCGAAATTGGTTGTTGTACGGGTTCCATACTTGACTGCAGTATTCCAGTTTGGTTCTAACTGAGGTATAGTACAATTGTCAGAGTGCATTCAATGATTTAAATTCAGTGCAAGTACGAATTAAAAAACCTAATGATTTCATGGCTCCGGAAATTATTGTTTCATAATGATTTGTAAAGGTTAGTTTACAGTCGTATGTGACACCCAGATCCTTATGTTGTGTGACTCGTGACAGTAAGTATAATTGTACATTGAAGGGATGTTTTTTCGCGAATAGGTCATAATTTTACATTTACTAACATTAAGTGATAGTTTATTTACTGTACACCAGTCTTCCAACGACTTCAGGTCATTTTGTAGTGAAATAGAGTCTGTTAGGCCCTCAATCCGTCTGAATAGTTTCATATCATCAACAAATACAAGAGTATCGGATTCAATTTTAGTGCAGATATCATTTACAAATAGCAAAAAAAGTAGGGGTCCCAAGTTTGAGCCCTGTGGTACACCGGATGTTGCCGTTAACTCATAGGATTTCACTGATTTATAGTCAACGTAGAGTTTGCGATCTTTCAAATACGTTTTTAAGATATTAATAAGATTCTCAGAAAAACCTAAAGATATTAGTTTGTCTAGAAGCCTGTTGTGCGATACGCGATCGAACGCCTTACTAAAATCTATGTAGATTACATCTACCTGAGATCTTGACTCGAGTGCTTCCTATACAAATTCTATTAATATACACAGATTTGTCGAAGTGCTACGACCTTTCATGAAACCGTGTTGGTGTTGGGAAATGAGATGGCGAGTGTGAGCATACATCATGTTGGCAACATTTTGAGAGGGCAGAAATCAGTGCAATAGGTGATTTGTGATCTCTGTTGGTTTTCCTGTTTTTAAAATGGGGCTGTTAAATACCTCTCTGGAATATTTGTTTATGGAGAGAAGGCGAGGAGGCGGAGAGCATGACATGACGGAAGAGATTTTGACTTTTGTGACATATTTCAATTTGATAAGAATTTTACGATAATAAATCACATCCAAAAATCAGAAATTGATTAATTACAGTCCACTCTATCGAAGTAGAATTTATTCATGGTCCACCTCACCGGATCTTGGATGTGAACAACAATATCGAATTGAAGAATCACATTTCGTCGACAAGCTGTTACAAGGGAGTCCACAAGACAGCGAGTTCCGAGAATTATTAATCAGGTGCAAGATCAGTGAGTTCCCTTTATTCCTTCCTTTTTCCAATTTTGAGGTAGCTTGCTGCTTGTCTACTTGTTATTAGATTTATCATTTCATACTCTCTGGAGTGCACAATTTCAATTTAATTCATTAATAACGTGGTGAGTTCATTGGTGAAACATATACGTTCTTGATTTGAATTCGCTCACAATGGCGGAACTTTCAGTTCTGAAAAGAAAACGAGGTTCTGTAAAACAAAGGCAGACGACGTTTGTTAAATTCATGAATGCTTTGCAAGATGAGCTCCGAGCAGAAAAACAAATTGATGAGAGTACCATTTGTCAATTTCAAGATCGGTTCGAAAAATTTCAAGGCTTATTCGCAGAATTTGAAGCTATTCAATTAGATATAGAGGTTTCTTGTGCTGATGATGATGTTGAGAATCAATTTAAAGAACGTGAGGAGTTTTCATCCACACAAGCTTCAATTTCGGCGAAAGCTAAGATTATATTGAAAAATTTAGGTAAAATGCCTGATTTATCATCGATTCCTGCAGTTCCTTTTCACACCTCTCATTTAATTCAAACAAAAATTTCATTATTTAAGAGCATCTCTTGAGGGTGATGCACTCAAGGTAATACAAGCCTTAGAGTTCTCTGCAAGCAATTACGATATTGCTTGGGACTTGATTTGCAATAGATTCAACAATAGTCGATTGCTAGTTAATAATCATATAAAAGCTATTTTTGATTTTGAAACCCTCAACAAAGAATCATCAGCTGGTTTGAGAAACATTATTGATACGATTTCAAAACATTTAAGGGCCTTGGAATCTTTAAAACAACCAGTTTGTCAATGGGACACTTTGATTATTTTCATAATAACTTCCAAGTTAGATAAAGCTACTGCACGTGAATGGGAAAAACAAAAAACTGATAAAGGTTTTCCTACATTGGAAGATTTAAAAAGATTTTTGAAAAATAAGGCGGATTTTCTAGAAACAATTGAAATAAACCATAATAAAGATCAAAAAGAAATTATTCGTGGTTTCAGACAAACTTCCTTACTAGCAGCAAATCCCAAGTGTAATTTATGCAGACAAGGTCATCTCATTTACAAATGTGCCCAGTTCCTCAAACTATCGGTAACCGAAAGGATACAAAAGGTAAAGGATCTTAAATTATGCAGTAACTGTTTATGTACTGGTCATAAAGCTAAAGATTGTAAAGCCGGAAAGTGCAGGTTATGTAATAACAAACATAGTTCATTGTTGCACATCGACAATCTCTCTTCATCAGAAGTGAGTTTAACAAGTCAATTATGCAAAGGTTCAGTGCTGCTATCAACAGCCATTATTTTAGTTGCTGATTCAACAGGACATTTTCACAAGGCTAAGGCCATTCTAGATTGCGGTTCACAATCCCATTTTCTGTCTCAGTCGTTCTGCAAACGTCTCAACCTCAAACTGAATGACAGTAATATTTCCATTGCAGGTATTAATAACCTCTCCTCCACATTGAATAAGAAGGGGGAGATTATTATTAAATCGTCCTACAACAATTTTGAAACCTCAATTTCTTGTTTTGTACTTCCGACTATTACGGATCAATTGCCTTCTTCGAAAATCGACATAAGTTCATGGAATATTCCATCAGATCTCTATTTAGCTGATCCGCATTTTAATGAACCGGGAAAAATTGATTTGTTGATTGGCGCTGGATTATTTTGGAATATCTTACTTCAAGAAAAGGTCAGTTTAGGTCAACATCTTCCTTCTCTACAAAATACATATTTTGGTTGGATAATTTCAGGCGCAATAACTGAACCTAATTCGGGGGTGAGTTGCAATCTGTCTCGATTGTCCGATCTTAACATACAATTAGACAAGTTTTGGGAGATTGAGGAAGTTAAGCCAGACTGTTTTCAGACACTATCATCTGATGATGAATTGTGTGAAAAACATTTTATAAATAACTTCACAAGGGCGATTGATGGTAGATTCCTAATTAGAATTCCTTTAAAGTTTCCAAGTAGCAATCTTGGCGATTCAATGAAAATGGCGATTAGGAGATTTTTCAGCTTAGAACGAAGGTTAGAAGCAAATCAAGAATTGAAAGATCGATATCATGATTTTATTCATGAATATATTGATCTGGGGCATATGTCATTATTGAAATCACCAGATCAAACAAAAAATTCGTATTTTCTGCCGCATCATGGAGTGATTAGAGCTGACAGCTTGACTACAAAGCTACGGGTGGTATTTGATGGATCAAGTATTTCAGATTCTGGTTGGTCTTTGAATGACCTTCAATTCACAGGGCCTCCTGTTCAAAACGAGATCATATCAATTTTATTGAGATTCCGTCAACACAGCTTTGTAGTGTCTTCGGATGTTGCTAAGATGTTTCGACAGATTATGATTCACCCTGAAGATCGACATCTTCAACAAATTGTGTGGCGTGAGCAACCTCAGGAAAAGTTTTCTATTTACCAGCTCAATACCGTTACATATGGTACCAAGTCAGCTCCTTTCCTCTCAATGAGATGTTTGAGACAACTGGCGTTTGATTGTGCTGAAACTTTTCCAGAGGCTTCAAATATAATATTGAGAGATTTTTATGTGGATGATCTTCTCACTGGATTCAGTTCTGAGCAAGAGGCAATCTCAATTTGTAAGGTTATTTCCGAAATCTTGAACACTGCAAAATTCCCGCTAAGAAAGTGGATGTCAAATAGTACACATATATTAAATGAAATTCAAGATAATAGTGAGCCTTTAAGTGTCATTATACTCGGGGATAATGAACAATCGAAAACATTAGGGATAAGATGGTATAGCAAAACAGATATGTTAACATATCATATTAGTGATCCTCCAACTTCAAATACAACAAAACGTTCCATTTTATCAGAAGTTGCAAAAATATTCGATCCTTTAGGTTGTTTGGGTCCTTGTGTGATCGTTGCCAAAATCATAATACAAAAACTCTGGTTATCAAAGACAGGATGGGATGATAACATACCTTCAGATTTAGAGAAAGATTGGAAACATTTCAGAAATGAGTTATCATGTCTTAATGAGGTGCAAATTGAACGACATGCTATTTGTCCCAACTTCGTACATATTGAAGCTCACGGTTTTTGTGATGCCTCACAAACAGCATACGCAACATGTATATATTTAAGAAGTACTGACCAGCACGGCAATATTCATGTACAACTTTTATGCGCGAAAACAAAGGTTGCTCCATTAAAATCAAAGTTAACAACACCGAAATTAGAATTATGCAGTGCTTTATTACTGGCTCGTCTTCTAAAAAAAGTCAGAGATTCTCTGACTATCGATATGCCATATTTTTTGTGGTCTGATTCACAAGTAGCGCTATGTTGGATCCAAACCCAACCATCACTACTGGTAGCATTTGTTCAAAATAGAGTGTCGGAAATTCAATCCTTAACACACTCTAATATGTGGTATTATATTAACACAAAAGATAACCCTGCGGATTTAGCTTCCCGGGGAGTTTTTCCAAAAAAATTGATTTCTAATCAATTATGGTGGCATGGTCCAAATTGGTTGTCCCTAGACAGGTCGAAGTGGCCGCTTTCATCACTTCACAAACCATTTGAGCAAATAAATGATTGTAAGAGGCAAGCATTCGTTTCGACTTGTTCACAAAAACAATTTCAATTCAATAGATTTTCTTGTTTAAGAAAATTGAAAAATACTTTGGTTATTGTTTCGTTTTAGTTCGAATTGCCCAAAATGAATCCTTTATGGAAGAAATAGGTCTGTTAAAAGATGATAAAAATTTAAATTTAAAACATAGATTATTACGACTTTCTCCTTTTTTGGATTCGGAAGGACTTTTGAGGGTGGGAGGTCGTTTGAGGCATTCTTCGCTTAACTTCGATGGGAAACATCCCATTCTTCTAGCCAAAGATCATATATTGACTAAATTGATTTTCGAAGAAGAACATAAGCGGTTACTCCATCCTGGTCCTCAATTACTTCTAGCAACTGTACGACAAAATTATTGGTCGACTTCTGGGATGAGTGTTGCAAAAAAGATAACTCACAATTGTATCAGATGTTTCAAATTTCGACCTAAACATGTCGATCCAATTATGGCACAGCTACCAAAAGAAAGAGTTACGTGCTCCACTCCTTTTTTTGTAACCGGGGTGGACTATGCAGGTCCTTTTTTATTGAAGGATAGGAAGGGGCGTGGAAGTAAGGCAGTAAAAGGATATGTGTGCCTTTTCATTTGTTTTTCTAGCAAAGCAGTTCATCTTGAACTAGTGACAGATCTAACAACTGAAAATTTTATCGCTGCGTTGCGGCGTTTTACTTCAAGGCGTGGTAAACCCAGCCATATTTATTCCGATAACGGTACGAATTTTGTAGGGGCTGCAAAGGAACTGAAATTATTGAGTGAATTCTTTTCAAAATCAAGTAATAAAATAGAGCGATCGTGTGCCAATGAAAGCATCGTTTGGCATTTTATACCTCCCAATTCCCCCCATTTTGGGGGCCTATGGGAATCAGGGGTAAAATGTGCAAAACACCATCTTTTGAGGGTCATTGGGGAGACAAAATTAACTTATGAAGAGTTTAATACCATATTAGTGCAGGTAGAAGCTACTTTAAACTCCCGTCCATTGTATCCACTTTCCTCTGATCCAAATGATATCCAACCCCTTTGTCCAGCTCACTTTTTAATAGGAAGGCCATTAGTGACAGCACCTGATCCTAATATACTAGACATTACAACAAGCAAATTGTCTAGATATCAATTAATACAGCAAATTCACAGAATTTTTGGCGTCGATTCACGCGATTACTTATCCCATTTACAACAGAAGAATAAATGGGCTCAGACTTCCAAATCAATTACCAAGGGCACACTTGTTCTGGTAAAACAGGATAACTTACCACCGAGAAAATGGCTTCTTGGCAGAGTTATCGAGGTATACCCAGCAGATGATGGCGTTATTCGAGTTGTATCAATAAAAACACACAACGGAATCCTTAAGCGAGCAGTTTCCAGACTCTGTCCACTACCAGATCAAGTGAATCACAACAATGAATAATTTTCACCCTGTATATTCGAATCATGTTTTATATTCATCAGTGTTAATGTTGAACAATTGCATGCAACCGTTCAAGGTGGGAGTATGTTAAATACCTCTCTGGAATATTTGTTTATGGAGAGAAGGCGAGGAGGCGGAGAGCATGACATGACGGAAGAGATTTTGACTTTTGTGACATATTTCAATTTGATAAGAATTTTACGATAATAAATCACATCCAAAAATCAGAAATTGATTAATTACAGTCCACTCTATCGAAGTAGAATTTATTCAGGGGCATATGCGCGAAAATTTCCAAATATTAGGGAATGTTCTAGTTTTGACAATAAGATTGAAAATTACAATGAGGAGGACACATATTGTATAAATACATTTTTTTATAACTTTGGGCGGGATATTGTCAGGCCCAGGTGTTCACTTGTTCTCGAGTTTTTTGCATGCATTAATAATCTGATCTTTTGTTATTTTTGGTAGATCCAGGTAACTGCTATCATTCGTGTCATTTCTACCATTTGCCAATGTATCGCATACTGAATTGGCATCCTCTTTAATATAAACACTTTTGAAGTGAAATGAAGGAATCCATAATTCGTTGTGGATTAGAGATCTGTATCCCTTTATAGTTCATTTTGCCTGGTTTGCGAGATTTTTGCTTTTTCAAATTAAAGTAATTAAAAAAAATTAAGGATTGGATTTCATAGTCGTTTCTGATTTTTCGATAAAAGATCGATAAGCCTCAGCAAGCCTCAGCAATCTTTTCACCGATAGAAGAGGAAAAACCACAACCCCGCCAATATATGGAGGACTCAAGGTCTGGCCAATGGAGTCTAGTAACAAGGACGAGTCTAGACAGGGAACTCAAACATAACATGAGGGCATAGACAATAGATCTGCAAATGTCGCAGTGAAGTGGTTCCAAGCCCATAGGCCCCGTACAAATCTAATCTGATCCTTTACCTTAACTTTTAATTTAATATTGTTTTGAAAATCAATCCAATATTACCACACCCATTTCCAACGTAAAAGTCTCTGAGAATAATTATGTGCTAGACAGATGGACTGACGGACATGCATGATCTTATGAGTGTATCGTTTTTTAATTCAATCTGTTATCTGGAACCCTAAAACTGAAAACAGACATAGAGTACTTACAATGTATTCCACCAAATTGAAAACTGTAGTAAGCATTAAATATGATGAGTCTATGTCATAGTTTTGTATCCTGAAGAAAATTTTGATCAACAAATTAGAACCATGGACTACATTCAATATAATACAGGTAACGATCAGAAATACTTGAAAACCGTAAATTTCACTGATCATATCGATGATGTCGCAAATCTGGTCGAACTTTTTGACGAAAAATATCGTTTCAGTGGTCATGATCTTTCTTGCATCCAAACCTGTATGGTATGCGCCATAGACGGGGTGAATTTGTTTAAGCATGTTCCTGTGCATGAATCTGAGAAGCTTTGTACGCAAGAACAATGAAAATGCACTTGCGATATAACAATTGAGAGCGATATCAGCTGCATGTTGTAGAAAAAATATGTCATAATATCAATTAGTGTAAATTTGAAGTATATGCTGGTTACACATAAGTCATATGAGTTTATACCGCTGACCATCAACAAAAATAGAAGGGACTGGGAAAAGTAGTTTATTCTGTTTGTATTCCAGGTTTTCCTGACACTTGTTCTGCAATTGCTTCTCCAACATGCTGATCGTTTTCGCTAGTTTTACCATCTTCTTTCTTTTCAGAAATGTCGCAGCAATTATAGACACGATATTTGTTGCTAACAGAGAGATGAAAACAACACCGTTAAGAATGATAACGCTCAAAA
Organism: Gonioctena quinquepunctata; assembly: GCA_018342105.1. Classification (NCBI taxonomy): domain Eukaryota; kingdom Metazoa; phylum Arthropoda; class Insecta; order Coleoptera; family Chrysomelidae; genus Gonioctena; species Gonioctena quinquepunctata. Next base: position 232,255 of record JAFIRS010001025.1, on the reverse strand, counting down.
TCGATTCACGCATTTGATATCCAATTCTCATCACCATTGTGTAAACATTAGCGACTACGAGTAATGAACACAGCAACACACTGTATATTAAGTAAAGCACAGAGAGTCCTTTGTAATTGTATAAATCTGGAACCGATAAACCAAACGCCTGTGATACTAATTGTAACAACTTAACACATCTCAGTGAGTTCCGAGGATTCATCGAAGAGTTTTCTTGGAATTGGAGGGACATTTGGAGCTTTCAATCAATTATTTAGGGAATACTAATTTATACCGCTTTGGACGTTCATAGAATGGGGTTAATGGAAATTTCTACGTTGTTTTTCTTATGTTTTCCTGTACCCTTGCCCTCGAAAATAATCATAGTAAGTGCTTCGATCGAAACGATAGAACAGGGCTGGCCTCGTATCTAGATTTGACATTGGAATTAAGAAATTATGTTATCGTGTTGATTGTGCTCCTGTAATAGAACAGATGTTGACCATGCAAAGATGAATTATGTTCCTTCAAATTCACCGAAAACTAACAGTTAACATGAAAATATGTTCGTGTTATTAAAATGCCCTTCAAATGGACGAGCGTTCAATTTAAAGTTGATGTCATTGGATAGCTTATGAAAAAATAAGATAGGAATGTGCAAATAGGTATAGGCCAGCATGAATGAAACATATCTAGAATTTTCCGGAGAACCCAAAAATCCAACAATATACTGGGTGTCCCATTAGAAAAAAAAAATTATATCATAACTTTTTAATGCGACATTCCATTGTTTTTCTATTTGCATTTCCTGGCGGTTCAGGAAAAATGCTACAACTTTCCTGATTCAACCATTTTTCTAGCTCTTCAAATAAGGAGGATATCTATTGGTCCAAATATAACCAATAACCCTGTAAAGTTGGTTCAAAGATATTTCGTACCAGCTTAGTGACTGTTAATATGATGGACATCGCTTAAGTATGCTCTGTAATTTCCTGTCCCAGGTTCAATAAAATAATAAATTTACAATCACCTACCTGATTATCTTTTCCTCACTTCAAAAGTTATTTTCAACAAATAATATTATGTAGATATAAATCCGTACCTGCGATAAGAGATAACAATATGGTCGGATTTGTTTCACAAATGGAGGTTTTTTTAAAACTATTATGAGCTTAGGTAGAGGCACAGGTAGTTTACCTGTGTTTGAAAAAAATGTTGAATTACTTTCCGGCAGTTGTTGGAAAAGTTCGTTCGTTCGCTAGTGTTTCTGAATTTGTTGCAGAGAAACGGATTGGTAAAAGTTCGCTTTCTAAAAATGAGAAAATTATTATTCTCAATGTGTTCAACGTTGTTCGCAACCAAATTTCAACATTCCGAGTTACAAAAATATTTTGTATGAATATGACTGGAGTCGGACAGCCAGCAATATACCAACTTGTGGATGAGGATAAACGCGGCCCCATCAGGTCACCAAAGAGAAGTACAGGAAGAAAAGAAACTGTCAATAAATGAGGATAAAAAGAGGAAGAATCATACCCTCGCTCTACTTGAAAAAAGAAATACCTACCTTGATCAAAATAACGTCTGAATACTATCCTTATAACGCTAAATTTAAATTGAATAATCTACGATAAAAATAAAGCTATTAAATATCCGGCGTGTGCTTTAGCCAGGAAAGTTGTTACTACTTTCCGGGCTGAAGCTCACGCTGGATATTGGATAGTTGGTGATTTCTTATAAACTATATATTTTCCGGAAGCAGGCGTGTTTTTCTACGTTTTGGTTCCGCTCCCTAGTTGATGCGATGATTTTCGACCAATGTTAAGTCCCGATTTCGCCACTTTTCCCGCTCTAACGTCTCGACCTATCGAAGTAACTATACGTAATTATACATATTCGTGATCTCCTAGACGGGACGGACATTTTGTGTTTTTGTTCGAGTCAATAGGACGATTCTCGCTTTTCGTCAAATTTATGGGTCTAGGCCTTGTCCCCCTTTTAATAAAAAATATTTTTTTCCCAATTTTTTCCCGAGACTTCGACCCTATAGCAACTCGACCATTCTGAATTCTGAAGAATTACTCAATCTCTTTTTTTTTCTCAAGATAGTGATTGGGTCTTTTGCTGAAATTGAAAAATATGCCGAAGAAATAATCTAATTTTTGATTTCTTCGAATGTTTTTACTTGGTATACGATTTTTAGAGATTGAATGGAAAATTTGCCCGGAAAATCACGATTTATAGTAGGAGTACGTTTCGTGTCGATTTTTGGCCATTTCCACTTCAAAAGATACGCAAGGGCATTGAAAATTCGATTTTCCATAGAATAATGGAAAATATGATAGGGGTAGATTCTCTTCTTCGATTGGTTACTGCCGCACCACGTTCATGGAAATGACTTTAGCCAGGGGAGTTGTTACTACTTTCCGGCAAAGCACATGCTGGATATTGGATTATTTGTGATTTTATACAAACTATATATTTTCCGGAAGCAGGCGTGTTTTTCCACGTTTTGGTTCCGGTCCTTTTTCGATGCAATGATTCTCGACCAATTTCAGCTTCCGATCTCGCCACTTTTCTTGCTCTAACGTCTCGACCTATCAAAATAACTATGAAAAAACATTCAATTACAAAACTTCTTCAGAATACCATTCTTATAACGCTAAATTTAAATTGAATAATCTACGATAGAAATAAAGCTATTAAATATCCGGCGTGCGATTTAGCCCGAAAAGTTGTTTCTACTTTCTGGGCAAAAGCTCACGCTGGATATTGGATATGTTGGTGATTTCTTATGAACTATATATTTTCCGGAACCAGGCGTGTTTTTCTACGTTTTGGTTCCGGTCCCTATCGAGGTAACTATACGTAATTATACATATTCGTGATCTCCTAGACGGGACGGACATTTTGTGTTTTTGTTCGAGTCAATAGGACGATTTATGGGTCTAGGCATTGTGCCCCCTTTAAAAAAAATATTTTTTTCCCAATTTTTCCTCGAAACTTCGACCCTATATCAACTCGACCATTCTGAATCGATTGGCGTTCGCAGAATTACTCTATCTCTTTTTTTTCTCGAGATAGTGATTGGGTCTTTGTAAAATTGAAAAATCTGCCGAAGAAATTTTTGTTCTGAAAAATAATCTAATTTTTGGTTTCTTCGAATCTTTTTACTTGGTGTACGATTTTTAGAGATTGAATGGAAAATTTGCCAGGAAAATCACGATTTATAGTAGGAGTTCGTTTCGTGTCGATTTTTGGCCATTTCCACTTCAAAAGATACGCAAAGGGCATTGGAAATTAGATTTTCCATAAAATAATGGAAAATATGATAGGGGTAGATTCTCTTCTTCGTTTGGTTACTGCCGCAACGCGTTCATGGAAATGAAACTTTAGCGCTTTAGCCAGGGGAGTTGTTTCTACTTTCCGGGCTAAAGCCTTTGAAGAAAATTGATATTCGTTATAAAAAAAATCAAAACAGAAAAATAATTCTGATAGAGAAGGGCGAAATCATCTGCTGGCGACGACGATATTTCAGGGCAGTTAGACAGTTTCGAAGGGAAAGCAGAAATATCTATTATATGGACGACACTTGGTTAAATGAAGGATACACCGGTGGTGAAATTTTAGTTCTGAAAAATAATCTAATTTTCGATTTTTTCGAATATTTTTACTTGGTATACGATTTTTAGAGATTGAATGGAAAATTGGCCCGGAAAATCACGATTTATAGTAGGAGTACGTTTCGTGTCGATTTTTTGCCATTACGACTCCAAAAGATACGCAAGGGGCATTGGAAATTCGATTTTCCATAGAATAATGGAAAATATGATAGGGGTAGATTCTCTTCTTCGTTTGGTTACTGCCGCAATGCGTTCATGGAAATTAAACTTTAGCGCTTTAGCCAGGGGAGTTGTTTCTACTTTACGGGCTAAAGCCTTTGAAGGAAATTGATTTTCGTTATAAAAAAAATCAAAACAGAAAATTACTTCTGATAGAGAAGGGCGAAATCATCTGCTGGCGACGACGATATTTCAGGGCAGTTAGACAGTTTCGAAGGGAAAGCAGAAATATCTATTATATGGACGACACTTGGTTAAATGAAGGATACACCGTTGGTGAAATTTTAGTTCTCAAAAATAATCTAATTTTCGATTTTTTCGAATATTTTTACTTGGTATACAATTTTTAGAGATTGAATGGAAAATTGGCCCGGAAAATCACGATTTATAGTAGGAGTACGTTTCGTGTCGATTTTTTGCCATTACGACTCCAAAAGATACGCAAGGGGCATTGGAAATTCGATTTTCCATAGAATAATGGAAAATATGATAGGGGTAGATTCTCTTCTCCGATTGGTTACTGCCGCACCACGTTCATGGAAATGAAACTTCAGCGCTTTAGCCAGGGGAGTTGTTACTACTTTCCGGGCTAAAGCACATGCTGGATATTGGATTATTTGTGATTTTATACAAACTATATATTTTCCGGAAGCAGGCGTGTTTTTCCACGTTTTGGTTCCGGTCCTTTTTCGATGCAATGATTTTCGACCAATTTCAGCTTCCGATCTCGCCACTTTTCTCGCTCTAACGTCTCGACCTATCGAAATAACTATGAAAAAGCATTAGATTACAAAACTTCTTCAGAATACTATTCTTATAACGCTAAATTTAAATGGAATAATCTACGATAAAAATAAAGCTATCAAATATCCGGCGTGCGCTTTAGCCCGGAAAGTTGTTTCTACTTTCCGGGCTAAAGCTCACGCTGGATATTGGATATGTTGGTGATTTCTTATAAACTATATATTTTCCGAAAGAAGGCGTGTTTTTCTACGTTTTGGTTCCGATCCCTATACGTAACTATACATATTCGTGATCTCCTAGATGTGACGGACATTTTGTGTTTTTGTTCGAGTCAATAGGACGATTTTCGCTTTTCGTCAGCTTTATGGGTCCAGGCCTTGTGCCCCTTTCAATAAAAAATATTTTTTTCCCAATTTTTTCTCGAAACTTCGACCCTATAGCAACTCGACCATCTGATCGATTGCTTCGCAGAATTACTCTATCTTTTTTTTTCTCGAGATAGTGATTGGGTCTCTTGATAAAATTGAAAAATCTGCCGAAGAAATAATCTAATTTTTGGTTTCTTCAAATTTTTTTACTTGGTACGATTTTTAGAGATTGAATGGAAAATTTGCCAGGAAAATCACGATTTATAGTAGGAGTTCGTTTCGTGTCGATTTTTGGCCATTTCCACTTCAAAAGATACGCAAAGGGCATTGGAAATTAGATTTTCCATAGAATAATGGAAAATATGATAGGGGTAGATTCTCTTCTTCGTTTGGTTACTGCCGCAACGCGTTCATGGAAATGAAACTTTAGCGCTTTAGCCCGGGGAGTTGTTTCTACTTTCGGGCTAAAGCCTTAAGGAAATTGATTTTCGTATAAAAAAATCAAAACAGAAAATTACTTCTATAAGAAGGCGAAATCATCTGCTGGCGACGACGATATTTGAGGGCAGTTAGACAGTTTCAAGAAAGCTGAAATATCTATTATATGGACGAAACTTGGTTAAATGAAGGATACACCGTTGGTGAAATATGGCGGGATTAAAATGTAATTCGCGAGGCCAGGATTTCATGGAAGGATGGTCCACTGGAATTAAAGCACCCTCGGAAAAAGCAGAAGATTAAAAATTACTCACATTGGTAGCAAAAATGGATTTGTCGATGGTGGCTAAAGCATTTCAATCAAATCGACTGGAGACTATCATAAAGACATGAACGCTGATGTTTTTGAAGAATACTTCCAGAAAATGCTAGATCTTATTCCTCCTGGGTCTGTTATAGTCATGGATAATGCCAGCTACCACTCAAGAAAATCCGAAAAAATACCAACGCTTCTTGCAAAACAAATGACATATTCATTGGCTTACTTCAAATAAGAAGCCATTTCACAAAGATATGCTGAAAAAGGAGCTACTGGAAATTGTAAAGTTGAATAAACCTCTTTGTACGAAATTTGTTGTCGAAGAAATCGCTTCAAAACGGAATGTAATAGAACTTCTCCTTCCGCGCAAGTGAAAGGGTTTGTAGCAAGGCATAACACTACTTTTAAAATAAGAGACGTTGAAAATCTCTTTCAAAAGGGAATGAAGAGAGTGGATTGCGAAAAATGGAGTAAGTGCGTCGAACATGCGATTGGAATAGAAGAAAGAATGTGGGAAGCTGATAACATGCTAGAAAACACTTCAGAGCCCCTTATTATTCCTCTGGACCCCAACGACGATAGTTCATCGGACTACTCGGAATATGATGTCTAAAATTTAAAAAAATTGTTGTATTGTAAATAGTATATTTTTTTTTATAAATATTAATATTTATTCAAATTCATTTATTTTCATATTATTACTTTTATATAAGTTTTTATCTACTTAATATTAGAATAATTAATATATCAATTATCTGCCTATATCTATAATTATAATCATGTATACTTATTATTATAGTTATTATTCTAATAAAATACATTACGCCGTGTCACATAAATTTAAACATTAGCAAAACTCCTCTATCTATTGTTATGCAAATTAAGGTGATCATAATTTGAGACCGATTTGGGGTGTGCACGTCTTAAATCACTGAAATACGGAATTTTTCATTACTGTCATTGCAAGTTTGGAATACATTCTTCAAGTTGTCCACCCTGTTCTGTCATTGCAAATTTAAATTTTTTCCACTCTCTCACATTAGGAAACAGAGTATAGATATTTCAATTTTTAACATTACACCAATTCTTGAAACTTTACAAAAATATATTTCAATATTACATAATAGAACTATAATAATTTAATACATACATACATACATACATAATAGAACTATAATAATGAACTATAATAATTTAACAAATTCTCACGTTGATACATCATTAAAATCATCATTATTTTGTTTTGAAGGCATTCTTGCCTTCTCCGAGTGTTCTAATTATAGGTGAGGCTTGTGAATACTTTGCAACTTTACATATATTTCATTTTGAAAATTAATACAAATTAATTCAAACAAATACAGAGGGTGTGAAAATTAAAGTTTTGCTGATATGCAAATGGAACGATTCGCATACGTTGGTGAAGCAAGCTGCACTTGCTGTTTTTGATGCTCACAAATGGGGTGGAAAACGGCATCCCCGAATATGAGAAACACAAAAGAATTTGGAACCTAGTCAAAAATGAAACCGGAAGAGGAAAACAAAATATAAATATAAATCGGGAATTATTTCTAGACAACAAACTTGTAGATGATAAAAATAAAATTGTCGACGCTTTTGGCTCATATTTTCCGACCATAGCGAATGAACACTTTGAGTCGACATCGTTCAAAAATCTACACCACCATGCATGTAGATCATACTTTTTATTTTACTCCGGTGCATCCAAGTGATGTAATCGAAATTATTTGTAACCTCAAGAACACAAACTCGGTTGGAATTTAATCTGCGAACCATTAGGATTTTTAATAAAAGATTCTATTGAAACTGAAGTATTCCCAGATAAACAAAAAATTGGATCAGTAATACCGATATTACGCTTATCGAGAATTACCGGCCGGTGACAGTTCCAACAGTCATATGTAAAATAATTGGAAGATCAGTTTATTTAAAAATACTTGCGTTCCTAGAACAATTCGACATAATATCCAAGTTCCAGCATGGTTTCAACCCAGGTAAATCATCGGAAAGTGCATTCCACACTTTATTAAAGTATATCTCACTTGACAGAAGGAAATATGCCGGTCAACTTTTCTTTGACTTATCGAAAGCATTCGAATTATTGACCCCGACATTATATGCAAAAAACTTATTCACTTGGCTTCAGGGGTAACTTTCTTCATGGCTCGGATCATACCTGACTCTCAGAAGATATATGTTGAAGTTGACAACTTTCAGTCGCAGCAGTATGGCATTGATCTTGGGGTTCCTCAAGGCTCTATATTAGGTCCTCCTCAATTTTTCTTCTTCTCATCAATGGTATGCCTGATCATATGAGCACATATTATGTAGTTTTGTATGCAGATGATACAACGATTGCAGCGAATGCCAATAACCCAGCGAAACTCCAGGAAAAATTTAATACATTGAGTCTCGAATTCATTCACATTTGTTGTCATAAAATGTTTTGATGGTGAATACAAAAAAAATTTTGATCAATTATATTCCAGGACAAATAAAAAATTGATAACTTGCATGTTAGATTAGGTGATGAAATAATTGAATCATCAGATAACACCAAATTCCTTGGTACATATATCGATGGTAACATGACCTGGGGTATGAATCATGTCAGTAAGAAAGTTAAAAGTTGGTATTAAGTAATTCAAGGCCGTATCCAGGGGGGGTGGGGGAAATCAGTAAAATATATCTGGAATAAGGTGAAAATCAGGTAGTTTTATGTACATACCATACACTAATTCACATTTTCCAATTTTGTTTAAATACCCTTAATTTATCTATATATAAACTATTCATGATATTCCAACGAATGATCCTAAGAAGTGTTTCCGAATAAAAGTTGCTAGCCTTGACGTAATTAGACAATTGAGGTCCAATTTCAATAGAGACCAACTTTTGAAAGTGTACTTTGCTCTTGTATATTCCCATATTTCCTATAATATTGCTGCTTGGAAAACTAAATCAAATATTTGTCTCCCAGAAAAGGTTTGTACGACTAATATATAGAATAGATTACAGAGAATTTTGAAGACCCCGCTTTATTGAGAATAAAGCTATGTGCGTACCGTGCATTTATATTTACAAATGTACTCTGTTATTCCAAAAACAGATAAAGAAATACAATCGAAACTGCGATTTCCATGCATATCCTACTAGAAAAGGCGAATTAATAAGACTTCAGAAACATTCAACTCGTCTGTATGAAAATTGTCCGTCTTACAAGGGGGCAAAATTTTATAATCACTTGCCTGACGAAATAAAAAACTTAAATTTCCCATTTCAAAGCGAAACTCAAAAATACTTGATACTTGATTAATGGTTGCTTTTATCCACTAACCATCTAACTTGTGGAATTATTATATTTTATTGTCGGAGATTTTAATATAGACTGGTTGTCAGGAAAAGGTTAAAGGATATGATAACTGATGCTGGGCTAGAAAAAATTGTGAAGGAATGCACTCATTTCAACAAGGGCAGTGGTTCTCTCATAGATCTAGTACTCACTAATAGCGATGAACTCAAAGCAAAAGTCACCAATACACCTCAGATAACTGATCATTTTATTATCTCACTCAAGTTAATAGGGACTACTTCAGAAGCAACGGCACTAAAAATTCAAAGCAGGGGAAGAAATATTGATTATGACCATATAAATCAAAGATTACAAGAAATAAATTGGGACTTCAGAATACAGGATATTGACGAAAAATATAGGACTTTTTATTCAGACGTAAGTAATATCCTTAAAGAAATTGCGCCAATAAGACAAACGAAAATTTTTCCAAAATATAAAGAACGGTGGACACAGCATGTTCAAGAGTGTACACGAAATAGGGACATCAGTTATAAAAAGTTTATCACTGACAAAACTCAAGAGAATTGGGAAACAGTTTATTCAAACAAAATAGAAATACAGCAGTGAAAGTTATGAGAGAAGCAAAACGTAAATATTTTGATAACAAAATTGTGGAAAATGAAGGAAACTCTGTTAAAATGTGGGAAACATTGAAACTCTGTCTCCCAAGGAAATTAATAGATAATACCTTAGAGGAACTTAAAATAGATGATGATATCACAAAAGATATATATGCAATGCCAGATTTACTAAATAATTATTATGTAGAAAGTATACAACAGCTCCATAGTGAAATAGACAATACAGGCCCTGATTTTCCAATTTTACGAAGATATCGTGAACGTGTTTTAGATGGATTCAAATTAATTGACTATGAAAAACTCAAAACTATTATTTTTCCTTTGGCTAACAAAGGTAGTCCAGATGATGTAAATATACATTTTCTGAAGAATTGTTTCGATAATATTGCACAGCCCCTGTTGAACCTCATCAACTCCTCTTTTGAAACTTGTAGAGTTCCCAGTGATATCAAAGTATCCACAATAGTACCAATTCCTGAGGTAAACAATTCCAACGATGCTAAAGACCTGCGACCAATCAATATGCTACCTTCAATAGAGAAAATATTAGAGAAAGCTTTATATGAACAAATTTTGGATTTTCTGGACCAGAATGGAGTAATCAATAGTGTGCAGTCGGGTTTCCGTGCTGGGCACAATTGTGAAACAGCTTTAGAGTGTGTGCTTGATGATTTCAAAAATAATTCAGATAAACATTTAATGACAGGAATAGTTTTCCTTGACCTGCAAAGAGCTTTTGAAACTGTTGACAGGGGTAGGTTGGTAAAAAAATTAGAAAGTATTGGTATTATTGGGGATGCATTGGCATGGTTGGTTGATTATCTCGAGAACCGAAGACAAAAACTTAAATTGAACAATACCCTATCTGATGAAATCATAAACGAACAGGGTGTTCCACAGGGTAGTGTACTTGGTCCCCTATTATTTTTGATATACATTGACGATGTGGTTAATAATGTTGGAATATGCTCAATTCATTTATTTGCTGATGACACACTGATTCATTTTTCAAATTCAGAATCTACGACGGAAGTGAATATAATCAACGAAACACTAGAAAACATATTAAGATGGTGCTGTGCCAACAACCTAAAGGTAAATGCAAAAAAAAAACAAATTCATGTTGATAGGCAACGACAAGGAATATAAAAAGTTCAAAGAAAATATGTGTGAAATAAAAATCAACAATAGTTCAATTGAGCTAGTGGATACTTACAAATATTTAGGAGTAATTATTGATAGAGATTTGGAATTCAAAGAACATGCAAACTATATAATAAAAACAATATCATTTAAAATAAACTATTTGTATAGAAGCTCCAGATTTCTCTCCATATGGTCAAAAACTTTTATTTACAATACAATAATTCTTAATCACTTCAACTACTGCTCTACCATACTATTGTTACTACAACAAAATGAAATGAAACGATTACAGAAATTGCAAAATCAAGCAATGAGAATGATATTATCCTGCTCTAAACTAACACCCATAAATGAAATGTTGAATACGCTTGACTGGTTACCAGTAGAAAAAATGTTACTATCTGAGGGAAAAAATATCTTTCGTATCAGAACACCACAACTACAACACCCGAAATAGAAATAATTCATTCATTCCAAATGTGAAAACAAAAAATCGCAAAATTCAGTTTTTTTCAGAGGACTAAATAAGTTCAATGAACTTTCTGAGGACATAAAAAATTCACCCTCTCTTGCTGTATTTAAAATTAAATTGAAGAGACTTCTGTTGAGTGAGTGCAAACCTCGATGATGATACCTATTATTAACTTTTATTTGTGTGTGTGTATATGAATGTATATATAGTGTTGTGCTAATTACTATATGTTTGTTATCAATGTATTTCTATGTAACTATATTTTTATTCTAATTATTTCATTTATTGACTGTACTTATATATTACTCTTGGGCTTAATAAAAGATTCATATATATATATATATATATATATATATATATATATATATATATATATATATGTTAACTGTCTGTGAATTAATTGTTGTCTGACGTATCCTATGTCATTTTTATGATCGGGAAGGATTCAATAATTTTATTATCATATTATTATTTTATTATTATTATTACAGAAAAATACCCGACGATGGCATTGGCAGTATAGTATTTCTAATCCCAATTGAACCGACATAAAAAGTTTCGAGAAGGAATTCTCTTCCACACGACAGAACTTTTTTATGATTGTACCAGGAAACACTGGTAGTTCATAAATTTCCCATTTGCCGCACAGTGCATATGAACACTCCTCGTAGTGCTCTTATTTTTATTGCCGTTCCAATTGGGATCAGAATAACTATAACAAAAAACAGTATTTTTATCCGATTCTTGGAATTCTTTATTAAACATGATATTTTTGAACAAATACGTAGTTATAACAAGGTACTCGAGTAAAAAAATAATAAAACCCATAAAACGAAACAAACTGTTCTGAATGTTGTCAGACACTAGCACTCCATACATCTTACTGTTCACCCAATCAATCCACACGACGTTTCAGGCCTATCCATAGTCCCCCATGAGCATTCAATCGGGGTATTCTAGCGACCTCGAAAGGAACTTTGGTTTTTTCAACTGGCACGATTTCGAAATGAGTCAGAAGATGGAAGTAAAGTAATTTCGCTTGCAGAATGGAATACTTCGATCCCATACACGTCCTTGAACCGAACCCAAAGGGTGCAAACGTGTTCGGTTTCATTTTGTGCTTGTTCTCGTCGCTGAACCTTTCCGGGATGAATCTTTCCGGTTCGGGAAAGAATTTGGGATCGTTGTGCATGCTGTAAATCGGGGTGATGATCCTGGCACCTCTTTTCACCAAGATTGGTTTCTCGTCCGGTAAAACAGGCTGGATAACGTAGTCTTTTGAGCAAATTCTGTCGACTTCGATGACGGAAGGCCATTTCCTCATACTTTCTGTAAAGAAACGAAACATTTTGTACTGATTGATTTCAATCTCCCGTATTGTTTTACCTTGAACGACCATATCGATGTACTTCATCCCGTTGATGATATCGTATGACAATTTTCCTTCGCAATTCTCGGTAGTTTCGAGAATTTCCTCTCTGAGTTTCTCCTGTATATCAGGATTCACTGCTAATTCGTATCCCATGAAACTTAATAGAGTTGGTGCAGGAGCACAAGAAGCGAAATGGAAAAAGAAGGCCTGGGCAATGATGTCCATGTTCGACCAATCGGCATTGAAATCTGGAAAATGGAAAGACAACATACACTCATTTTATCTCGCTTGGAATCCCTCATAGAAGTAATTCTAATTTTTTAAGATATATAGATTGGCTATTACTTTCACCAGGTTCTCTTATTTATAGTGCAGTCAAACTATACAATCATCTCTCACCCATCTACAAAAACATTGTATTTTAGGTTAGTTTAGATGTGAAACTCTATTGAATACTTTTAGCTAGTTTATTCATTTTAAACTGCTCAAGTTTGATGATATCTGTTTCGTGAAAAATGTATTTTTACCGAGAAAATCAAAAAGGAGGAGGTTCTCTCGTCGACGCGTATATTTTTTTTTATGTATGACCCCGCATAACTTTTTACTGAGACGTCCGATTTCGATAATTCTTTTTTCAGTGGATAGGGTGTACTTCGAAGTTGGTCCCATTCGAATTCAAAAGATAAAATCCACCCCTAAGAGTAGCAAATTGAAGGATATTGATCACTCACCCTCTGAATTCTGGTCCGTTAACCGATTCTATCAGGCATAACTTTGTACTGGGTTCTTCGATTTGGATGATTCTTTTTTTATTTGATAGGATATACCTCAAAGTTGATCATATTTGGATTTCGAAAGGAATTATCGACCCTTACGGGTAGAAAAATAGGGGATAATTGATTTTTCACTTGTGAACATTGGCACACATATGTAGTTGACAATGACAGATCGCTATTGTCATTATTTTTGTTCTCCTACATCCGTCACGATCATTATATTTTATGAGAGGATGGAATGATATACAAAGTAATGAAATAAACTAACCAGAACAACAAAAATAATTTATATTACAACAAATAGTAAAAGTAGATAATCATATTATTTAACTGGTGATAGTTGAAGTAAGGTGGGTAGGTAAGTATTTTGGAAGTAATAAAAAAACAAGTAGGTAGTAATTAGTAGATTTCAGCCACAAAAAATTGAAAAATAAAAACTTTTTAACAAAAAATTAAACCGACGAAATACGGAACTGAAAAGTAGAAAATAAAATAAACCTTCTTAGTCTCAATAACTAAGCTCCTAAACTAATGTAAGTAACTGATTTTGAGTCGGCGCCCATTTTACATGGGCCTCAAACTTCTCAACTCTCTTCCCAACACTATAAAGAATGAGAAGATATCAACAAAATTCAAAAAGCTTTTAAAATTATTTTTCATTACCAATTGTATTGGGATATTTTGATCATCAGAACTAATCGTTTCTATTCCACATGTATGTATTCTGTTCATGCCCTATGACGTTTCCAATATCATGTTTATGATCTTAATGGAATAAACCTATTTATTATTATTATTATTGAAAAAATGTAATATTAAATTATTTATCAATACCAGACACACGTGTGAATCGAAACATCAGTGCGGTTAATACTAAATATACGCTTAAACTCCTCCCGGCATGGAATCAACAAAGGCTACAAATAAGGTTATATTGTAACTATCTGGCAGTTGTTGTAACTATTTCTTCATTGAATTCCTATATGCATGCAGAGAACTCTTATTTTTTCTATAAAATGGTAGTACTTATATGTTACCATATAACATTTTAACAATACATTATTAATTAGATTTTATCAATATGTTTTTATAACTGGGTTGTTTTATTCAATCTCAATTATTCAGGAAAATTCTCGAGAGATTAGTTTAGTACGCAAATGAATTACATCACGCACAAAATAAAACCACTACAGGGTGAAAGCTAGGTTAGCCGCGCAATTTAGTTTTCAAGTTGTATTTCTCAAATGGAATATAACACTCCGCTCAGTTCACTCAAATTATCACTGCTACAACGTGGTAAGGACAAAAGAACTTATGTTCTGGGTTTCATAAACTTACTTCTGTAAATCCCTTTCGTTGGAAGTTCCTTGTCTTTATTCATTCTAGCTCTGTTTCTGCCTTGCAGAAGTAAATGTATCAAATCAGCCCCCAGAATTCCATTTTTTCTTTCCTTCTCTCTGATCTCCAACGTGTCGCTTATAACCTGCCTGAAGAAGGAATCTGCTTCCCAGTCCACAATCTTCATTTTCAGGAACTGAAAATTATATAAAAATAGGCTGATTCAGCACAAATACGACTAACTGGTTGACTTTGAATCTCAATATTATATTCAAAATTCACCACACTCTACTAGAACCAAGCACCGTTAGTTCTTATGTCTGTGCCTAATACACGAGAATTTATTGTATTAAAATAATAGAAAATTAAGTTTGAGAAGAAATTAATGAGTGTTACAACCAGTAATAAATTTGGCGGAGTCGGTAGGATCGTTTAGCGCTCCCAAGACGGTTAATCGATGGAGAAAATCTAAAGAAGATCTTTTTACATTCGTAGTTAAGTAGTGGTTTCCAAACCTTGGTGAGGAAAGAGGTGTATTGGAATTGGAGGGATATATTTTGAAAAGTAAGTTCCTCACAACTTGACATTTAAGAAATTGATGAAGCCTACATATTTAGGTGGAAGAAGAGTCAGACTAGTCGTCAGGTGAAGAGATACGTTTATGTTGAAAGCAGAGGAAAAATTGCCGAAGCAAAGTCGTTTCTTCAAACTCGCTGCACTCAGTTCGTTTGAAAGGGAGAGTTTCTGATGAAGAATAATTGAATATGAAATGTGATTATAGGTGTTCATTGATTTTTAGATACCAATTTCCACACTACTGCTTGCTGAACACTTTGTATTCTGCCAACAATTGGTGAAGATCGACGAGTTGGAGGATGTTGAGTTTGTTATTAGATTATAGTCAGATACATGCCGATAGATTTAATAAATAGAAGTTCAGTTTTTGCAAACAAGGCGTTTATAAAACTATCAGGAGAGGACCTTGTCGATACACTGCGGCTTTTCAAAGTTCTCCCCATGTTAAGACATTGTGATTGCCCGATAGATGGCACGGGGGGAATCAATTTTAAAATTTCAAATAGCATGGGAGGTCAAATGGCACATCGTTGAAAATATAATTGAATTCTCTTTTCAACCATCCTACTTTTTTTCAATTTCGTTCAAACGTTTTTTCACTATATGCATTTGAAATGTCGAGCATAACAAAATTTAAAATGCATATTGGGAAAAAAGAATTGACAAAATTCAATAAAATTAGATGGAAAGATAATTGAATCACACTCTCCAAAAACTAACAACATATCAACTTTTTCAGTTCTTGTTTAAATATTGTTATTTTCCATGATTTTCAAACAATGAGGTACACAATAGCTACCTAATTGACTTTGTAGAAGAGATGTAAAATAAAATGTCGATACTTCAATTTATTCCGCAACAATGTAATGATTTGGTTTCAGTTGCGTTGGTCACAGGCTACTCGATGATTTAAAATCTTAATTTAATCTCAGTAAGATTATTCATTTAACGAAAGTTCTAACGTTATATTTTCAGTTTTTTATCGAAAGTTTTCTCACAACATAATAAAGTGCGGTATCAAATTACCATGTTGCAAGTTGCCATTTGAAAAAAAATAGTAATAAAAATTTTAAAATCAAACGTCACAGCTGAAACATTTTGATCGAAAACAGTAAAGTTATATTTTTACAACCATTTTTGGACTGAAATTAGTTATTTAAACGTATACATAGCCCTCATAAATAAAAATTCATTTGGAAAAAAAAACGATCACAAACAGTACTCAGGGTCTACTATCACTATTTTATTCGAGTGTAACCCGAAGGCTCTTACTCTTTCAACATTAAAAACAAGGACTAGAGAAGAATCTTTGGTCCTTGCCATGGTGGTGATTCTCAAAAATAGCCGAAAAATAATTTTTGATCTGAAAGTTTTTTAAAATGTATTACTTTCTATAGAGGATGCAGCTTTCACTACCCTGTATGGATTAATAAATAGCCCATCACTCCAGAGAGCGCCTGGGACGTTTAAAACGCGAGGGGTCGTCTATATTGTAATCAGTGGCTTCCCTCACAAGAGGATTCTCGTGGGCTATTGCACAATCAAATACTCTCTGATTGCGTTCTCTGATGATACTTCTGATGGAAGGCAGATTTAAGTCCTCAAGTATCCGTTCGTTCCGCACGTACCACGGAGCGTTCGTTATCATACGCAGAACTTTCATTTGCGCCCGTTCCAGGACGCGAATGCTGGTTCTGCAGGTCTGGCCCCAGGCGGCTGAGGCATACAAAATGACAGGTCTGAAAACAATTTTGTAGATCATAACTTTATTTTTCAGGGAAAGTGTACTTTTCCTGTTTACTAACGGATAGAGTGATGCCATTTTCTTATGTGTCTTATTTTTTATCAATTTAACGTGTGGCCTCCAGGTGAGTCGGCGATCCAATGTAACTCAGGTACTTGACCTGCTCCAACCAATTTATCTCCCTTCCAGAGACAGTCACTCCTCTCTCTGGGTTGTTTCTCTTGCGACCCATCGAGATAGCCTGCGTTTTGTCAGGATTCACCCTTATTTTCCACTCCAGATACCACTGCTGGAGGTCGTCTAATGCATACTGCAAATAGACGACACCCATCAGATGGTCGGCTGAAGAAGAAAGTAAGGCCGTATCATCAGCGTAAAGGGAAATCTTCACGTGTTCACTCCTGGGTATGTCTGACGTGTAAAGAGCGTAGAGCATAGGAGACAATATTGCCCCCTGAGGAACGCCGGCCTCAATTGCTCTCGAATCCGAGAGACAATTGTCGACCTTGACTTGGAATGTCCTACCCATGAGAAACGATTTAAGCCACTTCACCAGACCCAGAGGCAAGTGGAAGTCTATCAATTTTGAAAGCAAGCCTTCATGCCATACTCTATCGAACGCTTTACTGATGTCAAGAAGTATGACATAGGCGCTGTTGTTGGTATTTAATGAATATATCGTATCTTCCACCAGCCTCAGAACCTGAAGTTCGGTGGAGTGAGCTCGGCGGAAGCCGAACTGCTCATTCGGTAGGATATTTCTGTCATCCACTTCATCGTCGAGCCTTTCCAGGACGATTTTCTCAGCCAACTTAGCTGAACTGCAAAGCAGACTGCTTGGA
This sequence comes from Gonioctena quinquepunctata, assembly GCA_018342105.1. Taxonomy (NCBI): domain Eukaryota; kingdom Metazoa; phylum Arthropoda; class Insecta; order Coleoptera; family Chrysomelidae; genus Gonioctena; species Gonioctena quinquepunctata. Next base: position 214,345 of record JAFIRS010001025.1, on the reverse strand, counting down.
CGATAATTTTGTGGGAAGGTCGGGTTTTGTCCTTCCTTTGGAATCATCACCACTATGGCATGCTTCCACCTTCGAGGAAATATTTTAAGGCGCATCGAATTGTTCATTATGTTCAACAATGACTGCAACTGGTTATCCGGAAAATACTTAATCATTCGATTCGTCATAACCAGGCGCTTTTCTAGGATTTGATCCTCTAATGTGCGCCTTAAGTTCATCCAGCGAAGCCGGGCGAATGTCATCTCGATTTGGCTCTCTTAAGGTGCGACGAACCCTATCTTCTAACAGAAGGTCTCGATCCAGATCATCGTCTGGATGCTCGTTCAGCCTAAATTGCCTTTCCATCGAATCTGCAAATGCTCGAGCTTTAGACGCAGAGTCATAGCCCATTCCACCCTCACCGTGAATAAGGGAAAGATCGGCTTTTTTAGTCTTTAAATTTTTACTAAGTTTCCATAATTGATTGTTGTTTTCTAGATTTTGAAGTGAATTGCCGAATCTTTCATGCCTAAATTCCGTTATGCTTCCTCTTACCTCCCTATTCAACTGATTAGCTCGGATTCTGTCCGCAGGAAACCAACTCCTTTGCAAGGCTTTTTTCGCCCTATTTCGTTCACGTATTAGATTTTCAATCCTTTGCGGGAATTCATCATCGTATTTGGGAGCTTGTTCTCTGCGGGAGGAATCCATCAAGGCATTATTAATGGTGAGTTCGTAACGCGCTACGGCCTCATCCAACTCAAGTGGAGAATTCATTCTCTCAGGAGCGCAATATGCAGTCTCCAGGAAGGAACTGAACATCTCCCAGTTTACTTTCGTACACAGACGATCTGTCTGGGGCGGTGGATCACCTCCTAGCGTCAAAATAACCGGGTTGTGATCAGAGCTTAACTCGGTGAGAACGTGCATGTCCCAGTTCCAGGGGATATTCCTGGCCAGGGCAATGTCAAGCACATCAGGTCTACCGTTACCGGCACCAAAAAACGTCGGCTCACCTGGAGCCAACACCTGGTATTCATACCTGTCACTGTGTTGCCACAGTCGCCTACCATTCGTGTTGGTAACAAGGCTCCACTGTACGTGCTTAGCGTTCAGATCCCCTGCAACAATAACGGGTTGATCTGTTCCCATCAGAAGCACATCGAGTGCTTCAGGAAGTATTCTATTGTTCGGAGGGTTATAGGCACTGATCAAACGAATAGGACCACTCCTCGTGTTGAAAACAATACCTACTGATTCTAAACCATGGGTATCATCATTGGAAATGCCGAGCTGCACGTGCGAATGACAGCGTTTTACCAAAATGGCAACACCACCACCCGGACGACCAATTCGGTCATTTCTAAGCATTTTGTAGTTAGGAAATCTAACAGGTTGTCCATTAAGACGAGTCTCTTGCAGAAAAGCAACATCAATGTTGTTCTCTACAAGAAACTCTATAAACTCGAGTCTGTTCTGGAGAAGACCGTTGCAATTCCAACTCACCGCCACAAACAGTAACAAATGATACAGGTTGTATTCTAAATGTCATATGGAGACAAAAAACTGAAAATATACCAGATATCCCATTTGAAAATCGAAAGTTTATGTCACTTCCGGTGAATCCGGAATTTTCATGAAGTTGAGTTACTTGACAAAAAATGCAGTTTTATGCATTAAACAGATCCTCCGAATTTCATTCCATTATCTCCGAAAACAAAAAAGTTATAGGGGCGAGCCACCTTCCGTGGACACTCGGTATATGAAATATTTCAAAAAGCGTGCGGAAATATTCTAAGGATGGTTTGGAGTTCAGTAAAAGTGTTTTTATCACATTGATGTTCAAGTCAGGTATCATCGAGTCAGGATATCGCTACTCATAAATATTGGTGGGAAGCCTGACATGCGCATAAGTGGGTCGAAAACATATTCCCCGAAACTCACCTTCACCAGTTTTGGTGCGATCAAGTAAACGCTGAAACTGAGAACCTTCGGCTTGCTAATGGTGTCGACAGCCTTGTGGCACATTTGCCAAAATTCGTTATCAGGCTCGGCGAAAGAATCGATGGTGATGCCGAACGATGATTTGGCCGAAACGTCGTTGCAGAATCGGGTGGTGGCGTCTCTCATTTCGATAGCCAACAAGTCATCATTTTTGTTCAGGAAATGTTTCGCCAGTCTTTCTGAGTAGTCGTTCATAGTGCCGAAGAGGTTTTTGATTTTACTGGACGTGAAAGAGGGTGTTACTGTCTTCCGCACTTTTTGCCATTCTTCGCCTAGAACACGCGAAAAAATATTAGAATAGAAACAAATACAAGATTAAAGAAAAAAGCCAAGTGAAGTGGAATATAAATAAGAAATAAAAGAACACAAAGTCATCTTCACATAGGAATGCAAACTCCCATAGAAATGAAAATTAATTGCAAATGTTTTTTTCTGATAGATTTTCAGGTGAATATAATTCAACGTTCCGCGTGGTATTTGCCAGGAAAGTAGTTGTTTTCGCTTGTGGTCTACCAATTGCGTTTCAATTTATATTGATTCCTATGTGAAGATGACTTTGTGTTCTTTTATTTCTTATTTACAAATACAAGAGTTCCTTCCTAGGTGTAAATTTTTTATCTGGTTATTATTTTCTGTAAAAGCTGGGTTCTCGAACTCAAGTATTCATTGATTTGTTTGAAAATATGAACAAAATGTTCATAAAATGCAAACTTTCAATTTCAGATTATTTCTTTTGAGTTAGAGCCCTTTCAGAATATCTATCAAATTTTGTTCAAGGTCCAGCGTGGCTTTAGCCGAAGAAGTGTTTGTTTTCTGTTAGACATTCACAAAAAATAACTGCATTTTTATCGTGGATTTTTCAATTCATAAAAAATCTTTCTATTCAATATTCAATTTCCCTTTTCAACTTGAGTATTTATATTTTTTGATGTGAAACATCTATTACCGCAGCTTGGCAGTAAAATCGACCAGTTTGCCGTCACGGCAAACGGCATGACGCTCTCTCATGCCGTGACGACTCCCTTGTGTGTGTGCGCGCGCATACTTCACACTCCCTTGCTTCTCTGTATGAGCTGCTTACTATATCTATCCGACTATAGTATGACTTGTAGTATGGGGTGCAACGCCGCAGTGGCGGAATCGAAAAAACTGGTCTAGAAAGTATCCATTTATGTTCATTTACCGCTGTGATAAAAAGGGTGTCCACAAAGTACGATAGTTTACATTTTTCGGTAGCAAAAGTCAAAACGGTATTTGTTTTGTGATTCGGCGGATAAAAGCTTCGTATCAAACATAGGCACAGTGTCGAAAGTGCGCGTATATTGAACGAACGACAATGAACGATTTCTCCGCAAATAACCTCAAATACTGCGTAGACGCGTTTACAGTTGCCACAAGCATTCGCTCTGCAAGTGCAGGAAGTTTTTGTAACTTCTCTGTTACAATCAATATACAAAAGGAAAAAAGGTCAATTGACAAATTTTGCAAGTTCAATGTTCACATTGACATAAACAATTACATTTTTTCATACTAATAATTACAGTAATCTAAAAACCATGCATGAAACATATTTTTATTCATTAAATACACATTCAAAATTATTTTTTAGTCAAATAATGACAGTAAACGAACAATATGGAATTTATGGGAAAATGTATGTATGTAGAAAATAAAACAATATTTTAAATATATTTTTTTATATTTCTTCCATATTTATTAATACTTCTTTAATATTTTTTTTAATGGTGTAATTTTGATTGAATTTTATCAATTGTTTGTGAAAATATTCATTCGCCTCTAATTCGGCGGATTCTTTGTCGCTGCTGCTTGGCTAATCACTTTCGCATGTATGCTGGAATAATATTTTTTTTACTTCCCCCATCTGACACTCATGACCCCATTATACCAATGCTGCTCCTTTTTTCACCACAGACTGATACCCGAAACCGATGTGGCTTGAAATGGGTAAAAATCCAGTTGCAACCACTCGATCCATCACGAATATAAACACTTTTCAACTTGACAATAAATTACATATAAACACTACGATGACAGGCGAATTACGTATTCGCAGTGCACGTATTCAGTTGGTTAAATGGGGTTCGCAGACTACTCGTTACTAGGCCAATTTCCGAAACAGGGGCTTAATTTAATTCAAAGGTTATACATGCCGAATCACAACGCAACCGTAGTTTTTACGTTTGTAACAAACAAATTCAAACTGTAATTACCCCCATTACCCCCCTCCCCTCCCCCTAAAATACGCGCTAGGTGTGAGGTTTCTATTTATACAAAAATTTAAACTAATAAAATTACTCCATATTTCCTATTGGTTTTTGGTTTGTATCAATTAGAAATTTGAATATTCACTGAGATGTTTCACATCTGCCGGGCGTCCAGTGACAGCCAACTTTTTTTTTATCTCAAGTAAGGCATGATATTTTCGAAAAATTAGTGTGAATAATAATTTCTAGATAAAGAAGTTCCAGCGTTTTCCTTAATTATTGTTAATGTGATGAAATATCCATATATTTCCACTCACCTTTCAAAGCAAAAATGCATTTGGTGAAAAGTGGGTCAAGGTCATCATGTATAAGCACACGGTGATCATTGAAATGCACATAGTCTGTCACCAACATTTGAGTAACAAGATCTGGATCTTTGATCATCAAACCTGGTGAGGTCATTTCATATATGCCATAATATCTGAAAAAATATTTGTTAGCTTCCAGATCATTTACGATGTGGAAATCTGGTTGAAATCGGAAGGTTTCTGGGATTTTAAAGTATACAATTATAGTAATATAAATTTGTTCTCTCGATATACTTATGAATAAGTTTTCATTGTTCAGTATTCTCATTGTACAAATCTCCACTTACCGTGTACCTGGGAATTTATTATAGCGATTTCTCACAGCTTCCAGAGGATCCTCCTTTTCGAATAACACGCTATAAAATGTCAGCAACAAGTTCTTCAATAGATTCCTTGGATCATTTTGTTTCACCCCTAGATTTTGCCAGTAACACAGCGGTTTGTAAAGGTTCGTGTATATGTAAAATAAGCCCAGAGCAATAGCCAACGCTATCAACAGAATCATTCTTCGATGCGCTGAAAAAATATTTATTCTTCAAGTGGGGTTTCAAAAAATTGGGGTGAAAAAATATATGTTTGTTGTCTGCACACATTTTTCACGATTACACTCGCATGAAAAAACCCAAGTTAATATTAGATAAAATTTGAAGCTTCTTAATTTTTTTTGTTTCTTAGCCTCTGACAATGTATTGCAGTAACGTTTCTGTAGCTCTGCTCTTGGTTGATGGTATATCGGATTATTGGTTGCTTAGTCAGAAATAAGTGTAAGTTGTTGCTTGAAATGCAGAAGTTCCTAATTAACAGGGAAACAAGAATCTATCAAACCACTGATGATATTCAGAAAGTTGTTCCAAACACTATTATTATTTTCATTGTAAATATTATCCCATTGTTAATGTTCCAATAGATTCAAAAATTTCACAGTATTATGTTCAGATAATTTCCGTGAATACTGTATTGTTGTGGATTAGAATTGGAGATATATTTAATATTGAATGCCAAGTGGTCTGATAAATTCAGATTCATTACTTCTGATCGCCAGTCAGTTATACTGGAGCTTATGAAAATATTGTCTACACAAGTACTAGAAGTTGCAGTCACTCTAATTGGAGACCTAATTGTTACTGCTATATCATAACATCCTAGCAAATCCTCAAAAAGTGTACGCTCAAGAAATTAATATTGAAATCACCTCCAATAACAATAGTTTTGTAATGAGAAGCAACTTTTTCCAGCATTTTTGCAAAACATTCTAAGAATAGTTTGAAATCAGTACCAGGAGGTCTATAGACCACAATAATATATTTTTCATGTGCTACTGCACTCTCAAATATTCCTTGTACGACAGATCATTTAAATCTGATTTATGTAGTGACAGTTGACAATTATTATTCTTATAGATTGCCACCCCGCTATGTTCCATAATTTGTCTGGAATGGGCATTGGCTAGTGTGAAATTCTCAAGTACTACCTCTTTCATTTTAAATTCATCCTGACAATGTTCAGATATCAAAAGAATGTCACATGTAACATCAGATAATACATCTTCTATTTTAAGACATTTTGATTAAATATATCAAGGTGAATATTTTTCAAATGATTATCATCTAATTGTCGAGTTCAATGATTCATTTGATCCCGAGTATTTTCATATACTTTTTTCATGACAGAATTTCCTAGAAGCCATTGTTTCATTTAGAAGTTTGATTGGTTTGAATACAATATTATTATGAACAGAATTATTCGGTTCCGCTTCCTTCACATCAAAAGCACCTTTGAATTTGCTGCCTTTGAGCATTGGATCAACAAGTAATGAAATGGAGATATTCCTTACTTTTTTCTGAACCTCTCAATGTTATGTCGCATGTTGTTGACTATGGCTATGTCTGAGGGAGTATTTAATTGCGCAACAATTAAAACCCTAATTTTAAAACACTGTGTGGAATCATTTCGTAGCCCAGTAAACTGTTGGTGACAAGTTCATATCGCTCTTAAAAATGAACCAGTGCACCTTAAGACATAAACCAAAAAACAAAATGTAGGAAAAGAATGGTTCTCAACAAAAATTGGACGAAATTATTATTTAGTATATAGGGTTTTAAAATTTGGGTTATACAACAACCTTTTAATTGGTCATTTTATCTGAAGTTTGCTACAAAAATCATGGAAATTTAACTAAAAATAAAAAAAAGAACTCCAATTTTATTAAATATTATTTTGTTGCGTTTATCTGCATGTGAATGTACAATAAGCCATGGAATGGAATTTCAAAAATATGTCTAGGGTTGGAGCAATATTTTTTTATTGAAATACATAAGAACAAAAATTCAAAAACAGTACTGATTATTAGTGATTCAATGTGTACCTTAAAGTTATCTTAAATTATTGAATTCATGATCGTAAAATTTGTTGCTCATGGCAAAGCATTATTGGATTTTAAGCATTCCAGAGAATGCAGAGTTTTAGAAATCTTCAGGATAATTAAGAAAGAAGCATTTTACTTGACACTTATCTGCTTCTAACCAGTTACATCGATCTTACAGGAGATAATTAACAGAAATTTCGAAGGAAAACTATAGAGAGAGAGAGACGAAAAAAATCGACAATGAATATTTTTCCTCCAAGTGTACAGTTTGAAAGTTGGAAAAATTGACGGATTTAGAAAATCATGAAAGGCGCTTGGACGATGGTGAACACAAATTTTTCTACAGTCACGCCAACGTTCAAAAAATCCATTGAAAGCTACAAATGAGAACCCTGGTACTTACCTGTTTCCCCCTTATTATGATGCACACATCCGTCTAACAAAATATTCATATATTGCGAATCTCTTTTATATATGTCTGCCTATACACTTGTCAATAATACATTTTTATCTCAGCTTAGGAAGTCAAATAATTTCTCCACAGCATCTGCAATAAAGTTTATTGTCGTTTTCACAATCTCAGTAAGAGATTACTTGTTTAACAGGATTGAGAATTTGACAAAAATTATACATATCAAGTGTTCATAAGTCACCAAAACAATCTCCCTACCTATCCATCTATTTGGGATGAATATATTTTATGGCCATTACCACATGACCATCAGAGAAAAAGCTCAGATTCGCTGATTTCTAAAATATTAACCATTATGTGAGGTTTGGTTAACAAAATAATCCAAAAATTAAACAACAGAACTTAGTTATGTATCTTACTCTGGGATATCCTGTATATAAATAGAAATATTTTTAAAATGTGCCTCATTGTCAGACCTATCGTTTAAAAAAATCAAGTCGATGGCTTGGATAGAAAAAAAGCTATGGAGTTTGCACGCGCTCCTGGGTCACCAGGTAATAGTTGAACTAATAAAAAAACCAGTAGGTAGTAATTGGTGGATTTCAGCGACAAAAAAATTGAAAAATAAAAAAAATTTAACAAAAAATTAAACTGGCGAAATACGGAACTGAAAAGTAAAAATAAAATGAACCTTCTTAGTCTCAATAACTAAGCTCCTAAACTAATGTAAGTAACTAATTTTGAGTCGGCGCTAAACGAACAATCAACGAAGATCATTAAATTTCTTCAAAAAAATTATCAGAATGTAACGCGCAACTCGATGCTATCATTTTACGCCTTACCTAATTCATTTGCTTGTTTGTTTGGCGGCGACTCAAAATTAGTTACTTACATTAGTTTAGGAGCTCAGTTATTGAGACTAAGAAGGTTTATTTTATTTTTTACTTTTCAGGTCCGTATTTCGTCGGTTTAATTTTTTGTTAAAAAGTTTTTATTTAGAGTATACTAGTGAAAACTCAAAATGATCTTCACTTAGGTATTCATTGTATTTGTCAATTTCAATAAAATTTAGAGAATCTTGCAAATGCTTATTGATTAGTATCATTGTTCCGCCATGAGATAAATTAGTTATGCAATATTTGGAAAAAAAATATTTTCATGTGATTCTTTATGTGCTAATTTCCAATTACGTAATACTTGACAGAAGATTTTTTTGTCAGTGTGGTAGTTCATTACTTGCTGTACGGAAAAATTACATTCCCTTTTTTTACATAGTGCGTACGTCTAGTCGAAAATTTGCAACATACGCAATTATAACCATTTCATATATCTTGCTGGATTATTCATGAAAACATTTTTTTAAATAAACTTTATTTTCTATTCCATTCACAATAATGAAATGAAAATACCTACTTTAATATTCAACGTGGCACAAATGCATGGACATCCATACCCTATTTATCCTGGCAACAATGTTGCAAATCACTTTGTAGCTTCACAGCGTGATATCCCATGGATTTTGTCTGTGACATCTATTTACGAAGCAACTGTTTGGAAAGGAATCTGGCAGTAACTTTTTCTTAATTTTTTTATTGACTGATTAGGTGGAAAACCCACCGTCGATAGTGATCTTTCTTTGTTGATAGTGTCGAACAGAATGAATATTTGAGAACTGAATAAATATATTCCCAAGGATGAACAATTCATTGAAATCTACAAATATAATTAACGAACATTATGATATGAGGTAGAATCATCGCAATCACATTTCTGGAAGGACAAAGGGGCAAATATTTTTTAAACAAGGTTCTACCATATTCTATAAATTCGTTTATTGCCAATAAATATTCAAATCTCCATTTCTTAAAGCGCTTAAGATTTTCTGCTACTAGTGAGTTTTTTTAATTTAAATCCGTTTTGCTAAAGAAACTTCCTTGAAGTCTCTTTGCAACACTGCATACCAGTTTCATTCTTTTTAAGCCGTTGCATTGAAATATCTAATGTAGGCACAATTTGCTCTTTATACAAGGCATATATTGTTCTTCGAATTATATCTACATCATAGCCATCTAGTTTCCTTGAACCGCCAGAGTCTTTTCGTTTCTTTCTTTTTGAAATAGGGTTACTTACTATTTTAAACACTGTGGAATACGGTGTTTTTGTTAAAGAAGCACTTTCTTAATCCTTGGAAATTCCACATTCCCGAAGGGAAGTACATTTAATATAATTTGTTTCCCATGGGGGTGTAACATTTGTCTACTAGTGGTACTACGACCACCAGTTGAAGTACTAGCTTCAGGATGAGCCCATGGGCGCCACATTTTTCACGACACAAAAATCGAATAGACACTTTAAAATAGACACAACTGACACAACGGAACATTAGGTAGGTAATGTTGTTTAACTTTTTCCCCCTTTTATTTCTGAAATTGGAAAGCGGTCAGTTCTCAAAACAGTCTTGTTTTCCAAATCTGGTAGGTAATTTATTTTGTAACCGTAAATAGACCATATCGCTATAATCTCGTTAATAGCCCATTAGTACTGAAAGTCTGGTGGCCAGGTAAATAAATTTTATTATTTACACACATCTTAACATATCCTTACCAAGGGTTCTAAATCACCTTACGAGATTTTTTATTATAAAATAAATTTAAATACAGAACTGTCAACATAAGCAAAAATAATGGAGAGCCCACTAATATTAAAATGCCAAACTAGTTCATGAGATATTCTAATCCGGGCCTGGGAATCTTTTAAGGGACACATTGCTTATCTATATTTCGAACAATAGGTTATAATAAGGGTCATCGGCTAATATTGATTTACGACCTTCTTAGATATCTAGTTCTACTATACATATCGAACTTCACCTTTATGTTTTTATCATATGCCTTTTGTGTTCTATGCATAAAAATTAAACGGCTTTTCCTAATCTTAGTAATTAGTAAACTCTGTCTGCGAGAAACAAAATTCAAGGAATTGATTTTTTTTCCATTTTGCCCCTTCGGATCAATTGACAATAGCAGTTCTTGAGAATTTAAATCTTAGGTTAGGTTGAGGTTTTAAACAAAACAGCCATAGAAATAATAATATTGGTTTTTTCCTTATGCCCACTTTTATAGGTTCCAGTTAACCTCTGGTTCAGTTTACTAGTGGTTAGAATGTGCCTTCAGCCGATCATAAAACGAGTATCATTTCTATTCTAACTACTAGTTAACTCACCAGAGGTAACTGGAACCTAAAAGAGTGGCCCTTAGTTAGTTCTTTCGAAGAATAATATTTGTGATCCGGATCAGTATTTCACGAACTTGATTTCATAACCACGTTCCGAATGTTCCTGAACTGAGTGTCGAAAGAATACAGCTCAAGTCTTCGTTTAAATATTCCGGGTGTGTTTTGGATTGTCTCGTAGGCTGCAATGATGCGATTCCTCAAATCATTCATACATTCAATGGAGGACGTATAAACCAAGGACTTTAGGTGACCGCAGATGCAGAAGTCCATGGGGTTCGAGTCTGGAGGTCTGGGAGGCCAAGGTTGAGGTCCTGCTCGGTATATCCAACGATTTGGATACACGTCGTATAAGTACTGACGAGCAGTTATGCTAAAATAGACAGGCGCATTATTTCCGCCAATATTTACAACCCACACGTTAATTGAAATTTCATATTGGTACCGATCTTCTTGAATTGCATGTGGGTTATCTTGGGCCCATAGACGATTGTTATGAAAATTTGTAATCCCTTGCCTTGGAAAGTTAGAGTCGTCAGTGAATGATACGTTTTTTAAAAATTTAGCATTTAGGTGTAAGCATTTGAAGACTCCAACAATACCTGGCAATCCTTTAAAATTTTCCAGATTAGTTTATTGCTAACATTTAGTGTGTTTGCAATTTGTCTTGTACTTAATTACGGGCGATCTTCTATAATATTAAGAACCTCTTTTTCCAGTCCCAACGTTCTTATTACTAGTGGACGACCACAATCCGTTGTTTTGTTTTTTTAATTCCCTCTTTCACAGAGGCGTTGGTGAAGTCGTGCAAAAATTGTGTGATGAGGTATCACGCGCTGAGGATACATCTCTGCATGGAGCCGTCTAGCTTACAAAGAATTGTCATTGTGACCATACATAAAATGCTTATTGGCCATTCAGCATTGGTGTAATTATTCATATTGAAGATTTAAAAGGCACAATTGAACTTTCAACTACCACATAAAAATCAAAGCGACTTGACAGCCACCTACTAGATTCAAGTTAAAACAAGCAGAATAATTTTACGTTACTTACTACGACTGAAGTCATAATTTGTGCAAATAAAACGTGACAGCCACCTACTAGATTTTTTCGATTCCATTTACAGAAGATCCGTTCATGTATGTATTTTATTTTTTCATAACCCTTTCACTGCGAAAATGATTTTTGAAATATTACTTCACATGCGCAATATTTTAGGTTGTGCGTATGGGCTGTATGGGGTCGGCTTTAGAATAGCCCCATGGTAAATCCTGCCTGTCGTAAGAGGCGACTAAAAGGATAACCGTAGGTGGAAGATGGTCTCATCGCCCGGTGAAATACCACCATATCGACTTTGTGTGCTGTGAAATGGATCATTCCATGTTTCAGTGTTCGGTCGATACTTTCCGGTCTCCCTCTTTCCTTTTCCCCAATTCCTCCTTTATTTTCAGGTACATCCAAATAGTAATAATGATGAAGTCTCCTAGAGTAAAACACTCCGGAAGCAAAATACCTCTCCATTCGGATTTCCGGGCGAGAGGTACTCGAGGGGTCTCAACATTAAAAATTAATTTTGCAACATCCGCGGACTCAACAAGAACATCAATGACGTCCACCATCACCTACAGACGAAAAAACCGGATATTCTGGCTCTAACAGAAACACAAGTAAACTCGTCCACCAACAAGGTCCATATGCTTTGTCCTGGTTACGAACTCCATTCTCGATTCAGGTTCAAAGGTGGAGTCTGCCTTTACGCTAAGGCTAACCTTTCATGCCAGCGTGAAGAGAGTTTGGAACCGAAAGACTTTGATGTGATGTGGTTCAAGCTATCTGATACCAAACTGACTAAGTTCCTCTGCTGCCTTTACCTATCACCTAATGAACCTTCATATAACGACCTCTTTGAGTTCTTATCACTCAAACTGGACTACATTCAGGAGAACCATCCAACAGCTGAAACCATAATCATGGGAGACTTTAATGTACATAACGCTGCCTGGCTCAAATTCTCTAACAAAACAGATGATGGGTCGTCAAGCCGAGGCCTTTGCCATCACTCATGGTCTAGAACAACTGGTCGAGCTACCAACCCGCATCCCTGATGTCAACAACCAGTCTGCCAATACACTAGATCTTTTCCTCACCACCAATCCTGACCCGTATAGAATAGAAGTTTGTGCCTCACTTGGAAACTCTGATCACACCCTCATCTCCACAACATGCTCTTTCCATTTACCATCGAGCTGCACAATACCACCCCGTCTCATGTGGCATTACAATTCGGCCGACTGGGAAGGTCTTCGTATGTTTTTCAGCGTTTCCATGGAAGAGAGTTTGTTTCTCTTCAGTAGATCCAACACGATGTGCTGAGACAATTTCTGAAATCATCATGTTGGGGATGCAAACTTACATACCGAATACCGAAAGAAGAACATCATCCGATAAGACCTGGTTTAACAGAAACTGCTCTAGAGCTGTGGCTTCCAAACAGGCAGCATACCATCGATGGCTAAAAAATCCGGGCCCTGAGACCAGAGCAGCATATGTCGAGGCTAGAGGCATATGCAAAGACACAATAGAATGCTCAAAAGACGCCCACAATGCCAAAATAAGATCAAAACTTGTTGAATGTCCTAACGGATCCCGTTCATTTTGGTCTTTCGCCAAAGCTGTGGGAAGAAACTTCACTTCCAGCTCATTTCCTCCTCTAACCAAAGAAGATGGAACACTAGCAACGACTGCCCAGGAAAAAGCCAATATCTTTGCGCACCTATTTGCTGGAAATTCCACTCTGGATTCATCGGAAAAACAACCCCCGAACATTACACCTATTGACAGTCACATGCCCGAGATCACCTTTCGCCAACGTACTGTCAGAAAGATTTTGCTGGGTCTCAACACCAACAAAGCCTGTGGATCTGACGGAATCCCGCCGATTGTTCTCAAGAAATGTGCCCCCGAACAAACACCTGTTCTTTGCAAGTTGTTCAACCACTCTTACAATTTGGGGGTATTTCCGTCCAATTGGAAAATTGCAAGAGTACAGCCAGTCCCTAAAAAAGGCAAAAAGGCCCTACCTAGCAACTACAGACCTATCGCACTGCTATCTATTATTTCAAAGGTCATGGAAAGAGCCATCAACATCGAGCTCATGAAATATCTGGAAGACTCAGGAATTGTTAACGATAGGCAATATGGCTTCCGCCATCAGAGATCAACTGGTGACCTGCTCGCTTACGTCTCACATATATGGCAGCTATCTATTGAAAAGTATGGAGAAACTTTAGCTGTGGCTTTAGATATCTCCAAGGCGTTCGATCGAGTTTGGCACCAGGGACTCCTCGCCAAGCTTCCGTCTTATGGCTTGCCCCCTCAGCTGTGTTCTCTGCTTGCTAGTTTTCTCTCAAACAGGTCTTTCCATGTAGTGGTCGATGGAGTTTCATCTGACACTCTACTCATAAATGCTGGTGTTCCGCAAGGATCTATTCTCGCACCAACACTATTTCTACTTCACATCAACGAACTGTTGAAAGCAACTTCATGTCCAGTACACAGCTTTGCCGATGATAGTACCCTCCATACCGCTTTCTTCCAGGGCCCCTATACAGCCCGTGAAACCAGAAATGAACGAGGAAGAAATGTTAATAATATAAATATGGACTTAGCAACAATTCTCGAATGGGGATCTAATAATTTGGTAGAATTCAATGCAAACAAAACACAAGCATGTCTTTTCTCTAGAAAAGCCGATCTCACTGTGCCTAACATAACTTTGTCAGGAGTAACCATACCACTGAAGTCATCCATATCGATGCTTGGTATTACTATCAGCAATAACCTTTCCTGGGAAAATCACGTGAGGTCCATTGCCAAAAGTGCACCCCAAAAAACTTGTTTTTGTTTCGTGCCAAGAGCTATTTCACCCCAGTCAGCTGCTTATGATCTATAAGGCACAGATCCGACCTGTCCTGGAATACTGTTCCCATATTTGGAGTGCGGCACCTAAACATATCCTGAGGCTATTGGATTCTGTCCAAAAGGGCAATTGTCCGTCGGTGATGCTCGCTTACAAACTCGCTCACTTGTCTGGAACACCGTAGAAAAGTTGGCGATTTGTCTCTATTTTATAGATATTTTCATGGGCGATGCTCTTCTGAAATATCAACAATTGTTCCTGCTTTGGCAGTCTTCTTCGAGATTAACCCGTCAAGTTCAGTCATCACACCCCTTCGTGGTTACTTTGGAGACCTGCAGAACATCACTTTCCAAGACTCGTTCATCCAACGAACAGCGAGGCTTTGGAACTCATTGCCTAGGGGGTTCCCGAGGCATACAACCTTCAGAAATTTAAGAAGAACACCAACTCCTACCTTCTTTCCCTTGGTTCCCACGATGTTCTCTGAACATTACAGGATATCCCTTTTCGTGGGAACCAGAACATAAAAAAAAAAAAATTACGTCTAGAGCAGTGTGGGCCAATGCATCGGGTATTCAAAGAAAACAAATTATATATATTTTGGATTGACGTTTTGTGACTAAAATTATGCATCAAATGTTCGGAAAATTCACAGGCTCTTAGTTTTTTGAACGCTCTATTCATTTCTTGCTTCAAAAATAAGGTAACTGAGGGGTGAATAAGGGTTGCAGACAGTTTTTATAGTCAAAATTTTCTATTTTCGAAAAAAAAAATTGAATATCACAGTTAAGTTGGCCTTGAAAAAACCTGAAATTTTGGTCTCTTGCATTTTTTTTAATCGGCTAACAGTTTTCGAGAAAATTGCTGGCAAATGAAAGGGGAATATTGAAGTAACAAACTAAAATACTTAGTGGACTATGACTGTTTCCCCCTTTGGCGCTTTTGACGTTCAAATTGTAACACCAATTTGATTTACTTGTAAGTGTGACGTTTGTGTTTCACGGTTTACTGAAAATAGTTTATATCCATACCATGTTCAACGTATTGAAGGATATTCCAGGGGATTTTCCGCGACGCTTGCAGTTCTCTAGGTGGGTACTCGGAAAGTGCGAAAGAAATCCGATTTTTTCCATCCCGCATCCTTTTTACTGACTAGGCTAAATTTAGCCGCGATGAAGTAGTGAATTTCCACAATATTCATGTCTGGGCTATAGAAAATCCGTACGAGATTCGAAAAAAAACGTCATTATGTGCAGTTTAGCCCAAATGTATTGGCCGGAATAATGGAAGATTATATAATTGGACCATTTTTTTTCCCGAGAATTTCAAATAGCGACATATACTTACACTTCTTGCAAAACAATTTAGAAGGTTTTTTATACTATGTGCCCTTAAGCATTCGTCAGCGTCTATGATTCATGCACGATGGTGCTCTACCTCATTTTCGTTTAACTGTGCGCAATTATTCAAACTTACGGTTTCCTAATCGGTGGATTGGCAGAGCAGGTCCAATACCTTGGCCTTCTCGCTCACCAGATTGCAACCCGCTAGACTTTTTTTCTGGAAGTATTTGAAGAGGCTAGTTTATGATGCAGGACCAGTGCTTTCCATTGAAGTACTTTGTCAACAGATCATTGATGGCTTTGACCACATAAGAAATACTCCTGGAGTTTTAGAACGCGTACGTGAGTCTATGCGAAGAAGAATGGAGGGCAATATTGTAGCAAGAGGAAAGCATTTCGAGCACTTACTTCAACAAGCTTATGGTTGCAGTAGATTTAATTTTCTGTTTTTACCGTTAAATAAAACATTTTCAATAATTTGGTGTTAAAAGTTCATTATTTATGGATTTTTTTTCCACATACATTTGTTGAAATCAAACCGTTTTCTGGGCTTGATGTGATTGAAATAAAAACGTCGAATATAAATTCTGAAAGGAATCACAAAACTCGGCAGTCAGTTCGGAGTCGCCTTGGATTCTGAAAAAATAATCATAATCTCTGACCCAAAAAACCCTAAGATTCCAATTTTGAATAGAATCGGACCAAAAATCATAACATTTGTCCGCTAACTTGTAATCCTGAATTTTGACCAGACGCCATCTTGAACTCATGAATTGTGACAAAAAAATCATAATCTACCAATCTCCATATACCAATTTTTAACCGAGGGAACCAAAAAGATTTATATTCATTTTTTATCTAAAATTTCCATAAATCTTTTCTCAACGACAACCATCGTCCATAACATGACAACAGCGCATTTCTGCAAAGACGATTTTTTTTTGCAAAATTCACTTGATTTAATATATATAGTATCCACTTTGAACCATTTCCAACCAACTTGGAACAACGCATTTTCTGGAGACGAAAATAACACCAAAAAAATTTATTGAGCAGAAGAGTCTCGATATTCTCCAAGCAAAATTTCTATAAAACTTTACCAAATGATTTCTAGCGTCCATAACTTGGCAACAGCACATTTCCGCAAAGTTCAATATCATTGCACGATTTGCCTGATTGATTAGTATAGTAATCACTTCGAATCATCCCCATATCAGATTTTCAGTGATCCGAAGTAACCAACTTGGCAACAACACATTTCTGCAAAACAAAAATTGTTCCATTAGAATTGGTCAAGGGTATACAAACGCGATTGTATTTTTTTTTTTTTAAAGTATTACAATTTTTTATCGCTTCGGAGAATTTCCCAAATTGGATATTCCGAAATTAACTAACAATTTTGCAGATTAGAGATATAAATGACATAATCAGCAAGTGTATGCAAATACAGTAATCCTATATAATTTTTATTTTCGATGCGTATATATATACGTCTAGAGCAGTTAAGCGGCTAGCGTATATATACGTCAAGAGCAGTGAAAGGGTTAAGAAACTATTGCTTTTACGAAAACAAGACAGGAGTTAAAAAAGTGTTGCAGTACGACAAGGAATCACCCCCTAAAAACTTTCGCACTTATTTGGTCCTTATAAGGCCTAATTTTCAATTATCTGCTATATGCTGTATGGGGTCGGCTTTAGAATAGCCCCATGGTAAATCCTGCCTGTCGTAAGAGGCGACTAAAAGGATAACCGTAGGAGGAAGATGGTCTCATCGCCCGGTGAAATACCACCATATCGACTTTGTGTGCTGTGAAATGGATCATTCCATGTTTCAGTGTTCGGTCGATACTTTCCGGTCTCCCTCTTTCCTTTCCCCCTCTTTCCTTTCCCCCAATTCCTCCTTTATTTTCAGGTACATCCAAATAGTAATAATGATGAAGTCTCCTACAGTAAAACACTCCGGAAGCAAAATACCTCTCCATTCGGATTTCCGGGCGAGAGGTACTCGAGGGGACTCAACATTAAAAATTAATTTTTGCAACATCCGCGGACTCAACAAGAACATCAATGACGTCCACCATCACCTACAGACGAAAAAACCGGATATTCTGGCTCTAACAGAAACACAAGTAAACTCGTCCACCAACAAGGTCCATATGCTTTGTCCTGTTACGAACTCCATTCTCGATTCAGGTTCAACGGTGGAGTCTGCCTTTACGCTAAGGCTAACCTTTCATGCCAGCGTGAAGAGAGTTTGGAACCGAAAGACTTTGATGTGATGTGGTTCAAGCTATCTGATACCAAACTGACTAAGTTCCTCTGCTGCCTTTACCTATCACCTAATGAACCTTCATATAACGACCTCTTTGAGTTCTTATCACTCAAACTGGACTACATTCAGGAGAACCATCCAACAGCTGAAATCATAATCATGGGAGACTTTAATGTACATAACGCTGCCTGGCTCAAATTCTCTAACAAAACAGATGATGCAGGTCGTCAAGCCGAGGCCTTCGCCATCACTCATGGTCTAGAATAACTGGTCGAGCTACCAACCCGCATCCCTGATGTCAACAACCAGTCTGCCAATACACTAGATCTTTTCCTCACCACCAATCCTGACCCGTATAGAATAGAAGTTTGTGCCCCACTTGGAAACTCTGATCACACCCTCATCTCCACAACATGCTCTTTCCATTTACCATCGAGCTGTACAATACCACCCCGTCTCATGTGGCATTACAATTCGGCCGACTGGGAAGGTCTTCGTATGTTTTTCTCAGCGTTTCCATGGAAGAGAGTTTGTTTCTCTTCAGTAGATCCAACACGATGTGTTGAGACAATTTCTGAAATCATCATGTTGGGGATGCAAACTTACATACCGAATACCGAAAGAAGAACATCATCCGATAAGACCTGGTTCAACAGAAACTGCACTAGAGCTGTAGCTTCCAAACAGGCAGCATACCATCGATGGCTAAAAAATCCGGGCCCTGAGACCAGAGCAGCATATGTCGAGGCTAGAGGCATATGACAATAGAATGCTCAAAAGACGCCCACAATGCCAAAATAAGATCAAAACTTGTTGAATGTCCTAACGGATCCCGTTCATTTTGGTCTTTCGCCAAAGCTGTGGGAAGAAACTTCACTTCCAGCTCATTTCCTCCTCTAACCAAAGAAGATGGAACACTAGCAATGACTGTCCAGGAAAAAGCTAATATCTTTGCGCACCTATTTGCTGGAAATTCCACTCTGGATTCATCGGGAAAACAACCCCCAACATTACACCTATTGACAGTCACATGCCCGAGATCACCTTTCGCCAACGTACTATCAGAAAGATTTTGCTGGGTCTCAACACCAACAAAGCCTGTGGATCTGACGGAATCCCGCCGATTGTTCTCAAGAAATGTGCCCCCGAACTAACACCTGTTCTTTGCAAGTTGTTCAACCACTCTTACAATTTGGGGGTATTTCCGTCCAATTGGAAAATTGCAAGAGTACAGCCAGTCCTAAAAGGCAAAGGCCCTACCTAGCAACTACAGACCTATCGCACTGCTATCTATTATTTCAAAGGTCATGGAAAAGCCATCAACATCGAGCTCATGAAATATCTGGAAGACTCAGGAATTGTCAACGATAGGCAATATGGCTTCCGCCATCAGAGATCAACTGGTGACCTGCTCGCTTACGTCTCACATATATGGCAGCTATCTATTGAAAAGTATGGAGAAACTTTAGCTGTGGCATTAGATATCTCCAAGGCATTCGATCGAGTTTGGCACCAGGGACTCCTCGTCAAGCTTCCGTCTTATGGCTTGCCCCCTCAGCTGTGTTCTCTGCTTGCCAGTTTTCTCTCAAACAGGTCTCTCCATGTAGTGGTCGATGGAGTTTCATCTGACACTCTACTCATAAATGCTGGTGTTCCGCAAGGATCTATTCTCGCACCAACACTATTTCTACTTCATCAACGACCTGTTGAAAGCAACTTCATGTCCAGTACACAGCTTTGCCGATGATAGTACCCTCCATACCGCTTTCTCTTCCAGGGCCCCTATATCAGCCCGTGAAACCAGAAATGAACGAGGAAGAAATGTTAATAATATAAATATGGACTTAGCAACAATTCTCGAATGGGGATCTAATAACTTGGTAGAATTCAATGCAAACAAAACACAAGCATGTCTTTTCTCTAGAAAAGCCGATCTCACTGTGCCTAACATAACTTTGTCAGGAGTAACCATACCACTGAAGTCATCCATATCTTTGGGAAAAAAATCCATATCGATGCTTGGTATTACTATCAGCAATAACCTTTCCTGGGAAAATCACGTCAGCTGCTTATGATCTATAAGGCACAGATCCGACCTGTCCTGGAATACTGTTCCCATATTTGGAGTGCGGCACCTAAACATATCCTGAGCCTATTGGATTCTGTCCAAAAAAGGGCAATTCGTCTCGTCGGTGATGCCTCGCTTACAAACTCGCTCACTTGTCTGGAACACCGTAGAAAAGTTGGCGATTTGTCTCTATTTTATAGATATTTTCATGGGCGATGCTCTTCTGAAATATCAACAATCGTTCCTGCTTTGGCAGTCTCTTCGAAATTAACCCGTCAAGTTCAGTCATCACACCCCTTCGTGGTCACTTTGGAGACCTCCAGAACATCACTTTCCAAAGACTCGTTCATCCAACGAACAGCGAGGCTTTGGAACTCATTGCCTAGGGAGGTGTTCCCCGAGGCATACAACCTTCAGAAATTTAAGAAGAACACCAACTCCTACCTTCTTTCCCTTGGTTCCCACGATGTTCTCTGAACATTACAGGATATCCCTTTTCGTGGGAACCAGAACATAAAAAAAAAAAAAAAATATGCGGTCAAAACGGCCGAATGCTGGTATTGACGAAAGTCACATCAAATTTGATTTTTTCAATTGAACACTCTGTGTGTTTCAACATTTCTACAGAGGTAAATCAAAACCAGAATACTGTGGACTTCTTCTTCTTTCGAACCGATGGTAATTTTGGTTTCTGGGAACAATAATCTGTTAAGATATGTTATATTTTTTTGAAAGTCGTGTGAAGTGGTGACGTTCTCTATAGTTCTATGAATTCCACCTAAAAATAGGCATTTCGACAACACATTCATTCGAATTATTTTAGAATGTACACCGTGTGCATAGGCAATCACCAATACAAGTAAGCCAATCATTAGTTGCATACTGCTTGGACACACCTCTCACACACAATCATATTGACCTCGCCCTGAGGAGACTGGCTTTGGATTGAGGAAATATTTCTGATGTGTGTTAAATTTTGTTTCTTTTCTTCGTGATTTTGAAGTTTTCAGTGGAACACACATGTTGATTCACCACAGTAGAAGCAAAATGGGATTCAAGTTATGTCTAAATAAATTGTTTTTGATTTTCAAAACGAAGGAATTTTTCTCGAATTACATTTTTTACCTACCAGCATTAATAATATCGATTTCGGTTATTGGTTCACAGCTGATATCTACTGAGTTATAATTGTCATTGAGTTGTATGTTCATCAAATCTGGTTCCGCCATTGTGTATACCTACACTTTCAAAATATTTGCCGAAAGCATTTGCTATCCCTTGAGGATCATCGAAAGATTCATCACAGTAAGACATTTTTGCTGGAATTCTAGAGGTTTTGTTATGAATGAAAGACCAGAACGATTTAGGTTCATTTTTCAATTGTATCTCGACATTTAGAAGATAATCATATGTTTCTTCAATTTTATCTTTAACATTTTCCCGGAGTCTGCCAAACTCATGGAAATAAGCAATATCTCCTGTTTTTTTTTGTATTGTTTATGTAGTTTCGCTTTTTGTTTGATTTGGCTTGTGTACCATACGGGATATTAATATTTATAATTATTGTAAATTGGTAAATACATCTAGGATTTAATAGAATTTACTGTAGAATCATCTAGGATTTAATAGAATTTACTGTAGAATCATCCAACAGCCATGTTTGCATCAGTTATACCGTCTAGAAAATCCCAGTTAGTGTGTAGGAATTCATTGTACAATGTAAGATAGTTTGCTTTTTTGAAATTATAAGTTTTAATTGAGCTAGTATTATTCTGTTTAATACAAATTTTATTAAGAATAATGGATAAAGATGGATGATACAAGTCTTCTTTAGCTAAGGTTGAGTATTCCCGTGTTACAGTACATGACATATTACTCATTACCAACAATTTATTATAGTGATTGGGAAAATTATTGAATTGCCGCAGATCAAGAAAAGGTTTGTCTATCTCCTGGATTGTTAACAATGAAGTTGGCACAATTAAAATCACCTAAGATTATTACCCTTTCCCAGACAGTACGGAATATTTCTAGAATATTCTCTAAATATCCGAAAAGAGAAGAGTATATTCCGAATATACATGGAATATTCCTAGAATATTCACATGCCTCTAGCATATTCCAATATTCCTGGAATATTCTCGGGAGAATGTACCACGAATATTCTCGTGAGAATATTCCTGTTTGAATATTCATAGAATATTCCTGCGTGAATATTCATGGAACAATCATGTATGAATATTCATAGAATAATCAAAATTGAATATTCTGTATTGTATATTCATGTAATATTCTCCCTTATTTATATGGAATGAACACCATTTTCGAGTTCAAAATATGGGAAAAGTATGAGAAAAAGTGCGAATAGGTGTATTTGATTTGCAAACAGAGTTTTTGTTCAGACAAGCTGACAAAAATATACTACTGTACTGATCAAATTATAATTGGTCGGAAAATATCGAGGTGCACTTTCACGACCAATCAAAACCATTCCGTGCGCTTCAGCGTCTGTCGTTCATCCGGTAGTCGTACATTCGACATCTTTTGTATTTGTTTTACTGGTATGGGTTACTTTTGCATATTTGTATGTGAAACTACTGTGTTTGGAATTATTTAACAAATATTCTTAATAATCACCACAGTGTGGTGAGTACACTTTTGTTTCCATTCATTTCATTCCATAAAAATTTCATTTGTATTCATTGATCATTTCATTTTCAATGCGCTTTCTACAAAGTGCCTAAAAGAAGCAGTGCTTGTTATAAGGAAGTATAGGTACAGCAGGAAACTGAAAATAATCTCAATACAATTTTCACACAAACTCCGTCCCAGCATGCAAAAGGACAGTTAAGTAATCAAGTTGAAACTATTAGTGATAGAATGGATTCAAATTTTTCTGATTCAGATAGCAGTAGTTCGATCTTGCAATTCTTGATTTTCAGAGATATCCCTGTAGCGACAGAAGAAACGTGTTAATAAAATATGTGTTATTATTATTATAACTATATAGAAATAGACCTGTTTAAATTCATGTTGTTTTATTTCATTGTAGGGAAGGGGTGCGCAGTCTGCGGAAATCAAATGTTTTTTTTCTAACTGGAACCTGCAATTCCAATCCACAAATACTCTGAGAACAATTACGTGTTGCACTACTACATAATTTTTGAAATTAAGTTTTGTTTCTTGGCGAATGTAAGCAAAAGCATTGCTTGAATTGTCAGGCATAATTGAGAAGTTCATATTATTGATGTATAAGTGCCATTCGAATTCTATATTTGAGGATACTCATGTGGGGAAACAGTTGTATTTTTCTTTATTTTCTTAATTTCTAAAATTTCAGGAAATGGTTATCTTGTTCTGAAAACCCTTCAGGATATTACTATCATATTCCTGAATAACTTTGATTATTTTTCCGACCCAAATATCGACCAATAGAATTGCACCATTCGACGTCACGTGGTACAACCTACATGGTATTATACTGATTAATTTTCCGACCCAAATATCGACCAATAGAATTGCACCATTCGACGTCACGTGGTACAACCTACATGGTATTATACTGATAATTTTTTGAAAATTTTCTCTGGTAGTTGCTATATATAAAAAACAAAACATGATCCAGTCAAATTAACCACACTTCAAACTGACAGGTTGAATTCAATTGTGACAATTGGAGATTTTGCATGAAAATGAGTCGATTTGGAGTTTGTTCTCTGTCCACCATCGATAAAAAGTCAAAGGAAATGTTCCCATTAATACGGAGAAGGCAAAAACAGTTTGGAACCAATTTACTACTTTTGTACTGAGAGGGAATACACATTGAGTGCTGAAACGAGGGACGGAAAATAATCCCCGAATACCACACGAGCTTCAAATTATCTGGCATTTCCCTCAAGGTTCCTGCAAACAAATAAAGTCGTCAAGTTTGTCAGGAAAATCACTCGCGCTTCGCGCTCGTGATTTTAACCTGAAAACTTGACTCCTTCATTGTTTGCAACGAATATCGGGAAATACCCGATAATTTTGAAGCTCTTAATGTATTATAAGTGATAATTTTTGAAAATTTTCTCTGGTAGATGCTATATATAAAACAAAACATGATCCAGTCAAATTAACCACACTTCAAACTGACAGGTTGAATTCAATTGTGACAATTGGAGATTTTGCATGAAAATGAGTCGATTTGGAGTTTGTTCTCTGTCCACCATCGATAAAAAGTCAAAGGAAATGTTCCCATTAATACGGAGAAGGCAAAAAACAGTTTGGAACCAATTTACTACTTTTTGTACTGAGAGGGAATACACATTGAGTGCTGAAACGAGTGAAGCGCAATTGGCAAACATTATGAAAGATTACGCTTACAATATGAAGAAAATGGATGGAGAAGACTATAAAGAAGGTACAATAAAAACAATGTGGAATCAGACTGCCAAATTACTTCAAGAAAAGTATTTGAACGATTTCGACATTTGGGACGGAAAAATAATCCCCCGAATACCACACGAGCTTCAAAATTATCTGGCATTTCCCTCAAGGTTCCCTGCAAACAAATAAAGTCGTCAAGTTTGTCAGGAAAAATCACTCGCGCTTCGCGCTCGTGATTTTTTAACCTGAAAAACTTGACTCCTTCATTTGTTTGCAACGAACCTATCGGGAAATACCCGATAATTTTGAAGCTCTTGTGGTATTATAAGTGAATATTCTCGGAATATTCATAGAATATGTTCATGGAATTATCCTTTCTGGAATATTCATGGATTATTGTAGGTATATTCTGGATATAATTCCAAGAGGATATTCCAGGAGCATTCTTTCTAGAATATTCATGGCATATTCTGGGTATTCCGGGAATATTCAAAGAATATCTAAAATTTTCCCCACCAGCACATTCTAGGAATATTCCAAAAAGATATGTATATCCCTGGCACATTTAAGAATATTCCAATATCCCAAAAATAATATTCTATGAATATTCATGGAATAGCCAGTGCTGTCTGGGAGGAGATCGATTCCGGGGAAGTCTTCATCAATTTGAGGAGTGTTGATGGCCTCTGACTTTATAGTAGTGTCAACAGCAAGTAGTACGCCACCACCAGTTGATAGATTCAACCGGTTCAACTTACGATATTTTCTATAAACCTCATAAGTTGGGGGGGGGGACAGTTCACTCAAAATTTACTTCAGGTTTAAGCCACGTCTCACTAATAGCAATAATGTTGTATTCACAATCACTCACATTTGGTGTAAATATATCTACTTTGCTGTTAAGACCTCTTACATTTTGGTAGTAGATGGAGACATTATCTTCATTGTTACTGCTGGGCGCATCTAGTTTGTTGAAATTATTCTTGGTACATTATTGATGTATTTGATTCTGTGATTTGTTTCACCGTTATTGATTCTGCTCGTAGTTCCTGCTTAAGTTTTTTATAATGCTCCATTTGTTTTTTTGTTCTATCAGCTGCCATATTGATGTTTCTATAGTTTTGATTCAATTTGAGATTTTTCGCATTCATTAAGTAATGCAGGGCTGTCTCTTCGCTATCCATGATTATTTTTATAGAGCGAGTTTTAGAATCTGTGAATAATCCCAATATTCACATTCGTTAATGCCCGATCGGGTGCAACTGAATTCAATATTTGGGTAACCAGTATTTCATCAGATTCGATTTTTTTGCTGGTGTATTGCTTGCTTCGGGTTCAGGAACATTGAAAAACACTATGTTATTCTTATGTACTTCAGAGACGATGTCTCCAAAATCATATCCTCCCATTGTCTGATTGAGGGCATTATCAGCTTTTAATTCTCTGATGTCATTTTGACAGTTAATAACTGTCTGGTTATACATAATATTATATTTTTAAATCTATATGTACCATTTCCATTATATGCACAATTATTGTAAACTCAAATATGAAAATAAATAAATGTTTAATGTTAAATCGCACTCAGTAAAATTTCCAGGCAAAATGCTACCACGAAAATTTGAAAAAAAATTGAGGGATAGAATATTCTCAACATTTTTACATGATACATCTAGACGACAAACATCTCGAAATGTTCAGAGATTGGCAGAATGACAAGTATATAGGGTTAGGAAGGGATAGGGAACTTTTAACATGCAACAAAAGCTGATTTCTGCGAAACAGTATATTTAATTAGTTTTCGATCTTCAACTTCAGGGTTATAACCAGAAATGAAACTAATTCATATCAATTTGATAGCTATATTCCAAAATTAAACAAACAACATGTGCATGAGATCATACTGCTCTTCTGTTTGGGTATAAACAAGGATATGAACTTGTACAACATGTTTGGTCATCTTGAATTTTTTTTCTAATCAATTTTCCATTTGCCATTCCACAAGAAATAACGTAGGAAATACGTTGCCAACCCTGAAATAACAACAAACTAAAAAATAGTTTTTTATGGGATCGCTTTTTTCTAGCAAGCAATCATCACTTTCTAGATCATACCTATAAAAGGAGCTTCTCAAAAATATGCTGTCTATATTTCAAACTGTTAAACTTCTCAAAAATAGGTTTGAAGGCACTTTTGACACTGCTTGAAACGGGATATCCGCTTATTATTGTTGAAGTATCACACTTCATCGTTAAAGGACTCAGGGGGGTACATTTTCTTCAGTTTTACTTCCATGCAATTATGATTTCTCTCAACGAGAATTGATAATTCTATTCACACTTCTGCATCTGGACTCAGTTCCACTTTGAGAAAATAAATGAACGCAAACGAACTGTTTTGAATAAATCTACGGTTTCATAAAAGTTAATGCTTTGACATTAGCGCAATTCAGTCATTCTCTTCTGTAGGTATCTTGTCTGGATGAATCTCTCGTATACAGCTGCATATTGTTCTTCGATATTTGATTAAATGCGGATAAACGTAAGAAAAGTGGTAATTTTTTCTTATAAATACTGTTTGACAAATTTGATACCGTAACCTACAACCACACTTTTCAGTAAATAATATGAATTATCTCATTATATATTTGAGGCTCATAACTCTGAAAATTGTGTATTATATGCAGATGATAAAATCCCTGAACAATCTGAAATACGAAAATCTAGATTGAAATACTGCCGATTTCCTATATTTCATATTTCCCATCTGATTTTCCAATAGAAATGAGTTTATATTTTTATTATCAACCAAGGTTTTCTAATATTTAGAAAAGCTACATCAGTTCTTATATTATTAGATTCTTTCATGATCTATGATTCAATTAATTCTTAATCGATGTGTTCAAGAATACTTCAGCACCCAGGCCTGCAAGTGCTTCAGAATAAAAACCTGTATCCTTCTCAAAAAAAAATCTTCAGAACACAAATCCCATCAGAAGAGCAGTTTGAATCCCCACTAGCAAAGTAAAAACAATTAATATATATATCCATAAATCTAGTAACATAAATACTGCATCTTTTTCAACACCATTCAATCTCTGCGATCGGTACCATCTCTCTCAGCAGCCATCTTCTCCAACTCAATCTTATCCTCTTCTTCGATATCATCATCGCCGTACCCCCAAATCTGTGGGTGAGATCCATCCCCCGTTTTCTGTGCACGTCTCTTGATCATGTTCTCGGAAACGCTCTTCAGCTCGTAAGCCCAGCCTAGTTTCGCGAAGAAGTCGATGAAGGTGGTGGAAGGGTTGTAGGCATTTCCCAGCTCTCCTGTTTTGTAGTCCCATGGGAAGACGTGGTGGTAGTTGTGCCAACCTTCGCCTAGCGCTGCAAGTGATACCGCGAGGTTCTCCACCGGGCTGATGCTCCTGTAAGTAACAATTCGGAGATTGAAGTCAAAAACGACACAAGGGGGCAAGACATTTGAAATTATAGTTGAGAAAAAGAGAAATTGAGTTCAATAAGTGTAAAGTTTATTTAATTATTTTTTGATAAATATATCTCAGAAGAGAAATATTACTTGAAGAAAAAGGTATTCAAGATAGTAAGACAGACTTTTGTTGAGTTTGAAAAGAAAAAAACTTTTAAACAAAAAATTAAACCGACGAAATACGGAACTGAAAAGTAAAAAATTAAATAAACCTTCTTAGTCTCAATAACTAAGCTCCTAAACTAATGTAAGTTACTAATTATGAGTCGGCGCCATTCTGATATTTTTTTAACAGTAATTTTTTTTTTTTTTTATGTTCTGGTTCCCACGAAAAGGGATATCTTGTAATGTTCAGAGAACATCGTGGGAACCAAATGAAAGAAGGCAGGAGTTGGTGTTCTTCTTAAATTCTGGAGGTTGTATGCCTCGGGGAACACCTCCCTAGGCAATGAGTTCCAAAGCCTCGCTGTTCGTTGGATGAACAAGTCTTTGGAAAGTGATGTTCTGCAGGTCTCCAAAGTGACCACGAAGGGGTGTGATGACTGAACTTGACGGGTTAATCTCGAAGAGACTGCCAAAGCAGGAACGATTGTTGATATTTCAGAAGAGCATCGCCCATGAAAATATCTATAAAATAGAGACAAATCGCCAACTTTTCTCACGGTGTTCCAGACAAGTGAGCGAGTTTGTAAGCGAGGTATCACCGACGAGACGAATTGCCCTTTTTTGGACAGAATCCAATAGCCTCAGGATATGTTGAGGTGCCGCGCTCCAAATATGGGAACAGTATTCCAGGACAGGTCGGATCTGTGCCTTATAGATCATAAGCAGCTGAGTGGGGGTGAAATAGCTCTTGGCACGAAACAAAAAACCAAGTTTTTGGGATGCACTTTTGGCAATGGACCTCCGTGATTTTCCCAGGAAAGGTTATTGCTGATGGTAATACCAAGCATCGATATGGATGACTTCAGTGGTATGGTTACTCCTGACAAAGTTATGTTAGGCACAGTGAGATCGGCTTTTCTAGAGAAAGACATGCTTGTGTTTTGTTTGCATTGAATTCTACCAAGTTATTAGATCCCCACTCGAGAATTGTTGCTAAGTCCATATTTATATTATTAATATTTCTTCTCGTTCATTTCTGGTTTCTACGGGCTGATATAGGGGCCCTGGAAGAGAAGCGGTATGGAGGGTACTATCATCGGCAAAGCTGTGTACTGGACATGAAGTTGCTTTCAACAGGTCGTTGATGTGAAGTAGAAATAGTGTTGGTGCGAGAATAGATCCTTGCGAACACCAGCATTTATGAGTAGAGTGTCAGATGAAACTCCATCGACCACTACAAGGAGAGACCTGTTTGAGAGAAAACTGGCAAGCAGAGAACACAGCTGAGGGGCAAGCCATAAGGGCGGAAGCTTGGCGAGAGTCCCTGGTGCCAAACTCGATCGAGCGCTTGGAGATATCTAAAGCCACAGCTAAAGTTTCTCCATACTTTTCAATAGATAGCTGCCATATATGTGAGGCGTAAGCGAGCAGGTCACCAGTTGATCTCTGATGGCGGAAGCCATATTGCCTATCGTTGACAATTCCTGAGTCTTCCAGATATTTCATGAGCTCGATGTTGATGGCTTTTTTCCATGACCTTTGAAATAATAGATAGCAGTGCGATTGGTCTGTAGTTGCTAGGTAGGGCCTTTTTGCCTTTTTTAGGGACTGGCTGTACTCTTGCCATTTTCCAATTGGACGGAAATACCCCCAAATTGTAAGAGTGGTTGAACAACTTGCAAAGAACAGGTGTTAGTTCGGGGGCACATTTCTTGAGAACAATCGGCGGGATTCCGTCAGATCCACAGGCTTTGTTGGTGTTGAGACCCAGCAAAATATTTCTGATAACGTTGGCGAAAGGTGATCTCGGGCATTGACTGTCAATAGGTGTAATGTTCGGGGTTATTTTCCCAATGAATCCAGAGTGGAATTTCCAGCAAATAGGTGCCTAACGATATTGGCTTTTCCTGGGCAGTCGTTGCTAGTGTTTCATCTTTTGGTTAGAGGAGGAAATGAGCTGGAAGTGAAGTTTCTTCCACAGCTTTGGCAAAGACCAAAATGAACGGGATCCGTTAGGACATTCAGCAAGTTTTGATCTTATTTTGGCATTGTGGGCATCTTTTGAGCATTCTATTGTCTCTTTGCATATGCCTCTAGCCTCGACATATGCTGCTCTGGTCTCAGGGCCCGGATTTTTTAGCCATCGATGGTATGCTGCCTGTTTGGAAGCCACAGCTCTAGAGCAGTTTCTGTTAAACCAGGTCTTATCGGATGATGTTCTTCTTTCGGTATTCGGTATGTAAGTTTGCATCCCCAACATGATGATTTCAGAAATTGTCTCAGCACATCGTGTTGGATCTACTGAAGAGAAACAAACTCTCTTCCATGGAAACGCTGAGAAAAACATACGAAGACCTTCCCAGTCGGCCGAATTGTAATGCCACATGAGGCGGGGTGGTATTGTGCAGCTCGATGGTAAATGGAAAGAGCATGTTGTGGAGATGAGGGTGTGATCAGAGTTTCCAAGTGGGGCACAAACTTCTATTCTATCGGGTCAGGATTGGTGGTGAGGAAAAGATCTAGTGTATTGGCAGACTGGTTGTTGACATCAGGGATGCGGGTTGGTAGCTCGACCAGTTGTTCTAGACCATGAGTGATGGCGAAGGCCTCGGCTTGACGACCCGCATCATCTGTTTTGTTAGAGAATTTGAGCCAGGCAGCGTTATGTACATTAAAGTCTCCCATGATTATGGTTTTAGCTGTTGGATGGTTCTCCTGAATGTAGTCCAGTTTGAGTGATAAAAACTCAAAGAGGTCGTTATATGAAGGTTCATTAGGTGATAGGTAAAGGCAGCAGAGGAACTTAGTCAGTTTGGTATCAGATAGCTTGAACCACATCACATCAAAGTCTTTCGGTTCCAAACTCTCTTCACGCTGGCATGAAAGGTTAGCCTTAGCGTAAAGGCAGACTCCACCTTTGAACCTGAATCGAGAATGGAGTTCGTAACCAGGACAAAGCATATGGACCTTGTTGGTGGACGAGTTTACTTGTGTTTCTGTTAGAGCCAGAATATCCGGTTTTTTCGTATGTAGGTGATGGTGGACGTCATTGATGTTCTTGTTGAGTCCGCGGATGTTGCAAAAATTAATCTTTAATGTTGAGTCCCCTCGAGTACCTCTCGCCCGGAAATCCGAATGGAGAGGTATTTTGCTTCCGGAGTGTTTTACTCTAGGAGACTTCATCATTATTACTATTTGGATGCACCTGAAAATAAAGGAGGAATTGGGGAAAAGGAAAGAGGGAGACCGGAAAGTATCGACCGAACACTGAAACATGGAATGATCCATTTTTATAACACTAGAAATTGCAGTAAAATAGTTAATCCGAGATACAGACTAACCACATCTGCACGAAATTCACTTGACATAAAACTGTACAATAAATTGCCTTCTGAAGTCAAGAATATGAACATAATCAAATTTAAATATACAATCAAAAAGGCTCTCATCGAAAGTTATTTCTATTCCATAAACGAGTTCATGGAATCAAAGATATTCGATACTTAACCGCTTGTCACAGTGCTATTTATGGGTGTTTTATGACTCCATAAATGTTTATTTATTTTTAGTATTGTAAATCGGTCCTATGAATCTGTCTACTGTTTGAAATTAGTCTTTTGTATTTTAGATGTTAGATAATTTGAATTTGAATTTTAATTATAATATTAATTTTATCCACCTTGCTCGACTTACTACAAATGTATTTTATATATGTGTCACGTAGTCAATAAAATCTATCTATCTATTTATCTATCTGATCTTCGTTGATTGTTTGTTTGGCGCCGACTCAAAATTAGTTACTCACATTAGTTTAGGAGCTTAGTTATTGAGACTAAGAGGGTTTATTTTATTTTTTACTTTTCAAACCCGTATTTCGTCGGTGTAATTTTTAGTTAAAAAGTTTTTATTTTTCAATTTTTTGTGGCTGAAATCTACTGATTACTATCTAGTTGTTTTTTGATTCCTTCCAAAATACTGACTTACTTCAACTATTACCAGTTAAATAATATGATTATCTACTTTTACTATTTGTTGTAATATAAATGATTTTTGTTGTTTTGGTTAGTTTATTTCATTACTTTGTATATCATTCCATCTTATCATATAATATAATGATTGTGACGGATCTGTCATTGTCAACTACATATGTGTGCCAATGTTCACAAGTGAAAAATCAATTATCCCCCATTATGTCTACCCGTAAGGGTGGATAATCCCATTCGAAATCCAAATATGATCAACTATGAGGTATAATACCCTTTCTAATAAAAAAAACATCCAAATCGAAGAACCCAGTACAAAGTTATGCCTGATAGAATCGGTAACCGGACCGGAATTCAGAGGGTGAGTGATCAATATCCTTCATTTTGCTACCCTTAGGGAAGGATTTCATCTTTTAAATTCAAATGGGATCAACTTCGAAGTACACCCTATCCACTGAAAAAAGGATTATCGGAATCAGACGTCTCAGTAAAAAGTAATGCGTGGTCATACATAAAAAAAATATACTCGTCGACTAGAGAATATCCTCCTTTTTGGTTTCGTCGGTTAAAAAGTACTATTTTATTCATTGAAATGAAAAGTTATTCAAAAAAGACCTCGGATATCAAGCCGAAGGCCGAATCTGTGTCTTAAGGACAAATGGTGACTAATGATAGAGAACAGTGCCTTCCCTTTGTCTAGTATAGAAAAACTATCAAAATTGGTGTTATGTGTCGAAAAATCCAATTTTTCTTCATATACCCTGGTGACAGCAGCTGCCCCTATAAATATTATATGCAAGAAACATTAATTTTTTGGAAAAGAAACAGTGTGATTACATTTTACAAGGGGAGTTGAGTATAAGTAAGAATGGAAACTTCATTATACAAACTCGGGACTCTCATGTACATATTATGGGAAAACAGAAAATAAATTCATTTCTTTTACTTTGAAAGTAAGGTGGTATTTTTTTTGATGAAAAGTATTATCAATGAAATCTAAAAAACAGTCTTTTTACCGACATGGGCGGGATAATTCTTGTAATAAAATTTATTATTAGAATAGTCAATTGCCTACTTCTACAACTTTTTGATATGTGGGTCGGACACTTTTTGTCAAATAACAATCAGAATTAATTCAAACTGATTCTAAGCAACAAACTTTCATGCGCTATTTTCAGCAATTTTGCATGCACCTAACATATTACTACAGAAAATCAACTTTGAGTTTCTCGAATTGATGAAAACGATTGAATGCACTACATTGATATGTATAAAAATGGTCTTTGTCAGAATATATGATGTTTTGTGACTGACATTTTCATGTTACGCAAATAATTAAAGGCCCCATACTTTTCAGTGTTTTTTAGCAAGAATGTGTCAAATCACATTCTTGTAACAAGGACTTCCCAATTTTAACAAATATTGAACTGAGTTTTTTTTTCATAAAAAAAAACTCCAAATTTATAGAACCCCAAAAAAATTGAAATTTTCGCAATTTTTTTTTTTATAAAATTAATTCAAGTCATTTATGCAGATATTAAGTGAATCAGTCGATATTTGAAATGATACTCACTTGTCATATGGTTTCTGCCCCCACATGTGTGCAACACTGTTGACAAAAAAGGCGATATTCAAGGTAATCGTGAACCTCATGTTGAAGTCAATCCAGAAGGAATTCCAAAGGGTTTCGTTCCAATAGTATACGGGAATCAACACTGGAAGCAATATGTTGAATATGAGGAAGAGTGGGGGATATAATCTGAAATGAAATCGTCAAAATATCAGACCCGCTGACAACATCAAAAATTATCATTAGGATCATTATTAACAATCATATTCGATATAATGTTTCTCTGTATCATTCATATTTTTGTACAATGCAAGACCCATTTGTTGTCCGATTACAATTCAATTCGGTCGGATACAATTATTTTTCGTGAAGTTATAACAGGAAAATATGAGGTTTTTTTCCTCCAGTAATTTATTGTTGCGAATACAGTACGCCACTACATGTTGTAATGTCTAACCGCCAACGCGTATTCCAAAAATGTAGCGTGAATTACTGGTTGACGACACGGCGAACAATCGAGAATTCTCCAGTGACTCAAGAAGCACTCGACAAGAAATTTCTGGCATTAATGACCTTATACAGTGTCCGCCAAAACCTTGGAACCATATGGGAATTTTTTTTATTAACAGTTTCTCAGAAAATTTCATTCTTTATAAAAGTTGGTGCATTCAATTAGACTGAATACGCGCATAGCCGTTATCATCAGTGGCGTGCGGCTAAGCGGGAATCGGCCGATATTCTAAATTCACTATAGAGTAAAGTGACATTACTATGTAAAATATCCAAAAATGTTATGAAAAAAAGTTGTTTGCAATTAAAAGATATTCCCAGTTATCCAGTTTGAACTACCAATTACTAATTTCAATAACTGCTTAATGAGTTGACTTCTCCATGAGGCCAACTCATTAAGCAATTATTGAAATTAGTAATTGGTACACTGAACTGGATAACTGGGGATATCTTTCAATTGCAAACAACATTTTTCGATATTTTCCATAGTAATGTCACTTTACTCCTTAGTGAATTTAGAATATCGGCCGATTCCCGCTTAGCCGCACGCCACTGATAATAACGGTTATGCGCGTATTTAGTATAATTGAATGCACCAACTTTTATAAAAAAAATAATTTTCTGAGAAACTGTTAATAAAAAAAATTTACATATAGTTCCAAGATTTTGGCGGACACTGTATAAGCGACGGCGGATGCGGCAAGTTAGTTAGTTGTTCTATCAGTTGAAGTATAGTACAGTTCATTCGCAGGTGATATACCAAATGATAATTTGAGTGCCATTTGAAGCCATCTTAGTTCTATGAACGTTTGATAACTGTATTCTTATTAAAATCTCCGAATAGGTACACTACATGTTCACTTTGCATTCATCATACTAATATAGTGGTTCTCAGGCCTATACCATGAAACTACAATAAAACTGGCAATAATGCAATTGAAATTCTCCTAACTAGAAGATCATGGATATAAAATTTTACATACATATTTCCCAAATTCGATGCTTGATGTCTAAGTGTATTTATTATGACTTCAGTTTATTTTTCTACGATCTATGAATCCAACCAAAATACACATGAAATAGCATATCCAACGATTTCAAACCGCATTGAAAAATTAGTGCATCGTACATCGCAAATGGAACCATTTAAGCTATCCTCGCATATTTGTAGACTTAGAACATACTCTTTCTTTTCATCATCTAATTTTCCGAACAAGCATAGGCAAGGTTTTTGTTTATTCAATGTTGAATCCCCATATCTCTTATCATGTAGAATTATTCATCCTGGAGAATTTTGGCGAGTGACCTTCCCCTATTGTTTGAGTATATCAGTGCTTTCAAATATTATTCCATGTAATGAAATTATGTATGGGAAAAGTATACTACAACGAAATCCTGTAATCTTGCACTACTTATCTATAATGTCCAAAAATCTAATTTAAGTAATAATTTAGTACAATAAGCAAGATCATTAATTTCTCGAAAGAATACCACAATGTCCAGAACGATGAGAAAAGTGGTTGGATTTTTTTCCATTTTTTTTCGAAGTAGTTTAAAAAAAAATCCCAGAGAAATGTTCCTGTTTGAACTGAGAGTTGCCAAACGTTATTCATTATTTCTCTGTATCTTATGCTTGGGCAAATTGAACCATTTATGATTTTTATGTGTGTTAAATGTATCTCCATATTTTGTGGTCCCATTGTTTTCAAAACATTTGATGTCATTCAGTCAATCTTAACTTTGAGACTGACAAAAACTGACTTTATGTAAACTCACCACTATTTTGTGACTATTGCATTAATTTATCCTTATATAGAACGAATGAAAGGCATTTGTAACTTTTATTAAAATATATATGTATATTTCTAATGCATTCCCAAGAGAATTCTCTCACACTTTCTGAGAAACGGTACGTACTTCCTAGATAAACACCCCATAATCCCCTGTATCAAGAGAAAGATATATTTTCCCTGTAGGCCGCTCCAGTGAGATAATCTCGGTTCGACCACCTCAGACAGTCGATGCTCTTAATACTCATTTTCTCAACCTAACAAGTAAAGTGATTAATTCATAATATTTGTAAATTCCTTAGCGTTTATCAATCTTCTATGAAGGAGTGATCCTTCCATAATAGACCAGTGGCGTAACAGTGGCAGGTGTGGTGTGTTGCACCGTAACATCCTGTATATGGCCGGACGTAACAAAAGGATGAAACAGAATAACATTTCCTCAGAAGTTCCTCAAAATAGTGACACAAGCAACTCGCCGATCGCTGAGAGTGCCAGGAATTACAGCGTTGCCAAGCGTTATTCATAATATTTCTTTGCAATGTGAGCAGGCCGAAAAAATAATGTCATAGCACTCGGTATACATACATATCATTCAATAATAACTCAATCAAGAAAAGCTATCAAATACGAAGTATAACACATGCTGACTTAAATTATGTTTTATTCATAGGATGAAACAGAATAACATTTCCTCAGAAGTTCCGCCAAATAGTGACACTGGCAACTCGGGAAAATGCCAAATCGATGGACTTATGACGTCAAAAGCAATAGCGCTGTGTTTGAATGCCTCACTAAATTTGAGGGTTTTAGAGCAACGTTTATTCGAATATTACACACTATCTTCTAGGAAAAACTATGCATACATAATATTTTATCACTATATTTCAACTTCAAGCACATATGAGGCAAATTTACGAGTTTGAGATCTCGCCTATTGCAATAATATTTTCAAATGCAGATGGTATGATAAAAGCCCAAGATAAAACCATGCGTGGTTCGTAATGTCACAACAAATGAAATACCTACCAAGGTGCTTTGCAATGCCCCTCCTCACTCCCCCAGGACAAAACGATAAAAAGCACATTGTTAAAATCAGATATCATAGAGGTAAAATGGCACACATATTTGATGATGTGACATGCCATGTGACAACTTTAATGCAATTTGGATTCATCTTAGTTTTATGGGCATTTTGAGGGAGTTTCATTAATACAGGTAAAATTAATTGTTTCAAATACTCCCCCAGAGCAAGTAGATTCATGGCCGGACGATTTTGAATCATTCCTAAAGAGTGAAATATTCCATTTAACATTCAAGTAGATTTGTTCTTATAAGGGTTCTGTAGTAGCCATCGATAAATCCTTCAGATCCTTTTTTACAAGCTTTTATTTAGTTTCACTTGTTAGTTTACAGTCATGAAACATATTCAAAATTATAGAGTGGGGAATGTATGTTGAATATATTTCTCATTACGATATACTCATGTTTATATTCAACAAAAATTATCCCAAACCCATTCGTAAATTGTACAGAGCTTCCGTAAAGAAATAAATTCATTTTTAGCCAAACTATCCATTTCTGAGGAATCTCCTGGAACAGATCGTTTTTTAATCTCAATGTTCCACATTTATAAGGGAAAATTATATAAACAGAGTGATCCACGTTTGACTAATGACGTCCGCGACAATTTTTTTAAATGCAACCTCTTATAAATTATTAAATTTTTGGAATCTCCATGGAAAGCTGATTTTAAAAATATATCACACATAGGGTTTATATGCAGTGTGTCCTTTAAATTCAGGGCTCTCGTAAAGTAGTGGATAAATTCTTAAAAAATTAAAGGAATAATTTTTGGAAAGAACGCTCGAAACCGTCGAATTTAACTTTCATTTGGGCATTCTTTCAAATTTAATTAATACATACAGAATGATTCGTGTAGGAGAAATGACGTCATCAGTATTTTTCAATGGCAACTCCATTTTTCATTACGCAATGTGAAAAGGTGATTATGAGCATGGGTGAAATGAAAATAAAATAAAAAAAACTAGTTTGAAATATGAAAATACTAAATTTAATGGCAATGATAGCTTCAAAGATCAAATTAAATGTTCAAATTGTGCACCGTTTGCTATCTGACTATTTCCATTACTTGACAGTAGCCATAGCGACCAGAATTGTGTTTTTATTGCTGAATAGTTTTTGTGAAGTTATTTCTTTAAAGAATAACATATCTTATCGTTTGTCGATACAGTATTGAGTAGTAACTTTGTCATTTCATGGAAAATGATTAAATTAAATGAACGAGAAAGAATTGAAATTATTTGCATGATAGGATTTGGAGACAGAATGCGCACCCAAAGAGAAGTAGTTGAATTGTTTAATGCAACTCATCCTGATCGGCAACCTATTATCCAAAGCATGGTGAGCAAAGTTGAGTCAAAATATCATCCTTTAATTTTTTACGAATTTATCCACTGCTTTACGAGAGCACTGAATTTAAAGGACGCACTGCATACAAACCCTATGTGTGATATATTCCATGGAGATTCCAAAACTTTAATAATATATAGAGTGTTCCATTTGAAAAAATTTGTCACGGACGTCCTCAAAAGTCTCATTTTTGTTGTAAATGCACAATCTAAATCCTCAATTCGACCTTCACTTTGTACAATCCATAAGGTCACTTTCTATGGACATAATTGCCAAATTACTGAGTCTCTCTTGTGCGATAGTTGATCGTAAAAAAGTTTTTATTAATTTCAATTTTGAAAAAGACCTTTTTCCCGATGCTACAGATTCTGGTGGCGTTAAAAAATCCGTATTGCCACTGCAGTATTTGGAAATGTTGAAATTAAATTGTTCTCTAAAATGTGTTGAAGAATTAACTAAGGATCTAACTCATTTTGCTCTGGTAAGTGGGTGGCATTTTAAACAAATAATTTCATCAAATAAGTCATTTGCATCAATATCTGATTCTTTACGTGCTTCATCTTTCAAATGAAATTTTTTCACGAGTTTCTTAATTCTTCTTCATTCAAGCTGAACATTTGCAAATAAATCCAAACATGTTATTTAAATTGCTCCAACCCCTTGAATCTTTCATTAAGAAATGATAAGGTCGTATCTAGTATAGAGAAGGATACTTTTACTTTGCAATTCATTTTCGGGTCTGTTATTGGTTCGTCAGTACTTTCATAATCAAACTGTATTTTCTTTTCTCTTTGACGAACTGTTTGTGAAGATAAAAAATTTGGTTCCATTTCTAATTCTTCGGCCACCTCCCTGGCGTCTACAAGAACTTCGCTAAATCCCTTATCATCTCTTAAGTCTAAAAAAATTTTTTTTATTTTGTT
The DNA here is from genome assembly GCA_018342105.1 of Gonioctena quinquepunctata. NCBI lineage: Eukaryota > Metazoa > Arthropoda > Insecta > Coleoptera > Chrysomelidae > Gonioctena > Gonioctena quinquepunctata. The sequence continues at coordinate 174,988 of JAFIRS010001025.1, read as the reverse complement.
TAGACAGTCTAAACAAGCTTTTAGATTTATGCTTTGATTCTGCATTAATTTACTTAGAGAATTGATTTTGAATAAAATATTGTACCAGATTACTACAGAGCATAAAAAAATGTAGTTTTGGATTTTTGTTGCGAGTGATCGAGCTAGGTGTGATGTACTAAAATATTTTGAAGATGCGGATGCATCCATTACTTTGTACTACAAAAATCACATATAAAACTCTCCGAGCAATCAAATACATTTGGGGAGTTTGCCTTAGAAATCGTGTCTACTGTAGTCTCAATTTTTGAACTCGTACATCGTAAATATGAATAGTCCTGCAACCGAACCATGAGGCACTCCCTCGACCTGAATACTCACTTCTTCTGCCACATCACGATGGGATCGGCCTCAAGATCGCTCATGTCCACCGATTTTCTCTTCTCGACCACGTTGGGATGGGGGGTGAGGATGAGCCAGCCGACGTGGGAGAAGAAAAAGCCTCGTTTGGCATTGTGTGGATCTGCGTCGGTTTCGCTATATTTGTGGTGAACCCTATGGTCTAGGGCCCATGAGTATACGTGCCTCTGAAAAAAAATCGTTGGGTGAGCTAGTGAATATAGATCGATAGATGTGATTGTTTTAAAGTTGTCATTTTCCATATTTTTTAATAATAAATACAATTCATTTAAGTTTCCATACAGTGCTCGTCTAAAGTCCGTTCCCCCCCTACTTATTTCTGAACCACCTGGTAAATCGCAACGAAATTTGGAGGGCTTAAATAGGAGATAAAAACCTACTTTTTCATGACACAGCTGAAAGTTTTAAAATGGCGGCTGAGCGCCATCTTCAATAATTCTTGTAAATAGACCACCCCCTATATTATTCCCTTTTCGAAATTTGCTCATAATTCTCAACAGTTTTCTCTAAAATACACTTCACTTTACTTTACGTTTGAAAAGTGACATTTTGGTCATTTCATACCCAACCAAAAACACTAATGTTGCTTTCAATCAAGTTTGCATTGGAAAAAATCGTTGTCGCGATCTTGTTTACTGTCAAACTGAACTGCTAACTGTCAAATAGTCCATTAAGCGCCTAGGTCCTTTTATGAAAAGTGTAATCATGGCTCGTAGTTTAAGCGATAAATTTGAAGCAGTTTTGATATTTGGAGAAGCTGGAAGAAACTATCTGCAGTCTGTATGTTTAATGATAGATTTTCCGAGAATCCTATTTCAAGGTCATATTTGCGCAATTTTTTAAATAAGCTCCAAGCAACTGGTACGCTGAAAGATGCTCCAAGATCAGGAAGACCGCCCCTTTCAGAAGAAAAAAAGGTAGAAATTGTTGCTGAAATGGTAATCAATCCGACTCAGTGGACGTCTGCAGTTGCTGAATCCTGTGGAGTAATTTCAAAAGTGTCCAAAGAGTCCTAAAAAAAGAAAAGTTTCATCCCTATAAAATTAAAATCCTGCATCACGGAGGATGATCCAGACCGTAGGGTTGAATTTTGTGAGTGGTTAATAAGAACAATTGAAGGAGAACGGGGCTTCCTAAAACGTGTATGTTTCGCAGACGAATGCACGTTTTTTCTTAATGGAAAAGTATAGAAACAGAATGTACGATACTGGAGCGATACTAATCCGCATATTTTTAGAGAGGGACATACCCAGTTTCCTAAAAAGGTGAATATTTGGGCGGGGATTTTGGGCAATCGCATTGTTGGACCGATTTTCATCAGAGGCAATCTTACAGGAGTTCTTTACAGAAATCTTTTAGAAACTGAAATTAAACTTCGAATAAGAAAAATTGTATTAATCAATCAAAGAAGATGGAACACTAGCAACGACTGCCCAGGAAAAAGCCAATATCTTTGCGCACCTATTTGCTGGAAATTCCACTCTGGATTCATCGGGAAAACAACCCCCGAACATTACACCTATTGACAGTCACATGCCCGAGATCACCTTTCGCCAACGTACTATCAGAAAGATTTTGCTGGGTCTCAACACCAACAAAGCCTGTGGATCTGACGGAATCCCGCCGATTGTTCTCAAGAAATGTGCCCCCGAACTAACACCTGTTCTTTGCAAGTTGTTCAACCACTCTTATAATTTGGGGGTATTTCCGTCCAATTGGAAAATTGCAAGAGTACAGCCAGTCCCTAAAAAAGGCAAAAAGGCCCTACCTAGCAACTACAGACCTATCGCACTGCTATCTATTATTTCAAAGGTCATGGAAAAAGCCATCAACATCGAGCTCATGAAATATCTGGAAGACTCAGGAATTGTCAACGATAGGCAATATGGCTTCCGCCATCAGAGATCAACTGGTGACCTGCTCGCTTACGTCTCACATATATGGCAGCTATCTATTGAAAAGTATGGAGAAACTTTAGCTGTGGCATTAGATATCTCCAAGGCGTTCGATCGAGTTTGGCACCAGGGCCTCCTCGCCAAGCTTCCGTCTTATGGCTTGCCCCCTCAGCTGTGTTCTCTGCTTGCTAGTTTTCTCTCAAACAGGTCTCTCCATGTAGTGGTCGATGGAGTTTCATCTGACACTCTACTCATAAATGCTGGTGTTCCACAAGGATCTATTCTCGCACCAACACTATTTCTACTTCACATCAACGACCTGTTGAAAGCAACTTCATGTCCAGTACACAGCTTTGCCGATGATAGTACCCTCCATACCGCTTTCTCTTCCAGGGCCCCTATATCAGCCCGTGAAACCAGAAATGAACGAGGAAGAAATGTTAATAATATAAATATGGACTTAGCAACAATTCTCGAATGGGGATCTAATAACTTGGTAGAATTCAATGCAAACAAAACACAAGCATGTCTTTTCTCTAGAAAAGCCGATCTCACTGTGCCTAACATAACTTTGTCTGGAGTAACCATACCACTGAAGTCATCCATATCGATGCTTGGTATTACTATCAGCAATAACCTTTCCTGGGAAAATCACGTGAGGTCCATTGCCAAAAGTGCATCCTAAAAACTTGGTTTTTTGTTTCATGCCAAGAGCTATTTCACCCCCAGTCAGCTGCTTATGATCTATAAGGCACAGATCCGACCTGTCCTGGAATACTGTTCCCATATTTGGAGTGCGGCACCTAAACATATCCTGAGGCTATTGGATTCTGTCCAAAAAAGGGCAATTCGTCTCGTCGGTGATGCCTCGCTTACAAACTCGCTCACTTGTCTGGAACACCGTAGAAAAGTTGGCGATTCGTCTCTATTTTATAGATATTTTCATGGGCGATGCTCTTCTGAAATATCAACAATCGTTCCTGCTTTGGCAGTCTCTTCGAGATTAACCCGTCAAGTTCAGTCATCACACCCCTTCGTGGTCACTTTGGAGACCTGCAGAACATCACTTTCCAAAGACTCGTTCATCCAACGAACAGCGAGGCTTTGGAACTCATTGCCTAGGGAGGTGTTCCCCGAGGCATACAACCTTCAGAAATTTAAGAAGAACACCAACTCCTACCTTCTTTCCCTTGGTTCCCACGATGTTCTCTGAACATTACAGGATATCCCTTTTCGTGGGAATCAGAACATAAAAAAAAAATCAGGAAGAGTTTGAAAATCGTGAAATCATATTTTAGTAGGATGAGGCACCTCCCCATTTCGATCGCATGACTAGAGAGTTCCTCGATACAAACTTTCCTGGGCGATGGATAGGTCGCAGGGGAACTACAGAATGGCCACCAAGATCTCCGGATCTTACAACTCTAGATTTTTTCCTTTGGGGGTATTTGAAGTCAAAAATCTACGCCACTGAATGCCAAACAATAGAAGAGTTGGAACGTAGAATAATAGATACATGTGAAAAAATAGAGAAACAGACTTTCATCAACGTGAGATCATAGGGCACTTTATTGTCAAGATTTAGGAGGGGGTCACATTGAACACTTGATGAAATAATTGTTGGGGTTAAATAAAAGTGTTATTCAAAAATAAATTATAAGTTTTTAGCTAACTAATTTGTTTTGATTGTGAATTTACAGAACACATTGGTAGGCTTTGAGATTTTCCGGTAAGCGGTACTGTTCATCCTTAATACATTCACTTTACGCCTCTTATTAGTCGAATTCATTAAGATATTTAACTACAAATTAATAACAACGTTTAGTTAGCAAAATGTTGTACCGGAAGTGACCAAAATCCATACTTCATTTCAAACCGGAATGTCACTTTTCAAACGTTAATATTACGAAAACAATTGAATTTAGGAATGGAGTGTATTAGAGAAGTGTATTAGAGCAGATTTCTAAAATGGAACAATATACGGGGTGTTCTATTTAAAAAATTATTGAAGATGGCGCTCAGCCGCCATTTTAAAACTTTTAGGTATGATATTTCCATGAAAAAGTAGATTTTATCACCTATTTGAGCCCTCCAAATTTTGTTGTTATACCAGGTGGTTCAAAAATTAGTAGAGGGGGAACGGACTTTAGACGAGCACTGTATAATCCAAACTGGCGTGGCGGCTCGCGATTTTATAATATCAATGCCACTTGCAACATTGAAAAAAACTCTTCAGTAAATTTTTTATTATTCATAATGATAGCATTTTGATGAAATGAAAACCCACCATCTTTGAGTCAATTATACCTTACAAAAAAATCATAATATACATGTAATTTTTTATTATTCCTCCAGAACGACGGAATCGATTGGAATTTCTTGGTATAAAATTGTTTGAATTGATTTACGCAGGCATATATTATTTTAATCTCTCTTCCAGAATAGAATGTCTTCATATTTAGGCTCTATGAAAGGTGAAATAATTCAGTATTAGATGTATTTTTCAGGAGATTGCCCGGTAATATTCTACGAATCTGGGTGTGTGAATCTCTTCATAACGCTTATAGACTAGTCAAGAAGTGAGTTTCCTGCGAAAAATAGTTCCGAGTCTCCAACAAATGTGAGCAATAGCTCATTCGATTCGAGATGCAATTCTGAGAAAGATGTTTTCGTTTCTGCTGACGAAAATTCCAATTGTTATCAACAAAAAACAAAAAAAAGGGGTTCAGTTTTTTGGGAATAACTCGAAAGCTATAAGCGATAGCGACAATCGGAAGAGGAGGAAATTTCCATTAAAAAAGTCCCGACTTCCGGAACTCATTATAGGAAATCACAAATGAGGATATTCAAATATTGGAGAGACAAGGATACCATTATGCGTAAGATTAACGGAACACAAAGACTCAACGTGGGGAGACATCGAAATCGGGATCATATTTGAAAATGTATCAATTTACTTGATATTTGAAAAGCATATTGACACAATTTGCACGACTCTCACGGTGTATACCTAATAAGATAACTGTCAAAAATACTTAACGATTAATTTGGTCCGGTCCTGGCGACAATCGATCTTTTATATCTGTTGGTAATTTCCTACACCGACATTTAGCTAATGATTATCGATCCGTTCTTGGAAGTGTAAGGGGCATTTTTCTAACGTGATGCGTGTATTTTTAACACGATATCGCGTTCTGTTTCGCTTCAGTTGAATTATCAATATGTATGCTTTCCTGTTTACAAAAATAATATTTCCGTCGGAAACATTGATGAAATATCACGCAAACACTTTTTTGTCATTATTCCAAGAAAAATTATGTAGGTTGTGTGGCAGTAATTTGCCACAGTTCAAAACTTACGCCAAGTATTTTCTGCATTTTAATCTTGTGTGTGAAATTTTATTTCTATATTTATTTATTTTTTCAGATTTTTTTCCTTTTTCTGTCTCTCTCTCTTACACACTTAATTCTTCACTGTCACCTGTTGCAAAATTTGTACTGAACAGACAAACAAGAAAGCAACTTAATATTGCATTGCCATCCAGTTCTGAGCTATGTTCAGAGTTTCAAGTTCCTAGTTCATCGGGAAGTTAGTTTAGAATCGATTGCAAAATTTGTACCGTCCTGACAGACAAACACATAGACAAGAAAGTGGATTATTATTGCATTGCCATCCAGTTCTGAGCTATGTTTAAAGTTTCAAGTCCCTAGTTCATCGGGAAGTTAGTTTAAAATCAATTGCAAAATTTGTACCGAACAGACAGACAGACAACAGGCACACAAGAAAGCGAGTTAATAAAAATGTGGTTGAAATAAGAAGCCTCTTTTTTGATAAATTTTCATTATCGAGTGTTTCAGTCACAAATTTGTTAAATTATTTCTTTTGTTAAAAATTCATTTAATTTTTTGAATTCATAAACTTCGTATTATTTCAATCGATACATAAAGCTAAGTGAATTTTTTCCGCTACAAAATTAGCATGGTTCATTGGTTCAATTGTGGTATTTACATTATAAACATGCAATTAAGTATAATTAATTAATCGTGTTCAGTACCTGCCAATTGCGACGTATATTCATGGAGCTAATAGTCTAGTCGAGTGTGAGTTTCCTGCGAAAAATAGTTCCAAGTCTCCCAAATCGAATGAGCCATTGCTCAGGATGCAATTCTAAGACGATTTTTGGTTTTTATTTGATAACGAAAATTGCGATTGTGCTAAGAATGCTGCTGATAATGATTTAAAAATTTCATATCAAGATTGGCTGGATGATAAGTCATCAAATTCAATGATGACGATGATGAAGATTGAAGAACCGCAACATACTTATAAATAAATAATAATTAATATTTTCATGAATCCTTTTTAAATTTTCACTGTACAAATTTCTTTGTTTCTTGTAAAATAAAAATGCGAATAAACTATTATTTTATTAAATTAAATGCTGGCAAAAAACAATAATTTTCTCCATATATATACAAGATAACGTTATAAAAGTTGTTTAATTTGTTTATTATAATTTTTTAAAGTTGACAAAAAATTAAAGATTAAAAAAATGTTATGATTTTTTTTTATCTAAATGTTTTGCTATTGCTGTTTTTGCATCAAACGAAGGCATTTAACAACAACATTCTTAAAAAAAATTAGGACAATTGTTTATGAACAAATTGATTAGTTTGATATTAAAAAAAATATGCCATTTTGTTGTCTCTAGAGAATATAATAATTAAAAAAAAATTCTTAGTGTTTTAATAGTTTTTTCTATATTTCCATTATTTAAATAATCAATTAGGAATTTTTTTTCATTACCAATTGGCGTTTCTCAATAGAATAACGAAAAATGAAAGAATATATTAAAAATGTAATTGTTTATTTAACAATTTGTTATAAACAAATTCCAGAAAACAACCATACGCAACAAAGTGCCGAATTTTGTTTATAGATTTTTCTAAAATTACGGTATGAACAAATTTTTTCGACACTGTTGCATCATTTGGTTGTTTTTGTAATTTTCAGTGGTTTCAGAAAAAAAAATGAGATTTGGAATTTATTTATAACAAATTGTTAACTTAATAAACAATTTTTAATATTTTTTTTATTTCTTGTTATTCTATTGAGAAATGCCAATTATGATTATTAAAGAAAAAGAAATCTTAACTAATTATTTAAATACTGGAAATATAAAAAACCGTTATAAACATTAACAACATTTTTTTAAGAAAAATATTGTTTTAAAAAAAATCATATTCTCTAGACAACAAAATGATAAAAATATAATTTTTTTAAATATTAAACTAATAAATTTGTTTATAAACAAATGTTCTGGAAATTGTTTTCCGAATGTTTTTAAATGCCTTTGTTCGATGCAAAAACAGCAATAGTAAAACATAAAACATATGGATAAGTTGTTTATGTAACTTCCTATTTTCCAGAAGCAAAAAAACTACGCTTTAATGTTGAATGATAGAAATATTATATTTTCACAGTAATACACCCACGTAACTTTGTTGATTTATTATTTTTTCAATTAGAAATTCTCTGAACAATTGTCAAATGACCAAACCGTATTTGTATATGTATAATAGCATATCATGTAGATACCTACTCTGACAATTATTTCTTTGATCATTCCCCCAAAGAAATAAAGTTATCGCTGCCCGAGTAAGCATTTTAGCGGTTAATTTGGTAATAATTGCTATGATTTAGGTAAAAATGAAAATAGCGAAAATTTTGTTTGACAACCTTCAGAATTCTATTATTTACATATTTCTGAATGTATTTTATCAATCCTAATGAATCTAGCGAAATGTTTTTTGGCACCCGCTCCAATACTGCATATATTATTAATTATAATCTTTTGCTTCCAAACTTTGGGAAACGCAACGTATTTACTTGACTGATAGACCGGGAGGTAGTGACACAAAATATTAGGTCATTTGTACTAGTATGGCGGTTCTTCAGGGGTCTAATTACGGAATGGCAAAAAGAAAATGATGGTCATAGCGCTGGTACCGGCGGCCCAATCGCGTGGGCGTTAATCGAACGTGTCGGATAAATAACGAGTGTCGAACGATTTGTTCCACAAAAAATGTTTGTATTTTCCGATAGTCGATAAAAAAAGAAGTAGGCGGTAGCGTAATGCCATACTTGTCCGGTGTGACTTACAGCCCGCCATACCGACGCGAATACATTAATTTAAAAAAAACAATTCAACCATTTGTTCCAGGCTAATTTTTGCACAGTTAATCATCGTCGAGTAGCCATTCACGAAATACACCATGCCATATTCTTTTGACGGTTCCAAATGGCCGCCATACCGCCGCAAAGGAGTAATTTTTTTTTTCGCAAAACGATTTGTACCAGTATTGCATGTGGATTTTTGGAAAGTATTTGATAAAATATGACCGTTATTATATTTTCCATACGTCTAGTAGGGGGAAAAAGTGCTGCCATACTTGAAAACCTTATTTATTCGAGACGTTTTGAAAATACGACTGTAAAATACGTAAAATCATTTTTTACATCATGGAATCATTGTATTCTGTTCGTTTGGATGTAATTCTACCTAAAAAAAATTATTCCAGATTGTAACCATGGGGCGGACGACTGTCGGACATAAGCCAAGATGTTAAAAAAAAATTGACGATTTGTACCAGTATGGAATTTGGATTTTTGGAAATTATATGATACAATGTGAGCATTATTATATTTGCCATACTTCTAGTAGAGTGAAAAAGTGGCGCGATTATTGAAAAACTTGGTTTTTTCGACTCGTTTTCAAGGTACAAGACATAACATCATTTGTTACAGTATGGCATCATCGTATCCGATTCGTTTGGATAAAACTCAACCTAAAAAAAAATAAATATACCTGCGTTCCCATACATCATGTCTTACGAACACGATGAGCCAAGGCCTCTACAATTCGAGAAATCTTTCGAGCGCCGGTAGCCGTACAATATTATACGACATAACATCTGGTTATAAGACAAGATTGCCGCCACCTAGGTGTTTGAAATTTTGTATTTACATTCGTTAAACCTCAAACTTACAGGAAAAATTAGTGCCATACTCGTACAAATCGTTCGAATTACGAATAAAATCTTAGAATTTTGAAAAAATATTGTACATATTCGCCACCTCCCACAGGTATGGCATGATCAGACTTCTATTTATGATCATACGAAGAACTGTTGAAAAAAGTGTTAGGCTTAGGTTTAGCAAAAAAAAAAATTATACTCCCTTGCGGTGGTATGGCGGCCATTGGGAACCGTCGGAAAAGTATGGCAAGGTGATTTCCGTGAATGGCTACTCGACGATGATTAACTGCGCAAAAATTAGCCTGGTACAAATGGTTGAATTATTTTTTTTAATGTATTCGGTATGGCGGGCTGTAAGTCACACCGGAGAAGTATGGCATTACGCTACCGCCTACTTCTTTTTTTATCGACTATCGGAAAATACAAGCATTTTTGTGGAACAAATCGTTCGACACTCGTTATTTATCCGACACGTTCGATTAACGCCCACGCGATTGGGCCGCCGGTACCAGCGCTATGACCATCATTTTCTTTTTTGTCATTCCGTAATTAGACCCCTGAAGAACCGCCATACTGGTACAAATGACCTAATATTTTGTGTCACCATCTCCCGGTCTATGACCATAGACACCACGCGCAAACACAGACAGACACGCGACAATACGTAAAAGTGCTATCTATAACAGGGAATAGGTATTATGACATTTTTATTAGAGTATGTCCCAGTCATGTGCATTCCGAATCTCTTCATCTTTCATGTTAAATTGCACAGAGGAACATTGTTTCTGGCGATTGTGGAATCGCACCATTTGTGTTTTCCCTGCATTGAGGTGTAGACAATTGGTGCCACACCAATCAATAACTGACTGAAGGGTATTTTTACATTTGACTTCAAGTAAATTATCATTTGTCTCCAAAACTATCAGAGACGTATCGTCCGCGTACATTGTCAGATCTGAACAAGTTAAACACGTTTCCAATTCATTAGTATACAATAAAAACAGTACATGAGCCAGTATGGATCCTTGTGGCACACCCATGGTAATATTCAGCAGTTCTGAGTTATATCTGCTACAATTGCTCTCGTTGAAATGGGTTACTGATACATATTGTTTCCTATTTTGCAAAATTGAAGAAATCCAGTCATATGCAACCCCTCTCATACCATATGAATATAATTTTGACATTAGTAAATCATGATTTACGCAGTCAAAGGCCCTGCTAAGATCGCAAAATATCCCTACAGGACACTGGCCCGCCTCTAGATATTCCACTAGTGACTCAAAAAAAGAAATCGCCGCAGTATTAGTCGATAGGTTACTGCGGAAGCCATGCTGTTTCTCTGTGAATATTACATTTGGTTAAAAAAGTATTACAGTAAGTAATATAAGTATTCAGCATAAAAAGGTATTTTTTTCGCTTCTGGAAAATCGGAGGTTTCACGATAAATTTGTTTTAGTCTTTGGACTATAATTTGATGGATATCTGAACCGAAAAATAATAATAAATCATCATACGGTGCGTAGATACTGCTAGGAGAATGAAATTAATAGAATTTTACCAATCACACGCAGTTTTTCTGCTTCAGGAAAATCAAACAATCCACGACAAATATGTTTCGGTCATTTGACAACTGTTCAGAAGATTTCTGATTGAAAAAAAATTCTCATTTCGTTTTTAGATCGGCAACATCCATAGGGACAAATAGAAAAATCGAATTTAAACGGTTTTCTTCACATAAAAGATTCAATATAAATTGAACCAGAAAATGGTAGATCTCAGGTGAAAAACAACTACTTTCCTGGCAAATACCACGCAGAACGTTGGATGATATTCACCTGAAAATCCATGCATACCTCCATATCACATCAATGGACATTGAATGCAAATGTTTCTTTCTGATAAGCTCGATTATGTTTAATTTATGTCGTGTTCACCTAACAATCCGCATACCGGTTTCAGGCTTCTTGGCCCTCATCAGTACGGAGTAGTCAACCAGCCAAAGGTCCAAAGAGCTCTGGCTGAAGCGAGACACAACGTAAACAAACCATCATCGAGCCTATAACACCTATAGGTACGCCGGAAAAGATAAACTTTAACTGGCGGTACCTAGTGACAGAAAGAAACACTCCGAAAATCTCCCACCTCGATAGGTTTCTAAATAAAAGATTCCTTCTCAGTAGGAGTGGCAAGCCCGTCTAGCATGTAGTGAACGATAAACGCCATGTGAAGTGGAATAAATAGAAAAATCGAATTTAAACGGTTTTCTTCACATAAAAGATTCAATATAAATTGAACCAGAAAATGGTAGATCTCAGGTGAAAAACAACTACTTTCCTGGCAAATACCACGCAGAACGTTGAATGATATTCACCTGAAAATCCATGCATACCTCCATATCACATCAATGGACATTGAATGCAAATGTTTCTTTCTGATAAGCTCGATTATGTTTAATTTATGTCGTGTTCACCTAACAATCCGCATACCGGTTTCAGGCTTCTTGGCCCTCATCAGTACGGAGTAGTCAACCAGCCAAAGGTCCAAAGAGCTCTGGCTGAAGCGAGACACAACGTTTTTCACCTGAGATCTACCATTTTCTGGTTCAATTTATATTGAATCTTTTATGTGAAGAAAACCGTTTAAATTCGATTTTTCTATTTATTCCACTTCACATGGCGTTTATCGTTCATCCATAGGGACGTCATCGGAAATGCGTTCTATCATGCTGCTACCGTGCAGACTTCTCTTCGAAAAATCGTAAATAAATCGGGGACGCAGATATCGATGCAAAATTTCATATCCACGTAGAAAAAAGAATTTCCTTTCGAATGGTGAGAGGCACGATGAAATCGGAATACGGGAAATATTTTTTTCCGCTCCAAAGTGAAAAAAGTGAGTTTTGCTGAGGCACCGGTGCTGACTTCTGTTGGAAGAAACGCACAAATATCAGGGACAGAGCGATCGGTGTGAAATTCTTGAAACTTATGCAAAAAACTATAAAAAAAAACGAATTTGGGTTTTTTTTCAGGAAAAAAACATTTGTTTTTTTTTGCAGAAGTTTGGTTTTTTTTTCTAACTCGGGAACGGTAAAAGATAGGGCAATTCTGCGAACTCCAAACGATTCAGAATGGCCGAATTAGTCTAGAAACGGAATTTCGTTTCGATACGGAAAAAAATTAAAAGTCAAAGTTTCGAACAATGCCTAGACCCCTAATATCTTCGAAAATCCGAAGTGGTCGTATCGATCTCCGGTTTGAACCAAAATGTGGTATCTCAATCCGACAGATTCACCGTGAATCCTGAAAAATCGAGATAACGGCGAGAGAAATCATAGCACCGGTAGACTTTGAATCAAATGAAAAAACCATCGGAGCGAAATTTGAAAATAACTTTTCTATACGTAAAAAACTCCGCTGAATCCAAAAAAGTGACCATCTCGTCGATAGGACATGAAATAAAGTATGAAATAAAAAAGATTTTGAGGTTTTTTTTCGAGAAAAAAAAATCATTTCCGGTTTTTTTTTCGGAAGTTCGGATTTTTTTTCTCATCTCGAGAACGGTGAAAGATAGAGCAATTGATTCAGATAGGCCGAATTAGTCTAGAAACGGAATTTCGTTTCGATACGGAAAAAACCCCAAAATCGTTTTTTTCATAGTTTTTTACATAAGTTTCAAGAATTTCACACCGATTGCTCTGTCCCTGATCTTTTTGCGATTCTTCCAACAGAAGTCTGCACGGGTGCCTCAGCAAAACTAATTTTTTTCACTTTGGAGCGGAAAAAAAAATATTTCCCGTATTCCGATTTCATCGTGCTTCTGGCCATTCGAAATTCTTTTTTCTATGTGGATGTGGAATTTCCCATCGATATCTAAGTCCCTGATTTATTTACGATTTTTCGAAGAGAAGTCTGCAAGGTAGCAGCATGATAGAACGCATTTTCGATGACGTCCCTTTGGATGTTGACGATCTAAAAACGAAATGAGACAGAAACTTACAGGAAAATAACTTTTTCTGACGCTGAAATCCAAAAAAGTGACCATCTCGTCGATGGCGGAAAAGATGAATAGCTTCTTCATTTCATGTCCTATCGACGGGATAGTCAGTTTTTTACGTATAGAAAAGTTATTTCAACAAAGTTACGTGGGTGTATTACTGTGAACATATAATATTTCTATCATTCAACATTAAAACGTAGTTTTTTTGCTTCTGGAAAATAGGAAGTTTCATAAACAACTTTATATTTGTCAATAATGACACGAAAAAAAAAACGTAAAAGGTCATTAAACAAATGCGCTGTTGCCACAAATGCGAATTTTCCACAGAAACCAGGAAATCCCGTGAAAAAGGTATATATATATGCTATAAGGAATGGATTTTTTGGGTTTTCTTCACGTCAGATGGACTTCGACAATTATTCATAACCATTGTGATGAATTTGATGTTTATTAATGAGTGGCACTGCTAACTCAATATGAACTTAGAAGAGCCATCCCATGTAAAAAAACGTGACAAATTTTTTTCGTTCATTTCAAATTCTCGACAATTATTGGGATATGTTCAATTGATTTTTTTGCAAGTGGCTCTGCTCACTTTATAGGGGTTTCATGAAGGGCTCAGAATACAAATTATCACATGTAATAAAGAATTTCACGGACTGGTGCCATAACAACCACCTGATAAACAATTTAACAAAAGCTGTATCTGTAGAGTTCATCAACAAATATAAAGAAATAAATAATATCAAACTCAATATTGATCCAATTACACTGACATCTTCAATCCATATAAAGTTCTTAGGAACACAACTGGATAGTAAACTAGATATTAAAGAACACACAAACTTCTTGTGTACCAAACTAAATAAAATATACTTCGCTTTCATGACCCTAAAAAACAATTTTAATCAAAATCCTCTCCTCAACTTACTCATTCGTCTACTCAACACAAATATTACGATCTGGGGACAATCTGTAGAAGTGGATCGTATATTTAAAATACAGAAGAGATTTTTGAGGTTGATTTTCAATATGCTCTATAACGAATCCTACAAAGACTACTTCCACAAATATAAAATTCTTACTTTGACCGGAATCTATTTGTATAAAATATTGACGTATTTTCACCAAAACTTAGCTTCCTTTACAAAAGATCCCCCCGCTATGCGGTAGCCAATGCTTTCAATCGCCTTCCAGAAAGCATAAAAAAATCCACGATCACAAAAAAATCAAAAAAGAACTTAAGCAATTTCTGCTTGAAAATTGCTTCTACTCTGTAGATGAATTTCATAACGTCAGGTGGTAGATCCTTTGGAAATTATAGCCTTTTTTGTATTTTGTAAATTAGTACTGTTTTTGAATGTAAGTAAGTAAGTAAGTAGCATTTATTTTCTTTGGAGACAAATATAAATTTGTATAAGAATAGTCAATTGTGTAACTTAACCTAACTTAATCCTAGAGCTTAAATGATTTAACACAAAAAATTAAATGTACCTGAACATTCGGTATAAAACTCGGACAGTAACTTAACCTAACTTAATCCTAAAGCTTGAAAAATTAACTACAACACAACATACCTGAACATTCGGTATAAAACTCAGACAGTGAATAAAAACTTTTTTCTAGTAAAAATTATTGTAGGTTCTTTCTGAACTCATGAGAGTTACATTTTTTATGTTTTATTTCACATGGAAGCCTGTTAAAAATTTGCAGGCCAAGAAATGAAGGAGCGTTTGAGGTTATTTTATATTTACAGTAAGGCACATAATAGTTATTTTTTTGTCAAGTTTATGTTGAATGAATGTTTCTTATTTCTTTAAAAGATTTCTTGTTGTTGAAAATATATATGCAAAGTTCAGAAGACACGTTACAGTTGAAATACGTAGCTCTCTGAATATTGTTCTACATGTTTCATTTTGTTTCATTCCAGCGATTATTTTTATAAGTTTCTTTTGTGCGATGAATACATCATTGGATAGCGTAGAGTTACCCCACAAACATATACCGTATCTCAAAGTTGATGCTGCCAGGCTGTGATATACAAGAAGTAACTGATCTTGCCGCAGAATTGGTATTAGGGCCCTAAGCATATAACCCAATGAATTCAGTTTACTAATGACGGCTTGACAATGACTCCTCCAATCAAGGTTTTCATCTATCATTATCCAGAGAAATTTTGTAGTTTTCGGTTGAATCTCCATTCGAGAACATGTTTTTTGTCGGATGTGGAAACGGACTAACTGGGTTTTTTATATTGAAAAAGAGTTCATTTGTCATGCACCACTCGGAGATATTATTCAGTACACTGTTACATTTGGAAATAAGGGTATCGTCATTTTTATTGCAAATCAATAGAGAGGTGTCATCTGCATAAATGGTAAAAAATGCTTCATCGGTTATAGTATCCATTTCGTTAATGTACAAAAGGAACAAAATTGGACCTAGTACGGTAATTTCAACTACCGAACTTGACTCATGTACATGCTGTATACCAAAGAGATGAAAATAAAATCTAATCTAATATAATCTCTTTTCAACAATATAGTATTTTTTTCAATTTAGTTAATACGTTTTTCCACAATATGCATCTGAAATGTCAAGTATAACAAAATTTAAAACGCATATTGTGAAAAAAGAATTGACAAACTTCAAAAAAATTAGATGATTGGAAAGATAATTCAATTATCTTTTCAACGATGTGCAAACCGACCTCTATGCCTTTCGAAATTTTCAAGTTGATGTGCACCCAGCGCCCTCTGTCGAGTTATTGTACTGTATCTTCTCTCAAAGAGTAGGACCGGTAATACCATTCAATACATTTCATGACTCATTGTTTTACATAAAACCGTTCAAAAGTTATTGAGGTAACGGTACAATTCAGATCCGCACTTATATTTGACATTTCAAATGCATATTGTGAAAATACGTTTGAACGAAATAAAAAAAAGTATAATGGTTGAAAAGAGAATTGAATTATATTTTCAACGATGTGCCACTTTACCCCCATGCTATTTGAAATTTTTAAGTTGATGTGCCTCCCCGCGCCTTCTTTCGGGCAATCACAAGGTCTTTCATTTCATTCAATACGTTTTTTTTTCATTGTTCTACGTAGTTTTTATTGCTCTTACACGTAGGGGTCGCCACCTACACGTCTTTTTCTTTTTGAAGATTCATAACTTTTTTGAGCGTACTTCTATCACATTTTTCAGTAAAAAAATCAATTTCTCTATCATATCTACGTAAAAAAGCTATCCTTGTTACTAGTCGCTATAAGCAACCGTTTTCTAGGTATTTGGACTTGAAAATTTCAAGTCTATTATTTGATAATCGATGCGTGTTGAAGTTATTACCATTATTTTGCATTTTTCACAAGAATGCTCAGGAAATGAATTTGACGTTTAAGTAAGTAGTTTTGGTTTTTTGTAGGGGGCGCCACCTATTCTATTTATTTTCACTCGTTTGAAATAGTTATTTTGTATCAAGGGTGCAAAATCTGTATTTGTTTTGATAACATTTTGCAAGAAATATCAACATTTTATTTCAAGAAATTTTGAATATGTAGAATAAAATAAAATAAAGGAAACTAAATTGTATTCAAATAAATTGTTCAAAGTGTCCACCTTCAGCGAAGATACAGGCATTCAGTCTTCTAGTCATTGAATCTCGTACCCGCTAAAAAATTATTGGTGTGATTCCTATTGTTTCACAGGCGTCTACTATTCGGTTTCTTAGATTTTCCTCGTTCGCTACTGGAGTTTTATAAACTAGTGACTTCAAATATCCTCAAAAATAAAAATCTAGCGGGTTTAGATCTGGGGACCTTGGTGCCCACGCCTGGTTGGGTTCTTCTACACCCCTACAGATCCATCGATTTGGATAGACAGAGTTAAGGAATTTCCTGGCTACAACGCTAAAATGGGCCGGAGCCCCATCATGCTTAAACCACATGCGGATACGGATTTCTAATGGTACATTCTGAAGTAGTCCCGGCAATTCGTTTTCTAAAAAGTCTCTGTAAGTTGTACCATTCAGTCGTAACGGAAGAAAGGAAGGACCTATCAAGTAATGATCAATTATTGCCGCCCATACATTTACAGAAAATTGATACAGATAATGTATTTCTCTAACTGCGTGCGGATTTTCCAGAGCCCAAATATGGTTGTTATGAAAGTTTGTGATAGCATTTCGGGAGAACTTTGCCTCGTCCGTGAAGAGTACATATCTTAAAAATTGAGGATTTCCAGCCAATTTTCTCAAAAACCACTGACACATTGTAATGCGTTGGGGAAAGTATCGCGGCAAAAGAGCTTGTGCCCTTCGAATATGGTATGGATAAAATTGTTGATGGTGGATAATTCTCCAAACTGAGGACTGAGTAGAATTGAGAGCTTCAGCAATTATTCTTGTACTCGTTTCTGGATTCTCCTCGAGAGCGTTCAAAACAGCTTCTTCCAATTCTGGGGTTCGGACTGCTCGTGGTCTTCCAATAATATCAGCTGCCCTCTTAAAGCTTCCATTTTCTGCCAAACGACGGTGGAACTGGTAAATGTTGGAGCTGAAGGATTAGTAAATGTCTGGTAAAATGTCTGGTTAAGATAAGATAAGATAAGATAAGATAAGATAAGATAAGATAAGATAAGATAAGATAAGATAAGATAAGATAAGATAAGATAAGATAAGATAAGATAAGATAAGATAAGATAAGATAAGATAAGATAAGATAAGATAAGATAAGATAAGATCTTTATTTTCCAGTAGACAACATAAATCGCATAGGAAGAGTCATACACTTAAATCTAGGTAAATATAAAAACATAGAAACACACAACAATTCCAAAATTCAGAATTTCAATTTTCAGATAAAACCAAAAAGCTGAAACCACAGGTTTGAAGTAAAAATTATCAACCTCAATTAAAATTGTCCTAAGAACATTCTAAAAGAAACATGACGACATCTCAGAATAAAAGCAAATAAACAAAACATCACGGTTCTACGACATAAACTCTTCAACACTATACAGACACTTTTCAAGGAGAAATTCTCGCAATTGTATTTTGAATATTTTAATACATTTACTTTCTTTTATATATTTTGGCAGTTTATTAAATACCCTGGGCGCCATAGAGGGAGGAGAGTTGAATGAAAAGCTAAATTTATTAAAAGGTACCTGAAGGTCATTTTTTGTTCGGGTATCAAATTGATGTCTGACTTTGTTGGTACTGAATAAAGTACCTCTATTCTCAAATGAGTAAACAGAGAGTTCAAAAATAAATAATGAAGGAAGTGTTAAAACTTTATGGTACTTGAAGACATCCCTGCAACTTGTACGGCCCGATATACCAACGAGAGAACGCAAAACTCGCTTTTGGGCAATAAAAACATCGTGTGAGGATACAGATAAACCCCATAGGCATATACCATATCGCAATCTACTTTCAGCTTGTGCATAGTAGAGTGAAAGCAGCTGATTTATTTCCAACACTTTCCTAGTGGTTCTGAATTGATATGATAGTGAATTCATTTTTGATATCAGTAATTGACAGTGACTTTTCCAGTTTATACATGAATCAATTTGAAAACCTAAAAACGTTATAACGTTACTATTACTGGAGACATATTGCGCTGAGGCATCATCTGAGCCGAATGTGATATCTTGACACAATTTTTGACGGTTATGAAACCTTATGGATTGTGTTTTTCCAACATTTAGAAACAGCTGATTTGCAGAATACCATTCGTGCAATCTGGAGAAAACTGTGTTGCATTTATATGTCAAGGCTAGATCGGTTTTATCTGATATGATCACAGATGTATCATCTGCATATAGAGTTAATGATGCCGGTACTGATAAAATACTCAAATCATTAATAAAAAGAATAAACAATACTGGGCCCAAAACTGAGCCCTGAGGCACACCAAGATCAATGTCCTTCATTTCAGAGTTTTTGTTGCTCACAGTGACATACTGTTTTCTATACCTCAAATAAGCTGATATCCATTGCAGAGGTAGCCCTCTGATACCATATTTATCTAATTTTTCCAGTAATATAGAATGATTGACGCAGTCGAATGCCCTGCTAAGATCACAAAAGATTCCCACAGGGCACTCGCCTGCCTCAATGAATTCGATTATTCTATCATAGTATGAATGAATTGCTGTTATTGAATTTGAATTTATGACAGAAAGAAAGAAGCCTGTTCAAGAACGCGTATTCGAAAACTTTTGAGAAACTTGATGGAACTGTTATTGGTCTATAGTTTTCTACTGAATGTTTGTTCTTCTTTTTAAATACTGGTGAAATTCTTCCAATTTTCAACATATTTGGAAAATTGCCAGTGGAAAATGATAGATTCACCAAATGTAAAAGTGGAGTGGATAGGATATGGAGAGTTTTTCTCAAAAGAAACATGGGTACTTCATCGTGACCTGAAGAAAACTTATTTTTCAATTTTATTCGTAGTAGGTCATATAGCTCAGTTTGATCATACGGAGTAAGGAAAAAGGAGCCACATGATGTTACGATCTTTTGAATAAAGAAATCTGAATCAGGACCTTTACAGTCGATTTGGTTGACGATGTTTTGGGGTTCTTCTATAAAATAATTGTTAAATAAGTTTGCTACAGTCGCTGGTTCCTTCACAAAATAATCCCCCACTTTTATTTCAATTTCATCCCGAACAGTTTTTGTTTTATTTGATAGTTCAGCAACTATTTGCCATGCAGATTTTGTTGGGTTGTCAGATTTATTGATTTTATTTTGAAAATACTCTTTTTTTGTTTTTGTAATCAAATGATCATGTTTTTGTTTTTCTGTTCTATACATATCTGTTAACTCCGGAAACTTCATTTTCAACATATGTAGGTCTTTCAGATTTTGGCTGGACAATTTAACTTCATCATTTATCCATTTGCGCGCATTGCCATCCGCAAGGCCATAAACGAAATGCGTATCGGCTAAATGAGCATTATTGTTTAAATAATCCATTTATTCAAAATTTGTGTTTTAAAACTTACAGAAACTCCTACAAACAATAAAACGTTCACCTGTCACATAATATGTCATTTTCCGTATGATTTATTGAATCGATGGTACCGAAAGTAGCTATTTTCGGGACGATTTGTTTCACTTTTGAAACGATTTCTTTACTTTCGGGACGATTCTTGTTACTTTCGGGACGATTTTAGGTATCTATGTAGGCGCTTTGACAATAACATGAACTTTGACAGCGCTTGTCATGTAACATTGGTTTGGCGAGTAGTTTGTGTCAACACATGTTCACCTCCTACGAGAGATGAAGATGGGTTGCGGAAACTTAGGTGGCTACCTCCAAGTGGTATCGCTGGATAACGGGGTTGACAAGGAAAATCCAGTGGGAATGACCAGAAATGGTCAAAACCTGCGGATCTCTAAGTCAATCTCAAACCAAATGCCACCACAACATGGCTTAATCCAAGGCGTCAAGCGACCCGTGCCGAGGGATGGATGATACCTGAGCCAGTCAGGTATAAAAAAACGGAGCCTCTGGGATACATGGCGACCTCCCAGAGTAATCTGCCTTACACCTGCGCAGGGGCACCGCAGGTGTGGACGACCCTTTCCCTACACAAACAACCTTGGGAACTTCCAGTTGAAGAAGACCCAACACCGATAGCGGGTATGGAAGTCGAGGAGATTCCAGTTGAATCACACTCGGCACCAGAAACCGTGAACCCAACCGAGGAGGGATCAGCAGATGGTCGAACACCTACTGAGAAACTCCCCGAAACAGAGTGGATTCCAAAGCCATTTGGTAAAATGGAAACCAAAAAGATTCTTCAGCTCATCAAAACCCAGGACATGGGGATAGATACTGAAGAATGGCTTGTCATCAAGAGACAAGAGGAGGCCTCGGGTCTAACTCTTGTCTTTCAATCTTCGACTGTGACGCCCTAAGTGGTGGGCGACACAGAATCTTTGGAGAGATCGGCCCGGAAACGGGCATGAGTCCGAAGAACCTTATCAACGGGCTTCTAGACCTAGTTAGGGGCACAAACCTGTTTGAATGAGGAACCACTGACGACAGAGTGATACAATAGACCCCAGCTGGTCGCAGTGTCAAGGGAAGCTAAGTGCCAACCCTGTCTCTGGCTCGTCAGCCTTAAACCAACCAACCAACCAACATTGGTTTGTGTTTTTTCGCTTTTCAAGTCCAAAAAATGGAAATCCTAAGGAAAGTGAGGCAGAAATGATTCCACATGAGATTAGTGAGTCGGCTAAAGCGGCTACTTATGAGTTCTTGCCGGTAAAGTCAAGAGAGAGCAATGATAAAAATGTGCGTACTATATATAAATGAACAAGTGATTCTTGCATATTTAATGGCAAATCTAAAATATCAAAGCCATCAAGCCTCTGGACCAATTACTCGATGCTTAAGTCCACAAATAATATTAAAAAATAATATAGATATAAGCCGCTATCCCAAAGTTATTGCTTTCCTTGAGAGCAAATCCATTGGCTATAAACCAAAAAAAACAAAAGTATTGAATAAAGAAGAAATAGATCACTTCTTATCAGAAGCTGGAGATAATATATACCTAATGACAAAGGTATTATAATTAAATCTAATTCCTCTTCTTCTTCCTTATGATTATTTTTTATTTTATTTTAGGTTGCATTAATAAGAATAATAATAATAATAATAATGATAATAATAATAAATCTTTATTTACCAAGAACACTTAAAGTAGGTTTCGTCAAATACAGTTAATACAAACTGACACGTTCATGTATAAATGAGTATGTTTGCTTTTTCATATAATATTGCATATATACTTGTTAAGATAGAGAGTAGATTAAAGCTATGGATATACACTTGGATCGAATTTTGTAACATTTAGAAAAAAAATATATATTTATAAATCTGTAGGTAGGTACCTATGTGATGAGCAAATGGCCTTTGGTTCAGATTGCTAAGTTACCTCGCATCTGATCTTCCACCAAGGCCTTCATTTGAAAAAAATCATGTTGATAGGGCCGAGAAGAAGGATGAGATCAGCGAAGTAATGGCGAAAAAGAGAAAGAGAGAGAAAGATTGAGAGATAGAGAGAGAGAGAGAAAGAGAGAGAAATGAGGTCAGGAAAGTGCACATTTTTAACATTTCCTCAGATTCTCGATGCGAATGCTTCGTTTGTATCACTTTAGTTGTGCTGAGCAAAAAATAAATGATTTTTGAATGTTTTTTTGAAGGTATTGATCGTTAGGTCGAAATCTAATCTAATCCTAGGTTGGAAATGACAGTACCCTTAGTAGATAATTTATTGCATGAATTCTGCAAGATTATAAAAACATTTTTCTACTAAGTAGTCTTTTAATGCTTTTCTGAATGCTTGATATGATTTTAAACACTTTATATTTTCCGGGAGTTTATTGAAAACTTCGGGACCTGCATAGTTTGGTGATTTTTTGAATTTACTGAGGTTGCATTTAGTGAGATGTAGCTTTTCAGCATTTCTAGTTTTATAATTATGCACGTTGCTGTTCTTAAGTTATTTTCATTTGTGTACATATAACATGATATTTTGAATAGGTAGATGCTTGTTAGGGAAAGTATTTTGTTTTTTTTTCAGGACTGTTCTGCATGAATCTCTGTAGCCCATGTTGAAAATTATTCTTATTATTCTTTTTTGCATAGTGAAGACTCTAGAAACATCCGTTGGTTGGCCCCAAACGATTATGTTGTAACTCATTACCGAGTATGCTAAGGAGTAGTGAGCTGTTATTAGATTTTTCATATCTATTTCCTTCTTCAGGTTCAAGATCGCGAAGGTTGCTCTTGCAAGTTTGGAACATATATTGTCTATTTCCAGTGTGAAGTGTAGTTTGCTGTCTATGACAGTTCCTAATTGGTTTGGCAGGCGCTTGTTGTCATGAAGAGCTTTGTAAAATGAATTTGGATGATACAGAAGATAAGACAACCATGTTAGTGATTGAAATTCTTAATTCAAAAACGAATATGGATAGAATCTTTGTCTCGTCATTGGAGAAAATAATATTTATTTAAACAGAAAATATTTGTCATTACGTCAGAGCAAACACACCACATCGTAGATTATTTGTTTATTATAAAAACGAAAATGTACTATACAACCTATTGGTATTCACACTTTTGGAAAAATCGCCTGCACAATTGGTGAATTTCTTAAATTACCAAATCCCAAAGAATACACCGGGCACTGTTTACGCAGGAGCTCAGCCACTTTACTCGCTGGAATTGGTGGTAGTATAACCAACTTGAAGAGACATGTAGTAGAGGGATACATAGAAAATTCTTTAAGAAACAAAATTCACATAGCTTCACAGATTGCAAAGGGCCGTAAATTAATATCTCGAAAACTAGTACAATTACTGATGCGTCTAATTCTAATTTCAACACTGCCACTTCTGTTAATATCCCTATTAATATTAATATAACTAATTGTCATAATGGTGTAATTAATAATCATAAGTAGTGTAATCATAAGAGTGATTGTTATATGTAATTGTCTATATAAAGTTCATGTTATTATCCATCGATATCCTTTTCAAAATACAAAATATTGTACGTAACACGATCTCAAAGTGATTTTACGGGACTCGCAGGATTCCAGGACGAGCCGTAGGAAAGTTCCTACTCATCCCGTAAAATATCACTTTCGGAACTTGTTACGTAAATTACCATTAAAGAAAAGTTTGATATTTACCTGACCCGTAACAGTAAATAAAATGACTAGAATTAGCCTCAACGGCCATCTCGCTTTGTAAGCCCTGTGCGACCACAGTCTATGTGCTCCAGCAGTTATACCAAAGCCTGTGATATATACTGTGAGGAATGCTGAAACAAACAGAATTGTATGAATTAATAAACTATTTTGGGTCTTTTCGTTATACAGTGAGTTTCAGAAAGTTTGGATCATATAGGAAACTTTTTTTATTACCCATTTGTCAGAAAATTTTATTTCTGATAAAAATTGGTGCATTGCGCAACACTTGCTTTTTAGTTGTCAAAATTCCTAATTTCCAAACGGTGTACAGGGGAGAACAAAAAGTAGAACTTTTGATAAGTAGTAAACTACCCTTATTTTCAACACGATCAAAAAAGTTTATTTAGAAAATATGTTTAGAATGAAAAACAATGTTCAGATTTGAAATCACAGC
This sequence comes from Gonioctena quinquepunctata, assembly GCA_018342105.1. Lineage (NCBI taxonomy): Eukaryota > Metazoa > Arthropoda > Insecta > Coleoptera > Chrysomelidae > Gonioctena > Gonioctena quinquepunctata. The sequence goes on along the minus strand of JAFIRS010001025.1, from coordinate 150,483 downwards.
CACTTATGCTAAATTTTTTTCCCATTTTTTTATGGTTCTAGCCTCATGAAGAGTACTAGTATCTCATATACACCTTAGGCGCCTCCCTCATATTACTATAATAATATTATAATGCAACATTTGGTCCAATTTATTATTTGTACTAGAATATCGACGTTTGACGAAAATGGTTTGAATTTTTACTAGTTTTTCGGCGAAAATTTGATATTTCACTCTGTTTGTATGTCCATAATAACTCTCAGTACGATTTAATGAAAGGAAGTTATTAAATTAATTAATTAATTAATACTAAACAATTAAATAATACAAATCTGCTAGTTTACGATCACTTTAATCATAGTGTTAGAGCTCGTCCAGTAATGAAACGACCATTTGGTAGGTAGAGAGGGGGAAAACACGAGTGGACACGATTTGATGTGGCTGCTTATGCTACGGCGAATCTTCACCAGTGGCTTGTCATGCAGCGTTTGAAAGGTTAGGTTTGTTTGATTAATAAATAGGTAGTGCAGTTATTTATTCAACTTTGACAAAAAATTCATAATCTCCGACCCCGAGAACCCCCTCATACCAATTTTGAATGAAAATCGGACCATAATCACAAAACTCGTCCGCCAAAAACTACGTCTCGTGTTTCGCCTATACCAAATGATTTGGTACGCCTATGGAATTTCTATTAATAGCCACAGTTAGACAATGGCTCGGGTATCTTCGAGAAAAATTGGTTGTTAGGTGGGGGAAAACCAAAGTGGTCGTTTCAGTACTGGACGAGCTATACCTTAAAGGGTAGTCCTAATTCATATACTAAACATAAATAAAAACCAAATTACAAAAACGTTCAAAAACCTGAATAATCAATAATTGAATCCTTAAATTTTCACATGTCTTCAATCCATCGCCAAACATTTTATTGTTCGTGCACAAAATTCTCAATTGACATTTTTTTTTATATTTCGGTATACTGGCACAACACTTCATCGATATTTTGAAATGGTCTTCGAGTATACACCTTTTCCTTGAGGTACCCCATAGAAAAAAATCTAAAGGAGTGAGATCGAAAGACCTTGCTGGCCATGGATATATTGAAAATCTACCAATCCATTTACTCTCCAATTTGTTGTTAGCGAGATATTCTACAGTGCTTTTCTTTAATGTCCCCCCCCCCCTTTTATTTTTTGAACGGGTCAACTCAAAAAATTGAAACTTGGCATAATGAAATTGATGCACGAATACTATATTTCGGAGTAAAATTGACAGATGAAACTTTCAAGATGGCGACTGGGCGCCACCTGGGGAAAAATTGTCTTGTGACACATCCTTTTGAACCTCCTGACGAATACTTCACAACCCTAGAATATAAAGTCAATATCTTCACCTACTATAAAATGGCGGACCATTTAATAATTGCCTGAATGCATCGACGTTTAACTTCATAATTTGAGGAAAGAAGCTGAGTTCAGTTCAGAAGATGCTCGAAATGGTTGCCTTGAACTGCTTGACATGAGAACAGCCTATCCGATATTTCATGCATTTTCGAACACAGTAACGTCGATATTTCTACAAATATTTATTATTCTCTGCCGTATATCCAACATTGAAGCAGGTTCAGTTTCGTACACCTTTCGCTTCATATAGCCCCATGAAAAAAGTCTACAGATGTCAAATCTGGCGAGCGGGCTGGCCATTCCGTAAGACCTCGACGGCCAATCCAACGACCGGGGAAAGTATTATCCAAATAGTTTCTTACTTGTCCGTAGTGATGTGGTGGTGCTCCATCTTGTTGGAATACAATGTCCACATGGAATTCATGAGGATTCGCTTCGACGATTTCGGTGATTAGAGGGTCAACAGGATTTTCCAGCATATTCAAATACAGTTCCCCTGTTTAATTCTGTTCAATAAATAGAGGTCCTACAATATGGTTTCCCAATATTCCTGCCCAGACGTTAATTTTTTCTGGATATTCAGTATGAGTTTCCCGGAAAAGGTGAGGGTTGGTGTCACTCCATTAACGGCAATTTTGTCACTGAAACAATTCGTCACTGAAACAAATACTGTGGAGATAGGTAGGATGCCTTGCAATGGTTTCCGTCATAATTTCGCAAAGTTCTGTTCTTCGATCAGGGTCATCTTCAGTTAACTGGTGTACCATTTTGATTTTGTATGGATGATACTTATTCCTCTTCAAAAGTCTCCACACAGTAGAAGGACACACCTCACAAACATTCGCGACGGAGGAAGTAGCCTGTTGAGGATTTACTATCATCTCACCAATTATTTGAACTTGCTGTTCTTCCGGAATGGACGGATGACCTGGGGGCTTTTTGTTCTGTACACTACCGGTAGTTGTAAATTTGGTTACAAGTTCCCTTAAATATTTTCTACAGATAGGACGATTCGGGAAACGATCAGTAAAAATTCTTTCGGTTTTGTGAAAGTTACGCGTCGCACCGTAAATAAAAATCGCTTCGATGTTTTCTTCCAATGTACGAAAACTGACCATTTTGGAGATAGTTCACGTGGTACCTATTTACTAGTAAAACCGAAAACTAAATGAGAATATTTAAACTGAACAATGATGTTTGTTGTCGTACTGACATTTCTTGTCATTTTTTGTTTAAACAAAAAATAACCTATCAAACCTCATCGGGTTGTTGGGATTGCCATTTGGCAGAGAAAAACAAATATTTCTAGATGTATCGATATTAATGTGTTTGTATTCAGGTAATTTTCAAATGTTATGTCATTTTGTAGTAGGTGAAGATATTGACTTTATATTCTAGGGTTGTGTAGTATTCGTCAGGAGCTTTCAATTTTTTTCCCAGGTGGCGCCCAGTCGCCATCTTGAAAGTTTCATCTGTCAATTTTACTCCAAAATGTAGTATTCATGCATCAATTTCATTATCCCAAGTTTCAATTTTTTGAGTTGACCCGTTCAAAAAATGAAAGGGGGGGGGGACATTAAAGAGAAGCACTATATAATTAATTTCGTACAATGACACGATGCTCCGTCAAGCTGGAACCATTGCTGTTCTCTTTCTGGCTATGCGACTCGATCAATAATTGGCTCTATCTTTTTTTTTTTTTTTATGTTCTGGTTCCCACGAAAAGGGATATCCTGTAATGTTCAGAGAACATCGTGGGAACCTAGGGAAAGAAGGTAGGAGTTGGTGTTCTTCTTAAATTTCTGAAGGTTGTATGCTTCGGGAAACACCTCCCTAGGCAATGAGTTCCAAAGCCTCGCTGTTCGTTGGATGAACGAGTCTTTGGAAAGTGATGTTCTGCAGGTCTCCAAAGTGACCACGAAGGGGTGTGATGACTGAACTTGACGGGTTAATCTCGAAGAGACTGCCAAAGCAGGAACGATTGTTGATATTTCAGAAGAGCATCGCCCATGAAAATATCTATAAAATAGAGACAAATCGTCAACTTTTCTACGGTGTTCCAGACAAGTGAGCGGGTTTGTAAGCGAGGCATCACCGACGAGGCGAATTGCCCTTTTTTGGACAGAATCCAATAGCCTAAGGATATGTTTAGGTGCCGCACTCCAAATATGGGAACAGTATTCCAGGACAGGTCGGATCTGTGCCTTATAGATCATAAGCAGCTGACTGGGGGTGAAATAGCTCTTGGCACGAAACAAAAAACCAAGTTTTTGGGATGCACTTTTGGCAATGGACCTCACGTGGTTTTCCCAGGAAAGGTTATTGCTGATAGTAATACCAAGCATCGATATGGATGGCTTCAGTGGTATGGTTACTCCTGACAAAGTTATGTTAGGCACAGTGAGATCGGCTTTTCTAGAGAAAAGACATGCTTGTGTTTTGTTTGCATTGAATTCTACCAAGTTATTAGATCCCCATTCGAGAATTGTTGCTAAGTCCATATTTATATTATTAACATTTCTTCCTCGTTCATTTCTGGTTTCACGGGCTGATATAGGGGCCCTGGAAGAGAAAGCGGTATGGAGGGTACTATCATCCGCAAAGCTGTGTACTGGACATGAAGTTGCTTTCAACAGGTCGTTGATGTGAAGTAGAAATAGTGTTGGTGCGAGAATAGATCCTTGCGGAACACCAGCATTTATGAGTAGAGTGTCAGATGAAACTCCATCGACCACTACATGGAGAGACCTGTTTGAGAGAAAACTAGCAAGCAGAGAACACAGCTGAGGGGGCAAGCCATAAGACGGAAGCTTGGCGAGGAGTCCCTGGTGCCAAACTCGATCGAACGCCTTGGAGATATCTAATGCCACAGCTAAAGTTTCTCCATACTTTTCAATAGATAGCTGCCATATATGTGAGACGTAAGCGAGCAGGTCACCAGTTGATCTCTGATGGCGGAAGCCATATTGCCTATCGTTGACAATTCCTGAGTCTTCCAGATATTTCATGACCTTTGAAATAATAGATAGCAGTGCGATAGGTCTGTAGTTGCTAGGTAGGGCCTTTTTGCCTTTTTTAGGGACTGGCTGTACTCTTGCAATTTTCCAATTGGACGGAAATACCCCCAAATTGTAAGAGTGGTTGAACAACTTGCAAAGAACAGGTGTTAGTTCGGGGGCACATTTCTTGAGAACAATCGGCGGGATTCCGTCAGTTCCACAGGCTTTGTTGGTGTTGAGACCCAGCAAAATCTTTCTGATAGTACGTTGGCGAAAGGTGATCTCGGGCATGTGACTGTCAATAGGTGTAATGTTCGGGGGTTGTTTTCCCGATGAATCCAAAGTGGAATTTCCAGCAAATAGGTGCGCAAAGATATTGGCTTTTTCCTGGGCAGTCGTTGCTAGTGTTCCATCTTCTTTGGTTAGAGGAGGAAATGAGCTGGAAGTGAAGTTTCTTCCCACAGCTTTGGCGAAAGACCAAAATGAACGGGATCCGTTAGGACATTCAGCAAGTTTTGATCTTATTTTGGCATTGTGGGCATCTTTTGAGCATTCTATTGTCACTTTGCATATGCCTCTAGCCTCGACATATGCTGCTCTGGTCTCAGGGCCCGGGTTTTTTAGCCATCGATGGTATGCTGCCTGTTTGGAAGCCACAGCTCTAGAGCAGTTTCTGTTAAACCAGGTCTTATCGGATGATGTTCTTCTTTCGGTATTCGGTATGTAAGTTTGCATCCCCAACGTGATGATTTCAGAAATTGTCTCAGCACATCGTGTTGGATCTACTGAAGAGAAACAAACTCTCTTCCATGGAAACGCTGAGAAAAACATACGAAGACCTTCCCAGTCGGCCGAATTGTAATGCCAGATGAGACGGGGTGGTATTGTGCAGCTCGATGGTAAATGGAAAGAGCATGTTGTGGAGATGAGGGTGTGATCAGAGTTTCCAAGTGGGGCACAAACTTCTATTCTATACGGGTCAGGATTGGTGGTGAGGAAAAGATCTAGTGTATTGGCAGACTGGTTGTTGACATCAGGGATGCGGGTTGGTAGCTCGACCAGTTGTTCTAGACCATGAGTGATGGCGAAGGCCTCGGCTTGACGACCTGCATCATCTGTTTTGTTGGAGAATTTGAGCCAGGCAGCGTTATGTACATTAAAGTCTCCCATGATTATGGTTTCAGCTGTTGGATGGTTCTCCTGAATGTAGTCCAGTTTGAGTGATAAAAACTCAAAGAGGTCGTTATATGAAGGTTCATTAGGTGATAGGTAAAGGCAGCACAGGAACTTAGTCAGTTTGGTATCAGATAGCTTGAACCACATCACATCAAAGTCTTTCGGTTCCAAACTCTCTTCACGCTGGCATGAAAGGTTAGCCTTAGCGTAAAGGCAGACTCCACCTTTGAACCTGAATCGAGAATGGAGTTCGTAACCAGGACAAAGCATATGGACCTTGTTGGTGGACGAGTTTACTTGTGTTTCTGTTAGAGCCAGAATATCCGGTTTTTTCGTCTGTAGGTGATGGTGGACGTCATTGATGTTCTTGTTGAGTTCGCGGATGTTGCAAAAATTAATTTTTAATGTTGAGTCCCCTCGAGTACCTCTCGCCCGGAAATCCGAATGGAGAGGTATTTTACTTCCGGAGTGTTTTAGTCTAAGAGACTTCATCATTATTACTATTAGAATGCACCTGAAAATAAAGGAGGAATTGGGGAAAAGGAAAGAGGGAGACCGGAAAGTATCGACCGAACACTGAAACATGGAATGATCCATTTCACAGCACACAAGGTCGATATGGTGGTATTTCACCGGGCGATGAGACCATCTTCCACCTACGGTTATCCTTTTGGTCGCCTCTTACGACAGGCAGGATTTACCATGGGGCTATTCTAAAGCCGACCCCATACAGCCCAATATCTCAAACATAAAAAATATAAGAACATTTTATTGTTCATATTGTCACGGAAAAAAGGAGGATTATCATTGAAAATGCCACAATAGACGTTTGTTTTAGAGCAATATTGGGTTTTCGTAGGCACACCACCGGAAATTTTGCGAACTTACAACACAGCAGTGGTCACCCGACCACTTCTTTTTTTTCTTCACGTCATATACATTTGATTCGAGGTTATTTGCGGCCGACTCGTCCATTGCCATTCATTTATTGAATGCGCGCTTTTGACACTGTGCATCTCTTTGATAGGAAGCTTGTATAGTTGAACCATTTACAATTGCAGAAACATAAAAAACAAGTTTCGCAGTCTTGCGGCGGTATCCTTTGAGCAGCATAGGCGGACATAACTAATTTTATTTAGTTGCCATAGGCTAGGAAGTATGTATTAAAAGGCAATCGGATCATCATAATTTCATTTTCCCATGGTCGAAAAAAAGCCATATTTTCCAACAAAACACAACAGAACTATAGAATATTCAAAAACTATTTCGATCCCAGACCAGAGACACTACTGGCTTTTATTTATTCAGACCTCTTCAAACACAAATATAACTCGTGATTTATTAGTTTGCTTGGCCTCCAACGTATGGACCCACCTTCAAGCAATATCATTGGCTTCCGGTCCATTTTGATTGGCTCAAGCGAATCTGGTGTAGAAGTAGACGGGTGTCACTCATACCCACGTTCACCTTCGCCTCCGTTGACCTTCGCCTCTTTTAATCTTCCGTTTGGCGACGGAGAATATTCACGAGTAGTACACATTATTTTTCGTTCCGTTACTTTGCATATATGCTCGTGTAAGCGAAGTGAGTTTTTGATTTGCTCCTTATAGAAACAGCTTCTGCAATTGAGAATGGTTAATGTTACAGATATATTTGTTATTTATTGACTGAAGTATTACTGAATGTTATTTCTGTATTACAGATAGTTGACTATGATATATAAAAAAAAATCACAATTCTGACATTGACAAAAAAGGTGTTATCAATTTTTGCCTTTCGAACCGGAAAATATTGAATTCAAAACGATATTCCAGGTAAGACTAAAACAGTTATACTATACCCGTCGAATCACAATACAAATGCCGTTTTGACGTTTGCGACCAAAAAATTTGAACTATTGCACTTTGTAGACAACCTTTTTATCACAGCGGTATATGGGGATGAGTGATACTGTCTGGATCAGTTTTTCCGATTCCGCCACTGCGGCGCTGCACGTTAAACTCCTTCCCCATGCTCCAAGTTCATACGAGTCTGTTCAGCGCAGCTGCCATTTCGGTTACAACGCGTGGAAGAAAAATAAAAGTATTATACAATGTTATAAAAAAATATCATGGCAGAATTATTGAACTGTGCTTTCTGTAATAATTCGGATGTACATTTAACATTGATACGGAAGAGACGTTAAAAAAGTGTCGAACAATTTTAAAACATCGGAAAGAACTTAACCTCAAATTTAAAGATGTTGTTTTGCCGGTTGAATTATTTTAAAATGGTTATCATGAACAGTGTTATGAGTCATTTACAGTTGATGAAGAAATATTATTTGCCATAATCTGCAAGTATAGAAAAATCAACTCCAAAAGGAAAGTCGTCAAATATTACAAATATTTCGGTCCTGATAATAATGGGTGGAGATTAGAAGACAACCAGTATGAATTCAACTGGTTCGACAGGGACCAATTACCGGGTTTCGTCAGAGAATCGCTTTGAAAAGATTCAGGTATTTCTTTCAATTTCACTATATAGGTATCATTTTTGTAAATTTGTAGCATTCCGTCAATTAATTATTTTATTCGTTCTTACAGAGGAAGAAGCTAAGAATGCTGCTGAAAATGATGATGATTTAAAAATTCCCTATCAAGATTGGAAGGATGATAAGTTATCAAATTCAATGATGACGATGATGAAGATTGAAGAACCCCAACATACTTATAAATAAATAATAATTAATATTTTCATGAATCCTTTTTAAATTTTCACTGTAGAAATTTCTTTGTTTCTTGTAAAATGAAAATGTGAATAAACTATTATTTTATGAAATTAAATGCTGGTAAAAAACAATAATTTTCTAAATATCTTTATATATATATATATATATATATATATAATTCCACTGTACGTGTGTTGTCACTGTACTCCTCCTAAACGGCTGGACCGATTTTAATGAATTTTTCTGTATGCGTTTGGGTGGCGCCCTGGATGGTTTAGATTCACCCCTTATTTTATTTTTTATTTTTTAGACAACATTTTTTGTTTTTATTTTTTTATGATACAGCATTTAAAAATACATACAACCCTAAATTTTCACCCTTCTACGATCAACCCCTATTTGTTTGGCAAGATTTTTATTTTTATTTTGTCATGACTTAGAATAAAAAAATTCATATTACTCTTAATTCGCCCTTCTACGATTAACCCCTATTTTTTATTTTTTTTTAGGAAAACGGGATAACGGGAATAACGGGATAACGAAAAAACGGGATAACGGGATGACAGGAGAAGGGAATAACGGGAAAACGGAATAACGGGATAAATAAAAAACGGGATAACAGGAAAACGGGATAACGGGAATAACGGGATAACGGGATAACGGGATAACGTAAAAAACGGGAATAACGGGATGACAGGATAAGGGGATAACGCGAAAACGGGATAAAGACTAAAAGGGGTAACAGGAAAATGGGATAACGGGAAAATTTTCGGGAAAAACATTTTAGGGAACATAGAAATTTGGACAGGACAACGTCTGTCGGGTCCGTTAGTATATATATATATATTTATATATATATATATATATATATATATATATATATTGAAAATGTTTCTTGAACCTTTCGATTTGTACTTCAGAAGTTTTCGTGGAGTTGAGGTTCGTTTTTGTATAAATAATTAGTTGTTGAGGTTTGTCTTCATTATTGATTTTTTTTTTATATTGGTCGACGTTTCGACGGGGGGTCCCTCGTCTTCTTCAAAGGACATAGTTTTAATGCAACATTTATAATTAAACTTATATAACAGGATGGTTTTTGAGCATCAATAATTAGGGTTTGACACGCTCTGTTCTCCGTGTAAGGTGTGATCTCTGGTACTAAAGGGTGTGGTGAATCCAATTGTAAGTACTTTTGTCATTTTTGAAACAATTAGTCGTACGTGAAACCAAAAATTATCTATTGTTTTCGTTTGTTTGATTTGTTGTCGGTATCGGCACACCATGTACTATCAGTCGGTAATGTAGGATTGTTTTATGATGTATCTATTTGTGGTGTCACCTGTGTATCTTTGGTGTACTAGTGTTCGTCTGGCATTATTGAAAGAAGGATTCTGTGTGTGAAGCGCTGTTGTCTTTGGCCTTCGTGAGGTAGATGACGTTTGTGTTTCTTGTTTGTTTAAACGATTTATTTATATGAGGGGGAAGGGTGGATGATTGTTGGGGTAGATTGTTGTACCATATGGCAGGGGGTCTGCGTTTGTTTTTGGCCACGAAATCATAGGTGATTACATAGAATAGATATCATTATATTAGCTTGAAAGTTTAATTATAAATGTTGCATTAAAACTATGTCCTTTGAAGAAGACGAGGGACCCCCCGTCGAAACGTCGACCAATATAAAAAAAAAATCAATAATGAAGACAAACCTCAACAACTAATTATTTATACAAAAACGAACCTCAACCCCAAGAAAACTTCTGAAGTATATATATATATATATATATATATATATATATATATATATATATATACCAAGATTCAAGAACCCACTATACCCAATATATATATATATATATATATATATATCTATATATATATAATATAAAACTTTCGTTCATCAGTCAACAACTGTATGTTGAAAATATTCATCAATGTTTTGTTGTACTATTAGTCTATCAAGAAGTGAGTGGTCTCATTCGATTCGGAATGCAATTCTGAGAAAGAAATTTTTTTGTTTTTTTCTGCTGACGAAATGTGTAATTGTTATTAACAAAAAACAAAAGAAAGGGTTCCGTTTTGTGGTAATAAGTCAGAAAACATAAGAGATAGATAAAATAGGAAAGAAGATTCTTAAAGAGAATGAAATTTCCAATGAAAAAGTTCTGACCACCGGAACTCTATCTCCATTATTAAATTTTTTTATAAATTGTGTGTTTTTAACACTTGAAAGAACTAGGTTCTGTTAGAAAAAAAAATAAGTTAATTTTTGAACAAGCTAGGCATTTGTTAATTAGTCCTTATTTTTCGGACCTCTGTTTTCATAAAAAACCGGATAAATGTTTAAATAATAGCTCTGAAAATGTTTCGCTCCTTGGAGCCCTTCTCATATATATACTGAACAATTTTTTATTATAATTTTTTAAAGTTAACAAAAAATGAAAAATTAAAAAAATATTGTAATTTTTTTTGTATCTAGGCAAACGAAGGCATTTAATACCATTCGAAAAAAAATGTTTAGGACATTTGTTTATAAAATGTTTATAAACAAATTGATTAGTTGAATATTTTTTATTTTCATTGTCATTTTGTTGTCTAGAGAATATAATTATTTTACAAAAAAAAAACTTAAATTTTTTGTTTGTTCATTGTTTGTAATTGTTTTTATAGTTCCATTATTTGAAAAATTAGTTAAAACTAATTTTTTTTCCACGAAAATAATAATTGGCATTTCTCAATAAAATAAAAAATAAAATAAAAAATATTAAACATTTAATTGTTTACTAAGTTAACAATTCGTCATAAACAAATTTCAAATCTCATTATATTTTTTTCTAAAACTACTAGAAACTACAAAAACAACCACCATATACAAAGTGTCAAACAATTTTTTTAATACTTTTTATAGATAAAAATAAAAATAAAATGTTTTGAGACTTTGTTGCATATGGTTGTTTTTGTAATTTTTGTAGTTTCAGAAAAAAATATATTGAGATTTGAAATTTGTTTATAACAAATTGTTAACTTAATAAACAATTAAATTTTCAATATATTTCTTTTATTTTTTGTTATTCTATTGAGGAATGCCAATTATTATTTTCGAAGAAAAAAAAAGTTTTAACTAATCATTTGAATAATGAAACTATGAAAAAACGATTATAAACTATAGAAACAAAAATTCAAGAATTTTTTTTTTTGGATAATAATTATATAGGTAGTTTAGACAACAGAAAAGCAAAAAAAAAATTTTCAAAAATATTCAACTAATCAATTTGTTTATAAACAATTTATAAACAAGTCCTAAAAAAATTTTTCGAATTTCATTAAATGCCTTCGTTTATTGCAAAAATAGCAATAGCAAAATGTACGAATAAAAAAATATATAAGAAGGGCTCCAAGGAGCGACACATTTTTAGAGCTATTATTTAAACATTTATGCCGTTTTTTATGAAAACCGAGGTCCGAAAATTAAGGACTAATTAACAAATGCCTGACTTTGTTTTCTAACGGAACTTTGTTCTTTCAAGTGTTGAAAACACACCCTAATTATAAAAAAAAAAGTTGATATTTAATACTATAAAAAAATTATCCGTAGCGATCGCGCGGAGCCCTATTTTTAGCGTTAAATTAATAGAGATACAGTTTCATTGGAAATTTCGTCCTCTTTGAGAATATTTTTTCCGATTTTTGCTTTCTCTTATGGTTTTTGAGTTATTCCCAAAAAACTGAACCCTTTTTTTTTGTTAATAACAATTGCAATTTTCGTCAGCAGAAAAAAACAAAAATTGCATCCCGAATCGAATGAGCTATTGCTCATATTTTTTGGAGAATTGGAACCATTTTCCGCAGGAAACTCACTTCTCGATTAGACTCTATGATTATCCTTTCAAATAGCCGTTAAATTATAATTTAACTATCATCGAAAGTTTTCATTAGACTTTTCTTCTTTTATTCTGAGGGATTTACTCGAACATTAAATTCAAAATCGACCTGCTACAGTACATCCTGTAATACGTAGTGAATGAATAAATAAAATATATCCGAATTTGAACTATCTTGAGGTGTCTGGAAAACCCTATATATTTAATGCAGGCAGACACGTACACATACATTTCTAATGTTTTCCCGAATCGATATACACGAAAAACACGAATTCGAATCTTTGTTCCATCACAACAATCCCACCCCCTGGTGAATACACGAAAGTTAAAAACCTTTGTGGTTAGTCCATCGATTATTGTGGAACATAACTTGTTCAGTGGGAAATTAAGTACTCCGCCGTAGGAAGCCCGCCGGCGTCGTGTCATATCCAGGGCGTCGGCCTCTGGAACGGACGCCCGTCTAAATTGATTAATCAAAGGAGGGGTGGTTGAGGCGCCCGTGCTGGTTACAAATTACTAATAGTAATAACAAAAACGACCTGAATTGCAACGTACATTAGGCTGGCATTGTCAACAAAACTTATTTTGTTGTCCCAGCCATTTGAAAAAAAAACGACATTGCCAGCTTATAATTAAGTTGGCATTGTCACTTATAATACCACAAGAGCTTCAAAATTATCGGGTATTTCCCGATAGGTTCGTTGCAAACAAATGAAGGAGTCAAGTTTTTCAGGTTAAAAAATCACGAGCGCGAAGCGCGAGTGATTTTTCCTGACAAACTTGACGACTTTATTTGTTGCAGGAACCTGAGGAAATGCCGATATTGAAGCTCGTATTATTCGAGGATTATTTTCCGTCCCTCGTTTCAGCACTCAATGTGTATTCCCTCTCAGTACAAAAGTAGTAAATTGGTTCCAAACTGTTTTTTTGCCTTCTCCGTATTAATGGGAACATTTCCTTTGACTTTTTATCGATGGTGGACAGAGAACAAACTCCAAATCGACTCATTTTCATGCAAAATCTCCAATTGTCACAATTGAATTCAACCTGTCAGTTTGAAGTGTGGTTAATTTGACTGGATCATGTTTTGTTTTTTATATATAGCAACTACCAGAGAAAATTTTCAAAAAATTATCACTTATAATACCACAAGAGCTTCAAAATTATCGGGTATTTCCCGATAGGTTCGTTGCAAACAAATTAAGGAGTCAAGTTTTTCAGGTTAAAAAATCACGAGCGCGAAGCGCGAGTGATTTTTCCTGAAAAACTTGACGACTTTATTTGTTTGCAGGGAACCTTGAGGGAAATGCCAGATAATTTTGAAGCTCGTGTATTCGGGGGATTATTTTTCCGTCCCTCGTTTCAGCACTCAATGTGTATTCCCTCTCAGTACAAAAAGTAGTAAATTGGTTCCAAACTGTTTTTTTTGCGTTCTCCGTATTAATGGGAACATTTCCTTTGACTTTTTTATCGATGGTGGACAGAGAACAAACTCCAAATCGACTCATTTTCATGCAAAATCTCCAATTGTCACAATTGAATTCAACCTGTCAGTTTGAAGTGTGGTTAATTTGACTGGATCATGTTTTGTTTTTTATATATAGCAACTACCAGAGAAAATTTTCAAAAAATTATCAGTATAATACCATGTAGGTTGTACCACGTGACGTCGAATGGTGCAATTCTATTGGTCGATATTTGGGTCGGAAAAATAATCACGAAAATTATCTGGCTGACTAATTTCAAATTAGTTGCCAATTAGTTGCTGACGTTTTGAACAGTTAAAATGATAACACATCCAAAACTTCTGAAATTTTTGGACGATAAATTAACTCCTATATAAAATGTGTCATTTAAAGATGACTGTTTTGTCATTTTGACAGCGATAAAAAAGGTGCATCGTTTTTTATCACCGATAAAAACGCCTGTTCCTCTTAAGCGTCTACATCTAGTATGCTTACGTCACTTCAATGTCTGCCTTGTCAGTTATTTAAGTATTGTTGATAATTGATACTGAAACATTACAACATGAGTCGTTTTGGGGAAGTTTCGACTCAACAAATAACAAAAAATATAGAAAAAGCAATCCCGCAATACACAAAAAATACTAAAGCGTCAATATGGAGACAATTTATGGAGTTTTGTCAAGTACAAAATTACGAACTGTCGAAAATAACTCCGTTACAAAAAGTAGCAGATATATTAAAGGATTGGGCCTATAATATGAAAAAGAGGAATGGAGAAGATCATAAAGAATATCCAGTTAAATCAATTTGGAATTCAACTGCGAAGATGATTCAAGAAAAATATTTCAATGAATACAATATTAAATTTGATCCTTTTGCCGACATAACTTTTAAAGAAGCTCGTGATGCAAGAAATAGTAAACGGAAAAAATTATTCCAGAGAAAAGAAAAGTAAGTTATGTAGCATTGAACAAGAAAGATATAGTAAAAATGGCAAAATTGTGGAATATAGACAACCCAGAGGGATTACAAAAAAGATTATTTCATATAGCTTTTATGAATTACTTGGGAAATCGAAAATAAACAAGAGATCAAAAAGAGAAATACAATACAATATTTTCAAAGACGACACAGGGTGGGTCGAAAAAATTGGCAGACAGCAAATGGATAACAAAAAATGAAATGGGCGAAGGTATTTGTCCCGTTGCATTGTTAAAATTACTGTTACAAAAAAGAAATGAAAACATAACATCTGAACGACTTTTTGTAACTCCGAATCCCTTTTGGAAAAACAAAAATTCTAAAGGTTGGTACAAAAATGTTCCACTGGATATCAATACGATTTCTACTTGGACCAAATATTCTGCAACTAAAATTGGACTCGACATTACAAATAATAAAATTACCAATCATTCGAACCGCGCTATAGACTAGGAGGAATCGGCGCATGAGTACCGAAAACTATTCCACCTCAATTTTTTTATGCGATCCTCTTCAAATTGCCCTACTGATGATACAAATGCATGTTGCCATGGGGCAACCCCGTGCCATATTGTTTAAACCGAAATTGTTTAAACAATTGCAAGGAATTGTTATTTTTCAACCGGACAATTTTTTTTTATATTCTTTATCAAAATACAAATAAAAAAGGTCCTATGACTTTTCACGATAAAGTTAATATTTTTAGAGATATGAATTTTTAAAGGTTCAAAAAATCTCATATTTGGGTACTTTTGACCCATGAAAAATATTAAAAAAAAAAATCGAAATAATATTTTTTTTTAATTCTTTATACAATAGTTAATAACATTCTTAATAGAGATTTAGAAGAATTTCGTTGATTATACCTGTTTTTTAATTATCAATTTCGCGCGCTCACAAGTATGCATCGCTTACCTTTAAGGATCGCCGTCTCTCTCTGACTCATGCGCTGCATCGGCCTCTCTGTTTCCTGAATCATTATTTATCATTTATCTTAAAAACTATTAACTTTTTTAAGATTGTTAAGGAGAGCAATGTTATTAACAATTAAATTGTCTACAATTTGTTTTTGACAAATTTTTTTCTGGAATCAATTTTACAAACGTAATTTAAGCATGAATCGGAACATGTAATTAAAATTACTTTTTTATCAGTTTATATTATTTTTTTGTCATTAAAACAGAAAGTAATTACATTGAATAACTTCTTCAAACGAAGGTTATAGATGTAGAAGTATGAAATAATAAAACAAGATTTAAAAAAAAGGTATTTATTTATTATCAATATCATTTTTATATATTATATTCTTACAGTCTTCTGAATCACAGCCACATAGAAGTATGCAACTAATATTATTTTTTTACAGTAACAAGCTTTGGTTTTACAGGCTTTCTTACAATTGCACGGTTTTTTAAGATCAGTTGGAAATGGGCTTTTGTTCATAAATAAAGGTAGCAAAGTACTATTCTCCAGTTTGTATCCGAAATTCGTAAAATCTAATGTTTTATATTGGGGATTCAACGCTTTTTTCCAAATGTATGTTTGAGCAGAAGCTCTAAGTGCATGCAAATGCAAGGCATCTGATGTGCACGGAATTTTCGATAAATTAATATTAGTTCCAAAGCAACGAGAAAAAATAATTTGTCTAGCTTCATCCGCGGAGTTACCTTTTTTACCCAAAATATTTAAATACAATGTTTCTAAAAAATTTGTCAAAAACAAATTGTAGACAATTTAGTTGTTAATAACATTGCTCTCTTTAACAATCTTGAAAAAGTTAATAGTTTTTAAGATAAATGATAAATAATGATTCAGGAAACAGAGAAGCCGATGCAGCGCATGAGTCAGAGAGAGACGGCGATACTTAAAGGTAAGCGATGCATACTTGTGAGCGCGCGAAATTGATAATTAAAAAACAGGTATAATCAATGAAATTTTTTTAAATCTCTATTAAGAATGTTATTAACTATTGTATAAAGAATAAAAAAAAAATATTATTTCGATTTTTTTTTATATATTTTTCATGGGTCAAAAGTACCCAAATATGACATTTTTTTAACCTTTAAAAATTCATATCTCTAAAAATATTAACTTTATCGTGAAAAGTCATAGGACCTTTTTTATTTGTATTTTAATAAAGAATTTAAAAAAAATTGTCCGGTTGAAAAATAACAATTCCTTGCAATTGTTTAAACAATTTCGGTTTAAACAATATGGCACGGGGTTGCCCCATGGCAACATGCATTTGTATCATCAGTAGGGCAATTTGAAGAGGATCGCATAAAAAAATTGAGGTGGAATAGTTTTCGGTACTCATGCGCCGATTCCTCCTAGTCTACTAGTACAGTTTCCCAGTTAGCCAAAGCAGGAGTAAGTGACCAACAACTTATAAAGATAACGGGACACTCATCATCATCTTCTATTAAACCCTACCTCCAAATTAATCCTGAACATCACGAAAATCTTATCAGTTCCTTACGAGCCTCGAGTGAGAAAAATCAAAATGAATATTCTACATGTGTGAATGAATACCAGAGAAAGAAAATTTTGAAATCAGTACACCAAACCAAACAATTTATAACAATTGTGAATTTAATAACTGTTCATTTAAATAATTTAATTGTATCAATAAAGATAATTATTGTTGTTGTTCATTCATATATTCGGTCGTTAATTTATCTTGCCAAAAACCACTCGAGCATTTCTTTTAAGGATAAATTTCTTTTTAACTCAAAATTTTTCCATCAGTAATTATGCTCGAAAACCTGACATTGTCAGTTTTTCTCGTAAAATTACTGATTGGCAAAATTATTTCGTTACAAAAAGAAATTTATCCGATAAAAAAAAAGCTCTTGTGTTTTTACTGTTGATAAAAGATTGCAAAATAGATACGGTAGATACAAAAGCTAGGAATAGTATTCGGCAATTAATGTTGGGTTTACCGCTAGATAAACGAGACAAAAACACAAATCAAATAGTTACGATTCATCGAAAAATACTCTGTGCGGCATTCTCAAGAGGGTCTGATTTATGAACTGTAATAAACACTTCTGGCCCTCATAAGCCCGAATATGCTAGAGATGCTTTCAGAAATAATATACACAGAGTTAGTCGATACTCAGCTTTTGTACGAATCGTTTATATGTTTAAATAGACGGTTTAATCGAATTTTGTATTTTATTTAAATCCCTAACCTACTAAGTTCAATAGGTTATGGGCCCAGATTTCGCGTAACTTGATTAATTACTGGAAGTATAGTGATTGAAGTACGCAGTGACCGCAATTCAACAAAAACAATTGCTAAAACTAATAAAAGAAATATTCACCAGTTCAACGCTGAAAGATATGGTGTATGGAAATTCTGTGTTAAATGGTTACTCGCGGAATTGAATATTTTTATACCTAGTTGAAGGAGAAATTCCTGGTGAACCTAGTGACAGTTGGAAGAAACATGACTTGAGTGTGAAAGGTATTATCATAGAATACCTAAGTGAATTCATGTTTGGGATTTGCAAAAATCAGTCGACCGCTCACGTTTAGAGGAGACATGAGTTTATTGCAACACTTCGCACGTTTTGATGACCAAAGTGGATGAAATATCTCATATGTTACTCTGCCTCCATTTTATGACGGAGTAATCGCAGCATTAGAAACGTTAAGCGAGGATAATTAAAACCTATCCTTTTAAAAACTAGACTTCTTGATTGTGAGGTAAAACACAAAGAAGACACATCACAAGACGGCTCAAACTAAAAAAAAAAATTTTAAAATCACTAAATCTGTAAAAAAGTGAAACCGAAGCATATTCGTAGCCTAAAACTAAGAAAACCGACTCAAACTCGGAAAAATTAGTTAAAAATCACTAGATCTGTGAAAAGTGATACCGAAGCAACTTTGGAGCATAAAACTAATAAGACCGACTCGTACATAAAAAAAAATAGTTAATACTGCGTACAACAGTATTCCAACGAATACACACACATCACAAGAACAATTTAAGAAGTGAGAGAAACAAAAATCATTATTTGCCCCACTATACTGATCAAGATTTAAATATCATATTTTTAGTAGTTTACTTTGTGCACATACTCTCGTGAGTGCAATACCAAAGACCCACAAAGAAATTAAAACAAGGGACGATTGAGATCAGTGGGAGCAATCCAAAAATGATGAAGTTAATTCACTCACCTCTAAATAATGGTTGGTCGTTAGTAAATACAAAAATTTTGTCAATTCCAAGTGACTATTTACTATAAAAAAAATTATTTTAGCCTTCTCCAATCAATAGATTTATGTGTCCATCACATGAACGTAAAAACTGCATTTCTGAATGGCTTTTTGCAAGAGGAAATTTACATGAAAATTCCCGAGAGAATAAATGCAGACAAAGAAAAATAAAGTGCACACTGCATAAATCAATTTGTGATTTGAAACAATCAAGATGCTGGTATGAGCATTTTGACAAAACGATTAAAGAGCTTTAACTTTAAAAGTTCTTCAACTGATCCATGTTTGTATATACGAGACAGAGGTGAAATAAACAAGAATATTTATGTTATCCTTTATGTCGATGATATTTTAATTTGTAGAGGAGTCTAAGAGGCAATGTCAGGATTCAAAGATCATAGTTAAAGAATCGATTGAAAATGAAAGAAATGCTTAAGGATGTTAAACCGTTTCTAGGCATACCCATTTAAAGATCAGATATACGGTAACCCTGTATCAAAGCTACTGTTTAAACACAGTTCTGAACAAATATAATATGTCCGAATGTATCCTGTAAAAACGCCTCTAGAAAACAAATTAAACTATCACGAATTAGATAACGATGAAATTCTGAATATTCCTTTTATGTACACGCCCAGGTCTATGTATAGAAATAAACATTTCAAGCAGGTACCAAAGTAAAACTAGTAATGAACTTAAATTAACTTATAAACGCAACAATAATTATGTAAATATTATTGAAGATTGTGTATTCTGACTGGGGTAATAATGAAGTGGATAGAAAAAGTACAACAGGGTACCTATCCAAAGCCTTTGAAAACTGTACGATTTCTTGGAACTCAAAAAGGCAAACCTCCGTAGCTGCGTCCTCAAAGGAAGCAGAATATATGGAATATTCAGAGACAATAATGGCTGCATTTGTATAGCAAAAATTCCCACAACCCATAAGAGAACCAAACATATTGATATAAAATATCATTTTAACGTGTACAAATATCACAAAATAAAGTAATACTAAACAATTGGCTGGTGCCCTCACAAAGCCACTACCTATACCAAAATTCTTACTCACAAGAACAAATGTGGGATTGAATTGATTTTTCGATTAATATTTCTTTTGGTTTTGTTTTTGAGTGGGAGTGTTGAGTTTATCGCTAGATAAACGAGACAAAAACACAAATCTAGTTATGATTCATCGAAAAATACTCTGTGCGGCATTCTCAAGAGGGTCTGATTTATGAATAGTCCAGTCATTACGTCGGAAAAATCGGCTTAAAAATGAAAATGAACCGAGAAAGCCAAATTTTGGATATTACGTGGGGGATGGCTAGAAAAGCTTAAGTTCAAATTGTCGACCAAAATAACCTTGTGCAATTTCCGCCATCTTGAAAAAACCCTTAAATTCAGTTTTTTCATCATAACTCGGTTCCCCGTTAAGATACGAAAATTTTTATGGAATACTTTTTTGTTGCTCTTTTCACGATCTACAATTAAGGTCCATACATTTTTCACGTATCGATCGTCGTTTTCGAGATATCGATCAAAAATATCAAAAATTTGGGGAGAAATTTTTTTATTTCGCTATTTACTTTTTTCTGGTGAAAGATATCGAAAAATGTTCGAAATAAAACTTGTAGAGCGTGTCCAGACCTACAAATTCGTTCGCGGGAAAGCTGTTCCTTATCGCTCTTTATGGTGGTCATAAAGAGGACACGACGATGGATATTTTGCGATTCCATCGCTTCGCAAAATCAATGACGACAAACAAGACGAATAATCTTTCACTGCTCCCACCAACGGAAAGTGCAGTCCGCCAACACGTTTTCCGGACATATCTACAAGTACAAACATGGCTCGGAATTTTCAAAGATCCTCAGGAATGGGGTTGGCGACAAACAAATTACGGGCTCGAACCAATTTGCACCAGCCGCACCCGCTCCACCTGAACTTTTAAAACTCATTTCGTGCAAATGCAAAGGAAAGGGTGGAGCTGCTTGTGGCTGCAGGAAAGCAGGAATCCATTGCTCCGTTATTTGCCTGCACTGTAATGGACAGACATGTGACAATGTCGCCAGAGTCGAGATTTTATTCAACGACGATGACGATGATTACAATTTTTCGACCGTCACAACATCATTTCCTGCGATTGAAGAGGTTTCACGACTCGAAGAGTCTACCGAGGAGGAACTTCCGAACCATCCGAACGACGAAAAACGTGTGAAAAAAATTACCACCTGTAATCATTATTTTTGCTGCATAAAAATTATTTCATCAATAAATTTCATGTATTTGATTTATAATTTGGCTGGTTTATGAATTTTTTTTGTATTGCAATAATTCCCTGAACCATTTTCCATCCATTTTGACGTGTGGATACAACCGAGCGAGCGGCTAAATGAAAACCGGGCACAGTTTTACTGACTTTGTGGCGCGCTAGAGGTCGTAATTTTTGTCGGAAATGAAATATGAATTTCTAGGTCTGGACACGCTCTACAAGTTTTATTTCGAACATTTTTCGATATCTTTCACCAGAAAAAAGTAAATAGCGAAAAAAAAAAATTCTCCCCAAATTTTTGATCGATATCTCGAAAACGACGATCGATACGTGAAAAATGTATGGAACCTTAATTGTAGATCGTGAAAAGAGCAACAAAAAAGTATTCAATAAAAATTTTCGTATCTCAACGGGAAACCGAGTTATGATGAATAATGATGAATTTGAGGGTTTTTTCAAGATGGCGGAAATTGCACAAGGTTATTTTGGTCGACAATTTGAACTTAAGCTTTTCTAGCCACCTCCCACGTAATATCCAAAATTTGGCTTTCTCGGTTCATTTTCATTTTCAAAGTTATATAATGACTGGACTAGAACTGTAATGAACACTTCTGGCCCTCATGAGCCCGAATATGCTAGAGATGCTTTCAGAAATAATATACACAGAGTTAGTCGATACTCAGCTTCTGTACGAATCGTTTATATGTTCAAATAGACTGTTTAAACGAGTTATGTATTTTATTTAAATCCCTAACCTACTAAGTTCAATAATTAATATTCGATACTGCTACAGCTGGATAATATTACGAAATTTCACATGGATAGATTTTATTTTGAAATAAAAGCTCTTCCAATGCCAGTTGAAGGTACGCCCTCAATATTTGATTGATATTCACTCAAGATAGGAATGATTAGAATTACTTATACCTATGAGGGAAGCGCCTGGTAGATGATCGTTAATTAGTTCCTAACACTGAGCCGCATTATTACCAAAAAAAGCTGTGTCAATGCTCGTTGAGAGTCGACACAGTATTGTTGATAATTGATAATGAGAGCTATACAAGTTCACAGCACTCAGTTAGCAATTAGTTGCTGACCATGGGCAACACGTATGTAACCAAAAGTTCATGTCAATGCTAGTTGAGAGTCAATTCAGCATTGTCAGGGTGAGAACATTGACTGAACTCTTGGGTACATACGTGTGACTCATGGTCAGCAACTAATTAACAATTCCAGTGAGCTTTAACAGCTGTTATCATCAATTATTATTAACCTGGTAAGCAGGCAACAAACTGATTTGGATTTGGATTTTTTTGGACATACGTGTTGTCCATGGCCAGCAACTGATTGACAATCAACTCCAGTGAGCTTGTGCCGTTATAAAAATAGTTTAAATGTGTTCGAATATGACTGGAGTCGGACAGTCAACAATATAGTGCACGACGATAAACGCGGCCCCATCAGGTCACCAAAGAGAAGAACAAGAAGAAAAGAAACTGTAATAAATGAGGATGAACAAACTGCCATCAGAATAATAAGACACTCGTTTTACTTAAAAAAAGAAATACTTACCTTGAACAAAATAATGTCTGAAATAAAAAAGGATGATTTTATTCCACTCATGGGTAGGAAGAAAGTGTGGAAAACTTTAAAGGAAATGAATTTTCGTTAAAAAAAAAACAGAAAACACCTTTTAATAGAGAAATACAAAATCATCTGCTGGCGGGGACGATATTTCAGAGCAGTTAGACAGTTTCGGAGGGAAAACAGGAATATCTATTATATGGACGAAACTTGGTTACATGAGGGATGGTCCAGTAGAATAAGAGCACCATCGGGAAAAGGTGAAAGATTCATAACCACTCACATTGGTAGCAAAAATAGATTTGTCGATGGTGGCTTACTAGCATTTCAATCAAAACGGACTGGAGACTATCATGAAGACATGAACGCTGATGTTTTTGAAGAATACTTCCAGCAAATGCTAGATCTCATTCCTCCTGGGTTTGTTATAGTCATGGATAATGCCAGAAAATCCGAAAATATACCAACGTCTCCTTGCGGAAAAAAATGACATCATTCATTGACTTACTTTAAATAAGAAGCCATTTCATAAAGATATGCTGAAAAAGGAGCTACTGAAGGTTGTGAAGTGGAATAAATCTCTTTGTACGAAATTTGTTGTAGACGAAATCGCTTCAAGACAGAATATAACGGTACATCGCCTTCCGCCATATCACTGTGAATTGAACCCCATAAAATTGGTATGGGCGCAAGTAAAAGGAGCAAGTACTACTTTTAAAATAAGAGACGTTGAAAATCTCCCGCAAGAAGGAATAAAGACAGTGGATTGCGAAAAATGGAGTAAGTGCGTCGAACATGTGATTGGAAGGAATAGAAGAAAGAATGTGGGAAGCTGGTAACATGCTATAAAACACTGAAGAGCCCCTTATCATTTCTCTGGACCCCAGCGACGATAGTTCTTCAGACTACTCGGAATATAATGGATAAAATATAAAAAATATATTATATAAATAGTAGATTTTTTTATAAATATTAATATTTATTCCAATTTATCTATTTTCATATTATTATTACTTTGATATAAGTTTTTATCTACTTAATATTAGAATAATTATTATCTCAATTATCTGCCAATCTCTATAATTATAATCATGTATAATTCTTATTATACTTTTTATTCTAATAAACCTCCTGTAGTAACGCCGCTGCCATATAAATTTCAATCAGAAAACTCCTCTTTCTATTGTTATGCAAATTAAGGTAACCTCAATTTAGGACCGATTCGGGTTTTTCAAACTATCATTGCAAGTTTACAATAAAACCTTTAAGTTGTCCACCCTGTTTAATGGGTTCTGTCATTGCAAATTTACATCACTCTCCCACATTAGGAAACAGAGTATAGTCATTTTTTATTATTGACGCAATCGATATCCTTACTTCACTCGCATAATAGTCCTGCAGAATATTTGCCGTCTTTAATAAAATTGACAAAAAATGGAATAAAGTCAACTGAATGGATTTATCGCTGTAAAAATCATGTTGTGCGGGATTTAAAATATTAAGTGTGTTGATGAAATATAATGGCAAGCGTTCTAAAAAAACCTTTGTTTAATTTTATTTAAATTCTATTCATTCAAATGTATTTATTTTACATACAAGCAGTATTAACTATAGCTTTTGTGGATTCGACTGTTTATTTACTCTTCAAATTGCCAACTGATATATTTGATTTGTCGCTGTGAATTAACATTAGTATCATTATAGAAAAGTTATTGGTTTGATGGTTATATGCAGAACTTTTTTCCGAACAAATACCGATTTTTCGTACCCGAAGAATTTCTGGTTTTAAGTTCTTCTATTATTAGTTGAAAAGTAAAATTTCTCTAAAAAGCTCCGACACATAAAAATGTTGAAATCATTTAAGGGTATAATACAATAGTCATGGGATGTTATTATCATCATTATGTGACGAAAGCAATTTTGGATTTTCCAGAAAATGATTGTAAAATAAATTAACGATATCATGAGGTAGATAGATCAAATCACCTTCTCTAGTGATAAGCATATTTAAATTGTAATTTCTTTTATCTGAAATCTCAGATACCACATTCCATAATGCTTTAGTGTTGAAAAGGGGAACATTCTCAATTGCAGAAAGATATTTCTGTCAATTGAAAAAATCCACGATAAAAATGAAGTTATGTTTTGTGAATGTCTAACAGAAAACAACTAATTCCCCGGCTAAAGCGACTCTGGACATCGAGCTGGACATTGAACTACATCTGATAGATTTTCTGATTTTATGAATATTCTGATCATATTTTCAAACAAATCAATCGCTTCAGTGTTATTTTCGGCATTTATAATTTTAAACGTTTGTGTCAACTTTCTTCAAAATTGAATAGATGATAGTCTAGAAGTTGAATGAGTTGGAATTAAACGCGTCCAAACATGCCCAATAAAATGAATATTGACCTACTCAACCCATATTATATTAATGGAGCTACCAAAATAAGCTGTAATGAAATAAATTTTGCATTTATCGTTTCTACTCGATTTTATTTTGGAAAATTTCATGTACGTAATCAAGAAACTGAAAACAGCTATTGGTGTGAAGTTATCCATAGATTTCTAGCCACACATGCTGACGTAGTGGAAAATTAGAATCTGTGGCTGGGTTACATATTTATCAGCACCCGGACTAAAAATCTGTGGCCGGAAATATTCAACATACATATGTGATCTGGAATTCAGCAGCTTTCGATATCATCATGATTATCAGTCGATATCAAACCTGGAATCATGTCAATTTATATTATGAAGGGGACCTCTTAAGATGACGTCACTTTTCTACGGAAATGTTTCTGTCACTAACAGACGTTTTGATCAAATGATTTTATTATCGAGTAACAATAATTCTTTACACCCCTTGTAAAATCCAAACCACAAGATGTGCGTTCATGAAAATAACCCCAATCATGAAGAATTTGATGATGATCACCGAAGTGGAATCGTTTTTCTTGTCACCCCTCACAGTTTTTGCAAAAATGTTTTTTTTGTCGGGCATCCGTCAATTTATTACACCCCTCGTAAAATCAGAAATCCCACGATGTGCGGTGATGAAAATAACAATAGAGAATTTATGTGATGAGTGGAATGTTTTTATTTTATGCATAATGTCGTAGTGGAATCGTTTTTCTTGTCACCCTTACAGTTTTCGAGAAAATGTTTTTTTTTATCGAGTAACAACAATTCTTTACTCCCCTCGTAAAATCCAACCCCAAGAATGTGCTTCATGAAAATAACCCAATCATGAAGAATTTGATGATGTTCACCGTACTGGAATCTTTTTCTTGTCACCTCCACAGTTTTCGAGAAAATGATTTTTTTATCCGGCATCGTAAATTTTTTATATCCCTCGTCAAATCAGAATCCCACGATGTGCGTTGATGGAAATCATACGAGTTATAGAGAATTTCATGCTGATTGTGGTAGTACAATGATTATTGCTGTTCCTACAGGAATTAAAGTATTTAGATGATTAGCCACCCTTCATGGGACACAAGTATCCTATAGACCTGTAACCTGTGGAATTGTTTTTCTTGTCACCCATACAGTTTTCGCAAAAATGATTTTTTTATCGAGTAACAACAATTCTTTACACCCCTCGTAAAATCCGAACCCCATGATGTGCGTTCATGAATATCATACAAATTATAGAGAATTTTATGCTTAATCTTGTAGTGGAATCGTTTTTCTTGTCACCCTTACAGTTTTCGAGAAAATGATTTTTTCATCGAGTAACAACAATTCTTTATACCCCTCGTAAAATCCTAACCCCAGAATGTGCGTTAATGGAAATCATACAAATTATAGAGAATTTTATGCCCAATGTCGTTGTGGAATCGTTTTTCTTGTCACCCTTACAGTTTTCGACAAAATAATTTTTTTATCGAGTAACAATAATTCTTTACACCCTTGTAAAATCCAAACCACAAGATGTGGGTTCATGAAAATAACCCCAATCATGACGAGTTTGATGATGTTCACCGTAGTGGGATCGTTTTTCTTGTCACCCTCACAGTTTTCGAGAAAATGATTTTTTTATCGGCCATGAAAAAACATTTTTTCGAAAACTGTGAGGGTGACAGAGAAAACGATTTCACTGCGGTGAACAACATCAAATTCTCAATGATTGGTATGATTTTCATGAACGCACATCTTGAGGTTCGTATTTTATGAGGGGTGTACAGAATTGTTGTTACTCGATACAAAAATCATTTTCTCGAAAACTATGGGGGTGACAAGGAAAACAATTCAACTACGGTAATCAACATTGAATTCTCTATAATTTGTATGACTTCCATGAACGCACATCTTGGGGTTCTGATTTTACGAGGGGTGTAAAGAATTGTTGTTACTCGATAATAAAATCATTTTCGCGAAAACTGTAAGGGTGACAAGAAAAACGATTCCATTACGGTAATCAACCTGCAATTCTATAATTCTTATAATTTTCATGAACGCACCTCTTGTGGTACTGATTTAACGAAGGTTGTGAAGAACAGACGCGATCCCCATTGAAAAAAATCATTTGATCAAAAGGTCTGTTAGTGACAGAAACATTTCCGTAGAAAAGTGACGTAATCTTAAGAGGTCCCTTTCATAATATAAATTGACATGATTCTAGGTTTGATATCGACTGATATCATGATGATATCGAAAGCTGCTGAATTCCAGATCACATATGTATGTTGAATATTTCCGACCACAGATTTTAAGTCCGGGTGCTGATAAATATGTAACCCAGCCACGGATTTTGATTTTTCACTACGTCAGCATGTGTGGCTAGAAATCTATGGATAACTTCACACCAATAATTCAGCTTCATAAACCGAAAATAATATCAAATATATTCATAACCCCACAACCTATTCCAAAAGTACTGATTTTTAATGTTTGTAAATGACGCTAATCCTCTCCAAAGTTTCAGAAAGTTGCACGTAAATATTACCCGATATGTGTTCAGGTAGGTAGTGATAAATATTTGCGAATGATAACTGTGTATATTTTTGCGTCACCTTCAAATATATTTTAATTTCATAGACCATCAATATTGATTTAGTTACAGTTATCTTTAAATAAACGCCTGATACATATCTTTGGCAATACGGTAAACTAACAACTAGTCAAACGATGAATACCCATCCCATTCTACTTTTCTAGAAAAAATCACTGAATACTCACCAAATAACGTCGTATAAAACTTAGCCGACACAAGGCACAATAAGAGTCCATATAAACATCCTATATGTAGAAAAAGTTGCACTATAGTATCTGGCCATCGTATCTGAGGTACGAATTCATCAGTTTTGGTATTTTTTTCACTGGCAGCTGCTCCATTTAATTTCCTTCCGTTCTCATTTTTTGTGGTGGTGATTCTGTGGTGAATTGTGGTCCCTGTGTTGCCTTCGCCAGTAGCTGGACACATGCTCTCAACGCTCTCGATATTGAATCCGTTAGTCATTACTGAAACAAAAGAAAATCGAATAGATAAATTCGAACAGTACATGATGCAGTACATGAGATAAATCATGAAACAAGGAAGGAATAACAGAGCATTGCATACCGGGTGATTCTCTAACGTGGCTCACCCCTATAACTTTTTTATTATTGAAGATAGAAAAACGAAATTTGGGGTTTTAGACCAGCGTCGATAATTTTTGAAACCAAAAAAAATTATAGTAGAATGAAACTCATTGGAAAAGGAAGAGAATATAACAAAAATGAAAGGAAAAATAATTTACGGGCGATCGGAGGTCGGGAAGTGGAAGGGGGTGAGTTTTTAAGGGAAAAACGGTTTATCTCGATTTCCGGCAAAACTACAAGGTCTATGGAAAAAAGTTAAATGGCAAAGTTGTAGGCAATGATAAAATCTACAACTTTGGTATCGACACTTTTTTCACATAATCTCAAAATTTCTGTGAAAAATTCAAATAACCAAGTTTTTGGTTTTTTATTTTAATCTTTTACAAAAAAAATTTTTTTCACGAAATTTTGTTAAAACTTACTTCTTTATGTCTCGAACACACTGTGATTTTTTTTATTTAAAATATTTATTTTTCCACCTTATTTTGACTTAATATCGAAAAAGCACCCTAATTTTCAATCAGAAATTCTCCCATCAGAGTATCAGGTTTTAAAAAAGTCGGTAGGCTTTTTGTTCGTTGAAATCTCTAATTTCTGAAAGTGTAAAAAAAATATACATTACTATGGTAAATGTTCTCAGAAAATGCAAAGAAATAAGTGGTAGACCCTCCTAGCCCCTGCCCCACTTCTCTAAGAAATACCTTTTGATGAGCTAAAATTTTCCGTAGGTCACTCAGGTATATAAGTTATCTCAAAATGGCAATGAATAGGCATCTACGCATATAATTCAAAGAAGATTCTACAACTTTCTCAAAATATTGTAGATGTCTTATTAAATTCGGATTCGAGTTTTTTTCGTTTCTTTGCATTTTCTGTCATAGTAATGTACTTTTTTTTATACCACCAGAAAGTAGAGATTTCAACAAACAAAAAGCCCACCGGCTTTTTTTAAAAAGCTGATATTTTGACGGGAGAATTTTCGATTGAAAATTAGGGTGCTTTTTCGATATTAAGTGAAAATAAGGTGAAAAAATAAATATTTTGAATCAAAAAAATCACAATGTGTTCGGAACATGAAAAAAAAGGTTTTCACCAAATTTTGTGGAAAAAAATTGTAGAAGATAAAAATAAAAAACCAAAAACTTAGTTATTTGAATTTTTCACATAAATTTTGAGGTTATGTGAAAAAAGTGGATACAAAACTTGTAGATCTCCTCATTACCTACAACTTTGCTATTCAAGTTTTTTCAATAGGATTTGTAGTTTTTCCGGAAATCAAAAAAAACCGTTTTTTACCCTTAAACACTCACCCCCTTCCACTTCCCGACCTCAGATCGCCCGTAAATTATTTTTCCTTTCATTTTTGTTATATTTCCTTCCATTTCCAATGGGTTTCATCCTACTATTATTTTCTTTCACTTTTTATCATTTTCAAAGGCCTCAGCACTGGTCTATTTGTGTATTATAGTTCAATTTGAATTTTTTGACATATTTACTTGCTTTTTCGTTTCCGGTTTGACCGGAAATGACCCCAACTTTCGATTTTTAAATATATTTTTACTTATTTCGATCGAGAATGACATTCTGAATCCAACAACACCTCACTTGTCAATGTTTGACGAATAAAGTCATTTTTATTCCAATTTTTATTTTTCGATCTAGAATGCTATGGATCGTGTGAATCGCTTCAGTCTTGATCAAGTAACATGGGAAAAATACGACTATGAGGCTTGTGACTTCACAGTCGTTTTAAGAATTATTTAAAAGTAGCAAATATGCATTTTTCCAGTTAACTTGATTTTTTTAAATGGAGAGCGGGTGGCTCGTCGGCTTTTTGTGGAAGATCATTTTCTTACGAATAATTTGATACCACACACTTTCACTTTATTTTCACTTTTTTTCTGAATAATTGCACGAAGCGATCATAAATAACAAATAATACGTATTCGGTATACTTGCACTAAGTACTGTTATTCTAGTTAACCGTGACAAACACTTGAAGCTGTTGCTATGACTACCTAAACGAATAGACTAATTAATATGCTGTCACTTTTAAAAATATATTTGTTGCGTAGTTTATAATTTGATATGGAAAATTATACTAGAAACGAAAAAATTTACATGTTGCTAATTTACGGAGAAACAAAAAAGAATGCAACTGATGCAGCTTGAATTTATGCTCAAAGAGTCTCTAATCGTCGCCATCCCACTCGGCATTATTTTCCAAAACAAGAAAGGAATAAAGAATGGACCTATAAAATAATCTCAAAGGATTCCTGCCCACACGTTAAGAGAAAACTGTTCTTGGAAATGTGATTCCTGTATCGCACGAGGGTTTTCCTATGACCACAAATGATTATTGTGAAAATTGCATATAAATTCAAATTCAATTTATTCCAAAACAAATATCAGGTAAGTTACAATACAGTTAGTCAGTATAAAGTATATATATGTATATCATTCATTTACGAATATATGTACCTAACTATCATTATATTCCTTCGATCAGTAAGAATACAAACTATTCACAGAATGCTTGTGTTTTGCACTTCTTAATGATCAGCCAGAAAATATGCATAGAGTTTACACAGTTTATGAATCAGACGAGTGATCAGTAAATATTGATTTTAAAGTAAAGGAGGAGGTAAAAATTTAAGAGGTAAGTATTAGATATTTAGTTAAAATTTCTAGTATAAACAAACATTTGAAAAAAGTGATTAATAATATTTTTTTAAAGTAAAATAAAAGTTTTCAGAATTTAATATGTGTTTTTTTTTTTTTTTTCTAAAATTTTAAATAAAGATCAACATTAATTTCATCTGACTCTATGAGCTCCTTTATTTTAGTTTTGAAAGCTTTTTCCCTTCTTAATTCTTTCACACACAGAGGTAGTGAATTATAAAGTTTAGGGCCAATGAAAAAAAACAATCTTTGTAAGTGACTTTTCTTGAAAATCGGCAAATCAATCGATTTGTTTACTATGAATCGGGTAACATAATGTTTAAGCGGATTAACAACGGGCTTTATTTTACGGTAGGTATGTAGTAGGCAATGATATGCAAATAGGTTTTTGATATTTAGTTGCTTGGATTCCTTATATAGACTTTTTGTGTCATATAATCTGTCCTTCTTGTAGAGTATTCTTAGCAAACAATTTTGGGTGGTTTGCAATTTTTTTTGCGCGTTTTGGTAGAGACCCCCCCCATATTACTATGCAATATCTTAAAATTGACTCAGCTAATGAGGTATAAATTATGGAAAGGTTTTTCCTGCTGAGAATATCACGTAACGAATAAAACTCAGATATTAGTTATCGTAATTTCATTGTTATATATAATGCATGTTCATCCCACCTTAGGTGTTGGTCCACCATCATGCCAAGATATTTTGGTTTATTAATTTTTTCAATCTGTGGACACCCTCTGAGGCATATTTCGTCACAAGAATAACTATGTACTGAAATGTATCTTTCTGTAGGTTGGTCTTCACTAGTTAAAGAGAAAGTAATAAAATAACTCTTCTGAAAATTAACTGTTAATAGGCTGTGGTTCAACCAACTGTGAATGTGAGAGAGGCTTAATTTAGTACATTCATATACCTTTTCCCATGTATCATTTATAAAAACAATAGCAGTATCATCTGCATATGATACTATATGGCCATGAAAGTTATTTAGATCGGCAATGTCATTAATATACACGAGAAACAATATTGGTCCCAGCACTGAACCCTGCGGAACACCGACTGTGATTTTTAGTGGATCACTGAGACACTCTTCAATTTTTACTCGCTGTGTCCTGTTTTGTAAGTAACTTTTTAATAGATTCAGTGCTGTGCCACGTATGCCAACTTTATTGAGACGTTCAAGTAAAATATTGTGCGACACAGTGTCGAAAGCTTTGGCCAAGTCAAGAAATACCGCAAGACATTTTCTTGACTTATCCAAGCCTCCGACAATATTTTCAGTTAGATCCATAATTGCATCTTCTGTACTCATGTTTTTCTGAAATCCATATTGTTTCTCTGTGATACACTTATGTTTGGTAAAAAAATTCATCAAACGATGTTTCAAGCACTTTTCGAATATTTTTACAAAGTTGTTTATTACTGAGATGGGTCTATAATTGCTAGGGGTTTTGTAATCTCCAGATTTATGAATGGGTGTAATAATTGCATTTTTCCACTGGGAAGGTATTATACCAGTTTCGAAAGACAAATTTATTAAATGTTTCAAAGGGACAATAATACTAGTATGTACTGATTTTATTAATGTCGTGGATATTTCGTCTTCTCCAGCGGCACACTTATTTTTCAATGTTGAGATAGTTTCAATTAGTTCATTTTCTGACACTGGCTCTAGAAATATGGATTTATTTAGTGTTTTATCCGAATTCATAAAATTTCTATGTGGATCTTTTCTATTTTTTTGTCTTATCTTTTCTGCTAAGTTATGTCCTATATTTGTGAAAAATGTGTTGAAGATATTTGATTTTTCTGTGTTATCTGTGATCTCCTTTCCATTTGTCCCTAGTATATTTATCTTTCCCAATACCCTTTTCGACGATGTTGAATTGGATGCACAATTAATCACTTCCCAAACTTTTTTATAGTTATTTCCTGCTTCCATTAGTTGGTTTTTATAAAAATTATTTTTTGTTTTTCTTATTAGATTATTTAACATATTTCTATAGTTTTTGAATTCTATTTTTAGTTGTTCTGAGAAATCTTTTTTTAGTTTATTTTTCAAAAATCCCTGTGTTTCATTGATTGCATTAGACCTACTGAAATCCACGGTTTTATTTTCTTTTGACTATATTTGACTTTCATCTTTTAGTACATGTAGTTAAGTGTTTTTTAAATGTCATCATGAAGTTACTGTAGCTTTCTTGTACTCTATCTACATCTACTACCCCTTTCCAGGTTTCCTGTTTGAGCAATGATTCAAATTTCTTATAATCAATTTTTTTGAAATATTTAGTTTTCTTCATGTTTGGTTTTTCATTTGTGATATGTGAGACTAGTAGTAAGGTAGCATAATGGTCGGTTAAATGTGTCTCTATCACTAGGGGTATTAAGTTTATGGATTTGGTGATGGAGTTTTTATTTTTACGAACAAATATATGATCCAAATTGCTTTGAGTTTCCTCAGTAACACTCGTGTCTGCGTTTATATAAGGAAAAAATCCATTTTCATTAAACATGTTCAGGTAGTTAATTACTTCAATGGAATTTCTTGCAAATAGATTAATATTTATGTCCCCTAGAAAAATTTCAATATGACATTTTTGTAGATTGGTGAAATATGTATTGATGTCCATAGTGTCATTTTCAGCATTTATTGAGGGAGGACGATAGGAGGCAGTAAATCCAACTTTGGATTCTTCAATTTCAATCGAGAATCTTAAGAGTTAAGTTTCTGTCAATGGAATGATTTCAACAGTAGCATTTAGACAATTTCTAATATATACCAAAACTCCATCATTCTGGTTAATTTTCGAGTCATTATGATATACAGTGTAATTTGGAATTGAATAGTCACTCACCCTTTCTATGTTCCAAGTTTCAGAAAGTACTATTACCTCTATATTATCCTTCGAAGTTTCCAGGTATACTAAAAATTCGTCGAAGTTTTTTCTGACACTTCTGATGTTCATGTGGATAATACCTAATGTATGATTTCTGATATCTTTATTGAATGCTTCCTCAATATTACTGATCACCCTCGTATTTGTCTCACTTTGCTCATCCAATAAATCAAGATACTCTAACATCATGAAATATATTTACAAAAGATAGTAAATAATAATATACAGATAGGTAACTGATATTATTAAGAATTGAGAAAAATAATAAAGATGTTATGTTTATGACAATACTGATAAGAAAATAGAAAAATATACGGAGTTGTTTCACTCTGAAGTTTTTTAATCTAAAAATGAAGTTCCTAGTGCATAGAATGATTCCTAGATATTACATTTTAGTGC
Organism: Gonioctena quinquepunctata; assembly: GCA_018342105.1. Taxonomy (NCBI): domain Eukaryota; kingdom Metazoa; phylum Arthropoda; class Insecta; order Coleoptera; family Chrysomelidae; genus Gonioctena; species Gonioctena quinquepunctata. The sequence continues at coordinate 116,232 of JAFIRS010001025.1, read as the reverse complement.
TTCGTGCATGGTATTTGTACATGAAATATAAAAAAATGTATGGAGATGTCAGTGCATTTAAATCTTCAGAAGAGTATATGATCTTGATCTTGTTATTTTTCTCAACAATAATTTTTCCATTTTCAGACCATACACTAAATAGATTTGTCACTTTGATAGCTTCATTCAAAAGGGCCAATCTAGAACAGGTCAAGTCTTCTTTGATAACTATGCCACTACCTTTGAGTAGCTTTTTGTTCTTGTAAATATTTTGTTTCAGCTGATAATTTGCCATCTTGAGAAATATTCCTATAGCGTTGCGTGAGAAATTTGCTTCGTCGGTAAACAGGATTTGATTTTCAAATAAAGGATTTTGAATAAGGAATTGGAGATACCAACGAACGACAGAAGTTGATACGTAACGGAAAGTCACGAGGGAGTAGTGCCTGAACACTTTGAATATGGTAGGGATATAACAAATTATCAATTAAAATATTCCATACCAGAACATGAGAAATGTTTAACGTCAGCGCTATTTTTCCGGAGTTTGTTTCCGGGTGTTCTCCTACCAGATCAACTTTCCGGAACACGCGTGACTGAGAGTCCGCAACTTGAGAAATAGTAGTTTTTTAACCAATAAAACCTTGTATGTGAATGATCAAGAAAAAACAAGTATTATTGAACATTTTTATTTAATCAGTAACATATAAAAGTACAATGTTCCAGACACATATATTTTTCACACCTTATGCAAGATTATTTGGTAGGTCGATTTTTTTTTCGGTCGCAAAAACCACAACGGCCTCGTTTGAGAACATTTACTGCTGCTAGACGTTGTTTTGGTTCCTCATATTCAATTAGTTCTCTGATTCTTGATGATATCTGTCTGGCAAGCAAGTCAGTTGAGCCCGTTGACGTAAATGATTGTCTACTAATTGAAAAGACAAATTTCGCAAAAACTCTCTTCTTCTCATATTATTGGGACTGTTAAACTTGTGAATCACCATTGTATTGATGCCAACAACATTTAGCAAACAATAAAATACGAACATTGTCCATTTTCGGGTATTTCTTGCACAATCATATGAAGCGCAAAGTTTGTCAACTGTATCGACGCCACCCTTAGTATTATTATAGTCCATAATCATTTCTGGTTTTCCAGTAATCGGGTCAATGTTGTCGTCATGATGTGGGCTAGATACTAATAATACATTCTTATTGGGTTTGGGTTTGTAGGAAACCAGCGTTACATGTTCACGAAAAGCAAACATACTAGATTGAACAGGTCGCGTTTTAACATGACTGGAAAATTCTTCTGGTAACTCTCTTTTATTCTTACGGATTGTACCAAGCAATGTTAGTTTCTTAGAGCGGAGCGACTCTAATAACGGTATACTGGTAAACCAGTTGTCGGCTGTAATATGTCGTCCAGAGCCATTTATACATTCACAGAGTCTCTCAACTACAGCACTTGTTGACAGCAAGTGCCTGTCTTCAAGCGTGGGCCATCTCCATGACAATTTGGTTGAATTGGTCTCTATCTGTCGCTAGTCGGAATAGTTGTTCTACTCCCAGTCCGGTCCAGTTTCTAATATTTCGTAGCCACGATAGCTTTTTGCGACCTAACCATCTTCTGCCCTCAACCTTTCCTTGAATAATCAGGCGAGGGATGTGATATTTGGTACCTCGTATTATATGTCCGAAATAACTGACCTTTCTTGTTTTTATGGTGTTCAGGAGTTCTCGATCCTTATTCAGCTGTCTGAGTACCTCTTCATTACTGGTATGTGCAGTCCAAGGGATCTTGAGGATTCTCCGATAGCACCACATCTCAAACGCTTCTATTTTATTCATGATGTCAGCTTTAAGCGTCCATGTCTCACATCCGTACAAAAGAATGCTCCATACGTAACAGCGGAGTGTTCTTAACAGCGGACATAAATTTCCAGATTACGCACAAAATAACACTTTGCGTCCACTAAGGCAAAAAGCTTTATTCCATACTTGTTTGGCTTCTTGGGAATATATTGCCTAAAGCCACAGCGCCTTCGGAAAGCCGCCAATATTTCATCAATCGTAACATAATGGAAAGGTGTGTATGCCTCTTTGCAATTTTTGACAATAGCATCAAACACTTCTCTAATAGGAGCTAATTTATCTAATTTTTTCCGCTCATCCCGTGTTTGAATATCATCAAAACTCAGATGTTTCAGCAGGAATTGAAACCTGTTTACTGACATCACCAAACGAAATATCTCCACCCCAGTGGTGCCATTATTACTAAACAACTCTCTCACATGCAACCGACTAGATTTGAGAACTCCAGACATGTAGAGTATCCCAAATAATGCATGAATTTCAGATACATTTGTAATAGCAGCGTCTCTTTCTCGAGTATAATTCGCTGCAGTTGCACTGATGCGTTTATTTGTATGCTCTACAATGGTATTCAAAATTTCATCAGTAAAAAAGAATTGTCAGCGTCAGAAATTTCCTGCTCTGAATCTGAATTGTCCAATTGTTCTTCCAAATGATCTTCCTCTAAATCATCTTCCCCATCATCGTACTCAATGTCTACATCATCATCCTCTAACATCGCATCGTCCAGTAATTTATGTAAATATTCCTGCTCTTTTTCGTAAGATCCTGAAAAAAAAAATTGTTTATCCAAAACGCAAAATTCTATCTAACCTTTTCTTCTGACCTGACCATAATTAGATTATGTACCTATGTAAAAAATACTAAAAATCTTACCTTTTGCTGTTTTTAACGAGATAAAAAAATTCAAATTTTTGTAACGTATCTACACGCGCCGCAATCACTGCTTACTCTGTAACGTCTTCACGTTCCAAAGGCACACAGGAAACTAAGTCACAGTTTATAGCTATAGCTTCTTTAGGACTCTAATATCACACCACAGCAAACCCCCACATTTTTATGGGTTACCAAAAATACACAAACCATCTCATCCTCTACGCCCTATTGTTAGTTCCATTGGATCTCCTTCACAAAAACTCGCTAGATACCTACTCAACATTCTGAAACCACTATCTGGAAATGGAAATAGTTTTATAAAGAATACCCCTCACTTTCTGGAGAAATTGAATGAATTACAAATTCAAGATGGAGATCTTCTAGTTAGTTTTGATGTCGAAAGTTTGTTTACCAATGTCCCTATTGATAAAACTCTAGAAATAGTGAAAGAAAGATTAGAAAATGACACATCACTGAGGACAAGAACAAAACTGGATGTCAGTGCCATCATAGAATTACTAAAACTATGCACAGAAAAAACATATTTCCAATTCAAGAACGAATTTTATCAACAAGAGTTTGGTATGGCGATGGGTTCTCCTTTATCACCCATTTTAAGTAACATATTCATGGAATATTTTGAAGAATCTTTCGTGGGAACATTCCACAATGGTCCAAAAATATGGTGGAGATACGTGGATGATGTTTTCGCTATCTGGAATCGAAGTGAAGAAGAATTGAACATTTTCTTGGACCATATAAACGGTCAAGAACCGACGATCAAATTCACATTAGAATCAGAACAAAACAACCAACTTCCGTTTTTAGATGTCGTGATCCAAAAATCATCATCCCGAATCGAAACATCTGTACACAGAAAGAAGACGCATACCAATCGATATCTACACTATTACTCAAACCATCATGCCAGTGTGAAAAAGGTATAGTTAAATGTCTCTATAATCGAGCCCAAACGGTTTTGCAATTCCAACCAGAATCTACAGGGAGAAATAAACCTCATAAAATCTGTTCTCAAAGGAAAATGCATATCCAGATCAGTTTGTGGAAAAAACAATCACTGACATTGAAAACAAAACCCATCAAACAACCAATTAACACAACCAACAGGAATTACTCCCACCATTACACATTTCACAACCAACTAATACCTTATGTCCCCGGATTATCTGAAAGATCAAACAGATTGGACATAGGTATGATGTGAGAACATCATTTAGAACAACAAACACACTGAGATCTATACTAACACAAACAAAACCAAGAAACGCAGAAGAAAGTACCAAAATTGTGTTTTACAACATACCTTGTTCTTGTGGTGATAGTTATATAGGTGAAACGTCAAGACCATTGGAAGTGCGCCAAAGTGAACATCAGAGTTACATCAGAAATCGACAAATAACTGGATCAAAATTGCAGAACATATCCTCACATCAATGGCGATCATACGATTGAATGGAATGGACAAAATCTTGATGAAAGAACCACATCAAAGAGAGGAGAAAATTGAAAGAAACGGCCTGTATTCTTCTTTCCAATAACAACTGCTTTTCAACAAATTCTGTTGAAATGGATCATACATGGTTACCTCTACTCAGAGAGGAAGTGAGTAGAATGCTAATAAACTGATCCGAACAACACCCCATATATCAAATGAGCAATACGTCAATCTCAAACTTTTTTGGCAGATCTCAATCGACATCCGTCAGTTGAAAAAGCAAAGAAGACTCTGCGAGCAAAAATCCAAATTATAAAACAATTAAAGGAGATTTAGAAGATTTTGAGAACAGGGGCAGATATAGTCCCCGAAACGTCAAGCAAAAACTATATAGAGAAGTATCTTTTGAATTTTTAAAAATTTTTTGATAGGCAAATTCAGAAAACGGCAAGTTATTGACAAATTGAATCATTTTTCCATAGGAAATATAATTTGGTGAACGCAATAACTTATCGGGGTGAACTAATCAGTTTGCCCTTTCTACACTTGTATAGATTTTCCTGATTATATTTTCATTTTCAGACTGTGGAAGGTTACCCAAAAAACATGTCAAGATACATTATATAATTTTGCAAGGAAATGTGTTTATGATCGTAACATCAAAAAATAATCTAAAGAATACCACACGAGAGTTCGATATAGTAGAAAATAATTATCTAGATTTCTTTCTCAAACTTGTTGGCAATAGCCACTCGAGCCAGTTGGTCTCTCTTGTCTATTGCCTTGCAACAAGTTTTCGAAAATCTGTCGAATTATTTTCACTCTCTTGTGATATTACAACTGAGAATGTGATGATGTCAAATTGCACTGGAAAGCGCTCATTTTCCAAAGCCGCCTATCAAAGTTATCGCTTCTTAGCATTGAGAATGATTTTCTCCGGATGCTGGATTTTACCGAAATCATCAATGATTTTTCGTCGAAAAAAGCTCGCAAGAATCCCTTTGTTTACGCTGTAATTTAATGTATTTCTTGTATTTTATTATAGCTACATATGCTCGTGTCGAAATAATTTGATTTGTTCCGTAATAAATAAAAAAAAACTTGTTTGATACATAATTAGGGGCCTCTACTCCTTTGTTGCCCCAGGGCCTCCACACCTTTTAAGCCGGCCCTGGTCCGATGTGTACCCGACAGATGACGAGCTTTCTCAAAACTTCCTGATTCCCATAACCGAGCGTGAATTCTTAAAAATGTTTTTGAAGTAGGAGTTGTGCGGTTCGGATAACGCTCCTGATACAAACGTCTAACCTCATATGCATTTCCGTTAGCAAGTCCGTATGTAAAATGTATGTCACCATACTCTGCATTGATAAAGTTTACCATTTTTTAACAAATGATCACAATAATAATAAATAAAACTATTAAACTATGCGTTGAGATATTATTTTTGACATGACAACACAAAAAAAAACATTGGAATAAACTTACTAGCCTACTTTGTAACGATATATCTGTTACATTTCTTATTGATATGCTCTATGCTCGAGATTCATTCACTTCCCTATTGGAAATCTGTTACATTACCTATTGACATCTAACCGTCGGTAATGGAATAATCATTACGGCTAAAGAAGAAGAGCTGTCGCAAATGATCTGACAGTACGATTATATTTAAGGCGATGGACGTCACGTCAGGGACGAGAATGTCACATTCTCGTCCCTTTTCTGATCTTTCGGCAATTAAGATATATTGTTTTCTGAAGCTCGTCGGCCATTAAAGAGTAGAATATGCCATGTTGAAATAATTTATTAAATCAGAGCATTTTCCTTTCTCCGCAAATATGATTTCAAATCAGTGAATAGTGCATGATGTCAAGGAAGGTATGTATTGAGAACTATGTTTGGACCGTAGATATTTTAAATATGTCACATTCAAATAATTTTCAAGAGAACGTTAGATAATTTTTCACAAGGGAAGTATCTGAAGTTATCTACGCATTTTGGTTAAAGAGAACAGTAATTAGATTTATTTAGGTCAATCTGAATAAAAATAGCAGTGTCTTCATCATATATTTTTTGAAGAATTCTGTCAGGATTATGAATCCCACATGTATATATTTTTTATGAGTTTTTATATATCTTTGGTATGGTTCCATATTTGGTGACAATAATCACCGAGCTGTGATTTTGATGTGGTTGAAGTGATCTAATATGTATATTTCATGTATAAATTTGGTACTTGGAATTTGGAATTTTCTTTGAATTTTCAGAAACCTTTTCGAAGAAGTATTTGACGGCTGGTCAAACATTTATTCTCATATACCTTTCTTGAATATCGCTGAAATTGAAGTCATTTTCGTAAAATAAAATTCAACAAAATTGTTGATAACGAAATATCTTGGCTGCTCAAGATCAGAGAAAAAATCATTCTTCCATATATAAAGCAAAGATCAATTTTTGTTAATTCATAAGAATTATTAAAAATAGTTCTTCAATTTCAGTATTGGATATTACTCATTTGTATACTCAATTAATTTTAAGTAATAATCTCTTGATGAGATTACACTCAACTGTAATAACAATGAGTTGAGGAGTGTATTGAAAATATTCCAAGTTTCAAGAAATACAATTTTTGTATATCAAATTCTGATACAAACAATATTGTTTTTTATGTTCGCTGAGAACACACTTGATGGACCAGAAGCTGATGCTTGTGTTCACCTGATCGGTCGCCCAGCAGCTATAAGTACCCCCTGATTAAGAGCCAAACCACTTCGTGAAGTTTAGACAAGTGCTAGACAAGGAAAATACAATCAAGGTATAGTTATTCTAATCCCAATTGGAACGGCAATAAAATAAGAGCACTACGAGGAGTGTTCATATGCACTGCCCGGCAAATGGGAAATTTATATACTACCAGTGTTTTTACTTTCAAAGCGTTCCTGGTACAATCATACGAAAGTTTTGGCGCGTGTCTCTAGTTGCCCAGATTATTAGTGAAGGCGCTATCAAATATATTTGAGTAATGAAAGCTCGGCTAGCTGGATTGGACATATGTTATCTCCAGCTGCATAATATCCTCATTTCACAATATTCCTTAATCAGTGCCGTGCCGTGAGGTTAGGAATTGTCCATTGAAAATAATTTTATCTTTATGGCTTTCTGGAGACCTTTTGAAACAAATAATAAAATCCAGTTGAGATAACATGTGTCTACTTTTACATGGGGTGATCAATTGCTATGATTGTAAGAAAAAGTAACTGAAGAAATACCTCTGAAAAATGATATTCGAACGCCTATGTCAATGCGGCAAGTGCAAAGAGAATCCCTTCCCAAAACTTTTTATGTCGTTCCAATTGGGATTAGAAATACTATACATCGACATCGAAAAAACCGACAGATTCAGCAAACAAAACAATATTAGTTTTCTAACATTGGAATTTAAAATAAATTTTGCATTCAAATGTTCTGGAATTGGAAAAGATGTGAATTTTGTAAATAGATTGTTATAAATTGGTATTTGTTTTATTGTTGTAGTTATTTACAGAAGGAAAGTTAATTGATGTGCAATCATTATTGAATAGGGAATTTGGATTTTTGTCCTAGTTAAAATAAAAATTCTGGCGTCCATTCAAATTTACAATTTCTAAAACTTTGCTTGAAACATAAAAAATTTTAAACTAGCAAGGCGGTCCAAAGAACTCCACGCCGCTCTTCACTGAATAGTCAAGGCATTCTATTTCAACAAATAACTAGTATTTACATTACAACTTGATACTTTTATTTTCAAAGAGTTCGCGAATCAATGAGAAGAAGATTAGTTGCATCGATTAATTTCAATCAAAATATCTCGAAAACGGCTGCTTGTAGGACTTTTGGAAATAATACCTTTTTCAGGTAAAAATGATAGTGGAATCGATTTTTCTTCTAGAAAATGTGATACAAACATGCACGAGAAAGTTGTGACTCCCCAAAAGAGACAAAGACCTGTAGGCGGCGCCCCCTGCAATTGAAGGCCAAACTAAGACCAAATTTGAATTTCTCATATTGAAAAATCCCCAAATACCAATTTTCGTCGAAATATCGACATTATTTTAAAAATTATTCACGAAAAACCAAAATAAAAATAAATGTTTAACACCGTGTATATGAAAAATGAAGTCCTTGCGGACCCATGCTTGTATGAACTTTTCACCTAATAAATACTGAGGAATCGTCCTGTAAAATATCGGACACTTATTCCCTGTATAGATTTCATTATTTATGTGTAGCAGAACAACATCAACCAATGAAAAGATAGAGAACGCTGAAAGAACCTGACTGCGGAAGAGTAATCGATAGAGATCTCGTCTTGTGCAACGTGAGTGTATTGACACAACTTCAGCAGGGGAAACGTTAAATCTATATATCACGTTACATCACCTTAATTTGCATACGATAATAAACCTGAAGGTAAACGTGTTCTGCTTCTTGCATGTGGACAAATGAACTGTTGTTTCAACTCTCGACGCGGCACCTCAACACGAATATCCCTTTTCGTGGGAACCAGAACATAAAAAAAAAAAAAAAAAATATAAAAGAATCTAAAAGAAAGCTAGAACGCGAAAAAAGTGAAAGGAAGGTATTTCTCGAGACTATGTTTGGTTCGAGTCGAAGGCAGGTGCCACAGTGCATAAGATTGGAAAAGGAAATAGTCAAACATCATCCAATAAACATTTCTGGTTTCAAGGAGTCAACGCATTTCTTTCCCTATTTTTTTTTAAAGGAATATTAAATTGGATTATATTGATGCAATTGTTGATTAGATCATCCATGACATATTGAGCAATGATTGGAGGGTTATAATTCTGTGAAGAGCAATGCTTATTTTTCATTAATTGTACTGAAATCTAACAATAAATTGTAGAGTTACTGAAGACTGGAAAGCTTGAATAGAAACAAGAGTACACGTTACTTCAGCCCTATTGACTACACACCCGAATAATATCCTGATTTTTTTATATTTAATTTTATATATATATATATATATATATATATATATATGTATTGTTATGTAATGTCAATTGGTGTTTTTGCTCCGCGTTGGAAGTCAATTGTTATGAAATAAAAATTGTTTTTAAATAATAATTGTTGTTAATTTTTCCCCACGTTATTGTTATTGCCCCACAAATATTTTCTCCCTGTAGAATTATTTTGATTTCGATTTTGATATACCTCTAATACTTTTGTAGGCAATTCAGCTCCGCGATGGGAAGCCAATTGTTATAGTCCCACTTTGCTGATATTGCCAAATTGTTATATTGTGATATGATAATAGCTAATTGTTATGAAATAATAATTGCCAGCTAACGTTACTGTTTTCTCGCCACGTTGTTGCCAATTATTATTACTTTTCTTACCACGACTAATCTCAGTTGGTACGCCTTCGCCTCAGGAGTCGGTACTGGCAACAGAGCCACTGCCTGTCTAGATAACACTCGAACTATTTTAGTTCAGTGTTTATAAGTAAGATATTGCAGATCATTGTGGAAAATAAACCAGAATTTATCAAAAAACAATTATTTCCTTTATTCAGGAAAACTTATATTAACCTGGCCTGCGATAGATAACTTATATCTATGAGCAATTGACAAATTTTCATAAAATAATGAAATTAGTGATGGATATGTAAATATAACCTCACTTTTTTGTGTGTTGGAAAAATTATTTTATAGTTCAATACCAAATCATAGGTTTCTTCAGATATACGAGTTATTTTGTGAAGTGATTCAGTTTGTGATGAGCACTAAAAGAGTTTATACCTGGAACTGGAATGTTGCTGATGCAATACCTGGCATAATCTGAATTCCTGTTTCATCCACTCCTCTCAGGAACTCATCATTTCAAAAGGAACCATCCAAAATCCACGAAATCAGCTTGGACAAGTTTTCATGTGGAGAACCAAAAAGGTAATCCTCTTTCATCCCTGTTTATTTTGTGTCGAGATTATTCAGAGGTTGTATTGTTTTTTTTTGTTGAAAAACTACCTTCTCATTATTGAAAATCCTAAAAATTTATTTCTTTCTAATTTCTTTACGTGGCTTCTTTTCAAATTTTTTTTTCAATCTCCACCGTTTTGTTTTTCCATTCCCTGGATACCATTTCTGTTTTGTCCATTTTATTTGAATTTTCAAACTCGCGCACTTCCTTGTCGCACTTTAATTAATTTAGTGTTATTTGAGAAAACTTATGAACTAATATATTTTACATTTCTTATAAACTAAATACAATATTTGATGATAATTATTTTTGACGTTTCTCAGTTCTTACTTTTCCGCAATTTCAAATCTTTTATCTCACCATCTCTGTTCCTTGATTGGCTATTGTCATCAAGGAGTTTCTTGTTCTCCCATTGGCTATTTTTAGTTAGATACAATTTCATATACTGTATGTTTCAAGCTCATAATTTTGTTGATCACATTTAATTCAGAATTATTTTGTAAATCTAGACTGTTTTGTTGTATTTTCAACAATTATAGGTTGTAATCATTTTTGAAAATGCAAGAAAATTATTGCATTATGGTATTTGCATATATTTACCTATTAATGTTATACAGAGGCTTCATGAAGGAAATAGAATCTCAAAAAAAATTTAAAACATTTTCTCATGAACTACTAACTATTAAGTATTCATTATTTTTGTGGTTTATTCGAGAAATTATTTCTTTTTCATCTTTAAAATATATTACTGGTCCTTCCTAACATAACAGTTGGAAAGCGCTGCACTGTCCTGGTCAGAACTGTAAGTAAACGCAATTGATTGTGTGGTAGAAGAATCTAAAAATTTTCATTTCAGGCTGTTTGCGATAGATATTCAATTTCAAAGTGATGAAAACAAACGAACCCCGTTATATCCAAACTGGTACATAAAGTCAGAACTAGTAGATGTCAACGCAGCTTTGGCACATATCAAATCACAATTATCAAAAAATCAAATGTATAAACAGAAAAGATACAGTATTGTTTATTGTTTTCAAATTAATTCCGGTCATCATTGTGAACTAGTCATTCGTCATTCATATCACGTGAACACTGTTGCCAGTTAGTGTTTCAAAGATTCCCCCATTCGCCTATTGTTGTGTATTACAAAGCTGTCTACGAACAGATTCGACAATTGTTTTCTGATTGGCTGATTGTCTGTGCTGGTTTTTACAACCAAACACCAAACAGTTCCGTCTGTATTTTGAGGAGTTGAAGACAAGGAAATCACTCGTCGTATGGATGAATGAATAAGTAGTTAATTTCAAATCTGGTTGGATTCTAGAGTCGCCAATCAGGAGTCAGAACAACATATGTCATCAAGTGTCAAAGACTGTGTACATCTAAAATGGGGAAACGCTTCGGATGTTTTATTTATTGATCTCCGGTGGAAAAATTAAACAAAATTAATCATTCATTTTTTTATTAACAATTGCAGATGCTAAAAAAGTAAAAACATAAATAAAACATTGAAAAAAAAATTGTTTTCAATGTATCTCGATTGATTTGTTTTTTATTGTTAAAAGTCACACAAAAATATATTTTTCTTATTGTTTACTACAATTGTTTAAAAAATTGTTATAAACAAATACATTGTTTATGAGATAGTTCAATTTTTTTGGAGTTGTTATTAATAATGAAAATAATAATTTTTAAGAAAAAAATCGTGTCTTAAAAAAAATTATTGATTAAAATCGTTCTTGTTATCAAACATTTTTTTTTTCAAGTAAATTTTAAGATTGTAGGAACTTTTTTCCCTAATCATTATTTCTATTGTTCTTTCTCATTCTGATTTTTTTTCTTTAATTTTTTTATTTGTTTATTAAATAAACAATTTGTTGTAAACAAAAAAAATTTCGCGCATTTTTTTTACTACAAAATAAACAAAAATGACCATGTGTCGTTTTTAAGCAAAAAAATTGTTTTTTTTTAAATTATCATGCTTTCAACTCTATTTTTTTTTTGTTTCTCATCATTATAATTATTATAACTTATAAACTTTTGAAGATACGACGAGAATACTTGGAGTCTTTATTGTTCTCCATAGAACAATGAACAAATTGAACTTTTATTTTAAGCTCTTACTCAATTATTTATTTACTTTTTAATAAAAATACCTCGAAATATTTTTTACCAATGCTTTTAAATTTGATTATCCTATAAACTTTCAAAGATACGATAAAATCAGTGAAGGTCTTTTTTGTTCTTTATTAAACAATGAAAAAATTGGTCGAAGCGTTCACTACATTATTCATTGAGTAATGAGAAAAAATATTGAGGAAATGGAAATTTTCTAACTTTTTCAGCCTTGGTATCTTAGAAACTAAAAGTAATATTGACAGAATATAAAATTTTTAAAACTTTATCGATTACTCAATGCATTACTTTTGAACATAAAACAGTTTTTGTTTATTTCTTTAATTTTTTTGATCTTTTTTGACGTTTTTGCGGCGGTGATTCGTGACTTTCAGTTTCTTGTTGTTCTTGCTGTTGTTCTTCCTGGGTTCCAATCACATTATTCTCGTTCTTCGACCAAAAGCTCAAATTGTTCATTGTTTAATAAAGAACAAAAAAGACCTGAAGTAGTTTTATCGTATCTTTGATAGTTTATAAGATATTCAAATTTAAAAGCCTTGAATTAATAATAAAAAAGTAAATAAATAATTTGTTCATTGATTTATGGAGAACAATAGAGACTTCAAGTGTTCTCGTCGTATCTTCGATAGTTTATAAGTTAGAATAATTATAATAATAAGAAACAACATAACAAAAAATTAAACCGACGAAAAAATCAACTGAAAAGCAAAAAATAAAATAAACCTTCTTAGTCTAAATGATAATTGAGCTCCTAAACTAATGTAAGTAACTGATTTTGAGTCGGCGCCAAACAAACAATTATCGAAGATCATTATCTATGAAAGATATAATCAAAACGCAGCCGTGCATCTCGCTGCCCTCATTTTTAGTCCAGTCATTACGTCGGAAAAATCGGCTTAAAAATGAAAACGAACCGAGAAAGCCAAATTTTGGATATTACGTGGGGGATGGCTAGAAAAGCTTAAGTTCAAATTGTCGACCAAAATAACCTTGTGCAATTTCCGCCATCTTGAAAAAACCCTTAAATTCAGTTTTTTCATCATAACTCGGTTCCCCGTTAAGATACGAAAATTTTTATGGAATACTTTTTTGTTGCTCTTTTCACGATCTACAATTGAGGTCCCATACATTTTTCACGTATCGATCGTCGTTTTCGAGATATCGATCAAAAATATCAAAAATTTGGGGAGAATTTTTTTTTTCGCTATTTACTTTTTTCTGGTGAAAGATATCGAAAAATGTTCGGAATAAAACTTGTAGAGCGTGTCCAGACCTACAAATTCGTTTTTTTATTTTTCATTTCCTGCGATTGAAGAGGTTTCACGACTCGAAGAGTCTACCGAGAAGGAACTTGAACAGCCAGGACCATCCGAACGACGAAAAACGTGTGAAAAAAATTACCACCTGTAATCATTATTTTTGCTGCATAAAAATTATTTCATCAATAAATTTCATGTATTTGATTTATAATTTGGCTGGTTTATGAATTTTTTATGTATTGCAATAATTCCCTGAACCATTTTCCATCCATTTTGACGTGTGGATACAACCGAGCGAGCGGCTAAATGAAAACCGGGCACAGTTTTACTGACTTTGTGGCGCGCTAGAGGTCGTAATTTTTGTCGGAAATGAAATATGAATTTGTAGGTCTGGACACGCTCTACAAGTTTCATTTCGAACATTTTTCGATATCTTTCACCAGAAAAAAGTAAATAGCGAAAAAAAAAAATTCTCCTCAAATTTTTTATATTTTTGATCGATATCTCGAAAACGACGATCGATACGTGAAAAATGTATTCTATGAAAATTTTCGTATCTCAACGGGGAACCGAGTTATGATGAAAAATGATGAATTTAAAGGTTTTTTCAAGATGGCGGAAATTGCACAAGGTTATTTTGGTCGACAATTTGAACTTAAGCTTTTCTAGCCACCTCCCACGTAATATCCAAAATTTGACTTTCTCGGTTCATTTTCATTTTCAAATGTATATAATGACTGGACTATTACGCTTTACCTAATTCAATTGCTAGTTTGTTTGGCGCCGACTCAAAATCAGTTACTTACATTAGTTTAGGAGCTCAACTATCATTTAGACTAAGAAGGTTTATTTTATTTTTTGCTTTTCAGTTGATTTTATAGTCGGTTCAATTTTTTGTTAAAAAGTTTTTATTTTTCAATTTTTTGTTGCTGAAATCTACTAATTACTACCTACTTAATTCTTGATTACTTCCAAAATACTTCCTCACCTAGCTTACTTCAACTATTAACTATCAAATAATATGATTTTCTATTTTAATTATTTATTATATAATATAAAATAATTTTGAGAGTTCTGGTTAGTTGATTTCATCACTTTGTATATAATTCCATCCTTTCATAGAATGTAATCATTTTAACGGGAGTAGGAGGGTCTGTCAATGTCAACTACATATGTGTGCCAAAGTTCACAAGTGAAAAATCAATTATCCCCTATTTTTCTACCCGTAAGGGTGGATAATTCCATTCGAAATCCAAATATGATCAACTATGAGGTATACCCTATCTGATGAAAGGAGAATCATCCAAATCGTTAAGGCCAATTAGAGGGTGATGATCAATATCCTTCATTTTGCTACTCTTAGGGGTGGATTCCATCTTTTAAATTCAAATGGGATCACTTTCGAAGTACACCCTATCCACCTTATTATCGGAATCGGACGCCTCAGTGAAAAGTTATGCGTGATCATAAATTAAAAAAAAATGATGGAAAAAAAATATACGCGTCGAATAGAGAACCTCCTCCTTTTTGGTTTCGTCGGTTAAAAAAAAATAGGGTTAGAATTTTTAAAATTAAATAAAAAATAGAAAAATTTTTTTTTGACTAAAAAACGACACATGGTCATTTTTGTTAATTTTTGTAATATACAAAAAAATATAGCGCGAAAATATAGTTGTTCATAACAAATTGTTTATTTAATAAACAAATAAAAAAATTAAAAGAAAAAAATCCGAATAAGATTTTAAAAAAATGGTTCCTTAATATTAATATTTACTTCAAAAAAAAATAACTAACAAGTGCGTTTTTAAGCAATAAAACATTTTTAATTTTCAATTTGTAAAAAAATATTACCATCTCATAAACAATGTATTAGTTTATAACAATTTTTTAAACAATTGTAGTAAAAATTAAAAAGAAATCATGATGTGCCTTTTAACAAAAATCAGTCGGGATATTTGCAAAAAAAAAATTTTCAATGATTTAGTTGTTTTTACTTTTTTAGCATATTCAATTGTGGAAAAGGTGGCGTAAATGGACACAACAAGTATATCGATGAAACTTTTACAGATGCTTTGAAACATGATAAAATCATATCAGCTATCAAAAATTTGGCGCGAAAAGCATTTTTTAATTTTTTTTGTCAACAAAATGTCAGGACGAACTTACCCAATTTAAGGAACATTCCTTTAGATTCGGCATTTTGCGTATCAATCCGATTCAAATGCACTGTTTCCAAATGTAAAAACTGGAAATTATGTATTTGTGACACTTCATCCACTGAAATTATATCAATAAGAAATTTTTTAAACCAAGTAAAATGCATGAATTTTTAACTAGATAATCACTACTGAACTGACAGAATAACTAACAAGTTTGACAACTGACAGCCAACTTGAACTGACAAATACTATGGAAGCAGATAATGTTGCCAATTTGTTTCTAGAATAAGGAGATTTACTTCAACTATATGAACTATTTACGAAGTCAGGACCGAATAAAACAGAATACATTTTTGTTCGCAAATATGAACAGGTGGACGTTTATCAGTTAGGAAATTGATGTAAAAAAAATGGTTGAAATGAGTTAATATCAACCACGTGACTGAGTTCGATTTCATGGTGAACGAGACACGCCAGTGTTTCTAGATTTTCAAAAGTAAGAGACCTAACTTGGATAACATTGCTTCCAAGTTGAACACAACTCATTTTTTTCATGAAAATTAAATGCTATTGCCCACCAGGAAATGTTAATTGATGACTTTCTAAAGTAAAAGAAGGAAACACAATTTAACCTAATTTAGCTAATATTGCTATCCAAGTTGAAGGTAATCTATTTTTTTCAAGTAGAAGGAAATCCAACTGTCACTTTCTAACACAAAAGAAAGGAATACAACCTTGGCTTACATTGCTATCCAAGTTGAACGCATTATTATCTCCTATTCAGCTTAATAGAAAATCCAACTTGATGACTTTTTAATCCTTTCACTTATGGTTAATTTAGTGCGTTGGTTTCCGCAATTTTTGGTATCTACTTGGTTGGTTTTTATCCTTTGCTACATATTAAGAATGTCTATTTTACTAGAACTAGTATGCTGCCATGATCAGTAGCATAGGTACCAAAAAATGCAGTTTTTTGGCGGAGTTAAACATGGACCAGATAAATTTTCTATATAATAGATTGTCAAATGGTGTGGTTTCGTTTTCTGATAATGTGAAAGAGTGCTATTTTCCAAATTGGTAAAGACCATTACAAAAAAATAAACATTTTTTGGGTAATACATAGTTCTCTAAAATAAAGTACTAACATTGTATATATAGTCTATATACAATGGTACTAATAGATCAGCGTGAACAGAGAGACAACTGGTACACATAACGAATGTCTATTTTACTGGAACTGGTGTATTGCCATCTATGATTCAGTAGTATAGGCACCAAAAATTACAGTTTTTAGGCGGAGCTAAAAATATATCAGCCGGCAGAATACTGTATTGCAGATTCATTTTCTATATGATCAGATTGTCAAATGGCGTGGATTTTATTTTCTGGTTAAGTAAAATAGTGCTATTTTATAAATTGAAAAAGACCATTACAAAAAAAAAATACGTTTTTGGCTGATATTTCTCTGAAATAAGGTACTTATAATTGACCAACATGAACAGATAGAGATAACTGAAAACAGGTGAACATAATCACTTTTTTTGTACTAAATATTGTATAATCTTGCGGACTTATCTAAAATGAACAGGAATAGACCCATCTTCAGCTTATGGAAGACAAGCTGTCAGACATAGTTATTCAGTGATGAAGTTACAAGGATTATTTGAACACTTTTCCAGAGCCGTAATGCCAAGTCATAACGTACAAACTCGTTACATAATTGTAATTAGTACCCTTATTAATAATATTCTATAGGGAAAAAACATTCAAACGGGCCAGAGTCAAAACCCAAAGCTAAAGTGGACCTCACCGGAAAACAAAGTAGGATCGCAAGAGTTATATAAATCGTGCAGGAAATTGCATCTTCCTGCCCTTTTCGTGAAATAAACTATACTTAGTTTGGTCAATGCCAACTCGTGTGACAACACTGTAACTAACACAGCTCCAAGGAAGTCATTGTTACTGGTATTTGATTCGTTTTCGTTAAAAGTTATATAGATGGAGCCAAAAGTGTTTAAATTGACGTTTGGACTAGTTTGGAGTGCATGAAAACTTTTTGCAAAGCTATAAAGTGTAATGGTGTTTATATCAATGTATTTGTGAGAAGAAAAATGAAATAGTGGCCAGTTATTTTGTTGCTTAAAAATAAAACAAGTAAAAGTCTCCAGGATCGTTTATATAGAGTGGCGTTTCCATGGGCAATTTTTTTACTTTATAGGGTTTAAAAATTATCGAGGTTTTTTTGTTCACTTCCAACTTGGAAAGTTTTGTTAATTAACAAAAGCATAATTAATAATAAAATTGAGATATTTTTTTCCAGCCGATTATTGTTTATTCAACTAACCAGCAAGTGCCTGATATTTTTCATTCCTTAATATTCATATTCAATTAGTTAACATATTTTTTTTGTTTCATTCATCCGTTTTTTCCCTATTTTCACCGCTCAATTAAAATTATAAATATTGGTGCTACAGTTCCGACCTCTTTGGGTCATTTTTCAGATCTCCGATATCTGCAATATTTTAAGAGATATTTGCAAAAAACGACCCCTCTTTTTTTAACTGAATTGTTTATAACTTTTAAACTATTTGTTTGCGAGACAATGGACGAAGCGTAAATCGTATCTAGAAAACCTTGGTCATAATTTTACGTGAAGGCCTTCTCCAACGGGACAAAATGGCACTTGTGAACCAGACTATATTACCAGTTCCACATAGGAGGTGAATAACATATTGGAAATGAAAGATTTATTCCCAAATACGAATTATTTTCAAATGGAAAAAGATGTATATCAACATAACTGAATACAACTTACTAGTTTTTAGGATCCTGATACCTTCCCAACATGCAACTGAGTTGTAGACACTTCAAAAACGTCTTTGAAAACGTCTATAGATGCAGGTCTCATTGAAAATAAATGCAGACAAGCCATAAAATTATATCAATTGGGGAAACATGACGTGCACCAAATCATTACGAACGTTTCTGATCAATTTGTTGTCGCACAAAACTCAATAGTTCCTCGATGCAGGAAAACTGTCAATCTATCACAATAATCTATCAATCGCTCAATGTATTTTTAGAACACTATCGTGAATAGTTGCTGCCATTTATCTACCAGACGTATGAATATTATTTCCCCGGAATATTGGCATTTATACTAGATATGTTATCAACTTTAGAAACCAGGTGTACGATATTTAGGATCAATATAAAAATACGTGGAAAACGTTGAGGTAAGGCTCAGAGTATAGATAATATTTGTATGTAAATTTCATCTATTTCTATTTTGAACCAAAAAGTTGATGGTTGTTGTTTCAATGAATTAGTAGATGTCTACGAAAAAAGTGTTCTAGGAATTACAAGGGGGTCAATAAATAACAAGAATTATTGTTTCTCTTTTATTACTAAAAACCGGGCAATGTTTCAGGACCATTGAGTTTAAGAAAGCAAGCTGTTAGAGTGGGGGATAAAATAAGTCAAAAACTAGACACTGAATATGGAGTACCACATGGAACGGTCTTGGGACCAACATTATTCAATCTATACCTTAATGATTATTCAGCTTGAAAATAAGTAGAGAAATAATAGGTGATGCAGACGACTTGGTCAAATCTAAGGAAGAAAGTAGAGAAAGACCTCAAGGTAATGAAAGACTGGTTTGACACAAACTCCTTACCATGAATCTCAAAAAAACTAAATTTCTGCTTTCAGCTGTAATGCATGACGAATATGCAACAAATCAATATAAACATAAACGGTAAGACACATGGTATCCAATCAGTAGAAGGAATAAAATACCTAGGGGTATATCTAGATCGACATCTAGGTGGCATAGACATATCAACTACGCGATAAAAAGATTACAAAATATAATATTCACCCTCGAACACATGAAAGAGAACCTACCAACCTTGTATTTTGCCCTTGTAGAGAGTCATACATCAATCCACTCGAAATCCTACAAAAAAGAATACTGAAAATAGTTATGTCAAAACCGCGTAGATATTCTACTGATGATCTGTACAGTGTACGTGTATCATTTCAATATAGATAAAGGCACCTCACCCCTCTTATCAGTATATGACTCGAGGGCTCCAACTACTTACACACCCATTACTAAAAAAAATCACTGTCACAGAGAAGCTATATTGGCACTAAAATGTATAACACCATCCCTGAAAGCATAAAACCTATCACCAACAAAAAAACATTTGAAATGTACCTGAAAAAGTTCATACTACAGACTCCCAGAACATTTTTTATTACCATGATAGAATATAATGGTTGATAAAAAAAATTGATAACTGTACCCTGTTCTTCACACATTAAATTGTATTTCTATTTTATTCTATTTTATCTCACAGTTTTTAACTATGGGTCTTTGTGTTTTATTTTGTATTTTATTTATATTTTCTTTTTTTATTGGAACTTATGTATCTTATCTGTTTTGTTTATATTTATCTGGATTTTTTATATATTTATCTGTATTTTTTCATTTATCTTCTTTATGCTTGCACTTATCCCTAACAATACTTTATTCATTCCTAACATGTAGCCATTTAGCTGTATTTATTTATCCTGAATAAAGTTATATTATTATTATTATAAGATACTGTGTTTTATGATTATAAGACAACAGTGTTTTACTGACCTCATAATACGTTTGTAAAACAAGCATTATTACTTATATCATATATCAGCTGTGGATAAAAGTGTTTGTATCATTTCACTCATCAGTTTGAGGTTTATTATAGAAAGTTATCAAGAAGCGTTGCATCATATAAAAATCTTCTATCCAGTTGACCCAGTAATAAACAAATTGTTTCGCTATAATTACATGAAAATCGAAAGCTTTATTCAATGATGTAAATCTGAAGTCAATGAGTTTTCAATATACGACTAAGTTTTCCTAATATGGTGCAGAGAAAGATGCTAGGTATCAAAGAGATTTTCAACTAATCCAGCAGATGTCGAAAAATTCATCAAATCATTCAGTTACGATAACAATTCGATGTAATCTGTTTTTCCCAAAATACCTGAGCCAATAATTATGATAATATTTCACCGATAAACATATCGCATCGTCATTTTTCTACAACTACTTAGAACATGACTACAATCACCGAATTATGATAACGGTAACAGATAAATGGATCCATGTGCGTGATATCTGATAAGGTTTCGGATACATAGATATCCCAAATAACAACTATGATTATTATAGATTGATGATTTTCCACAGCAATCCTTGAATTACAGTAAACCCTGGAAAATTTCAGACAATGCTTATTGAGTTGCAGCCAACTGAAATTAGACTCATGAATATATACAGTGCTTTTCTTTAATGTCCCCCCCCCCTTTCATTTTTTGAACGGGTCAACTCAAAAAATTGAAAGTTGGGACAATGAAATTTTTTTTTTTTTTTTTATGTTCTGGTTCCCACGAAAAGGGATATCCTGTAATGTTCAGAGAACATCGTGGGAACCAAGGGAAAGAAGGTAGGAGTTGGTGTTCTTCTTAAATTTCTGGGGGTTGTATGCCTCGAGGAACACCTCCCTAGGCAATGAGTTCCAAAGCCTCGCAGTTCGTTGGATGAATGAGTCTTTGGAAAGTGATGTTCTGCAGGTCTCCAAAGTGACCACGAAGGGTGTGAAGACTGAACTTGACGGGTTAATCTCGAAGAGACTGCCAAAGGAGGAACGATTGTTGATATTTCAGAAGAGCATCGCCCATGAAAATATCTATAAAATAGAGACAAATCGCCAACTTTTCTACGGTGTTCCAGACAAGTGAGCGAGTTTGTAAGCGAGGCATCACCGACGAGACGAATTGCCCTTTTTTGGACAGAATCCAATAGCTTCAGGATATGTTTAGGTGCCGCACTCCAAATATTGATGCATGAATACTATATACTATATTTTGGAGTACAATTGACAGATGAAACTTTCAAGATGGCGACTGGGTGCCAGCTAGGAAAAAAATAAAATTGAAAGGAGGTCTTGTGACACATCCTTTTGAAGTTCCTGACGAATACTTCACAACCCTAGAATATGAAGTCAATATCTTCACCTACTATAAAATGGCGGACCATTTAATAATTACCTGCATACAAACACATTATCGATACATCTAGAAATATTTTTTTTCTCTGCCATATGGCAATCCCAACAACCCGATAAGGTTTGATGGGTGATGGGAAATGTCAGTACGACAACGAATATCATTGTTCAGTTAAAATAATCTCATTTAGTTTTCGGTTTTACTAGTAAATAGGTACCACGTGGATTATCTCTAAAATGGTCAATTCTCGTCCGTTGGAAAAAAAGTCGAAGCGATTTTTATTTACGGTGCGACGCGTAACTTTCACGAAACCGAAATAATTTTTAATGGTCGTTTCCCGAATCGTCCTATCTGTGGAAAATATTGAAGGGAACTTGTAACCAAATTTACAACTACCGGTAGTGTACAGAACAAAAAGCCCCCAGGTCATCCGTCCATTCCGGAAGAACAGCAAGTTCAAATAATTGGTGAGATGATATTAAATCCCCAACAGTCTACTTCCTCCGTCGCGAATGTTTGTGAGGTGTGTCCTTCTACTGTGTGGAGACTTTTGAAGAGGAATAAGTATCATCCATACAAAATCAAAATGGTACACCAGTTAACTGAAGATGACCCTGATCGAAGAACAGAATTCTGCGAAATCAAGGCATCCTACCTATCTCCACAATATTTGTTTCAGTGACGAATCTACATTTTATCTCAACGGCAAGGTTCACAGACAGAATTGCCGTTATTGGAATGACACTAACCCTCACATTTTCCGGGAAACTCTTACTCAATATCCAGAAAAAATTTACGTCTGGGCAGGATTATTGGGAAACCATATTGTAGGACCTCTATTCATTGAACAAAATTAAACAGGGGAACTGTATTTGAATATGCTGGAAAATACTGTTGACCCTCTAATCACCGAAATCGTCGAAGCGAATCCTAATGAATTCGATATGGATATTGTATTCCAACAAGATGGAGCACCACCACATTACTACGGACAAGTAAGAAACTATTTAGATAATACTTTCCCCGGTCGTTGGATTGGCCGTCGAGGTCCTACGGAATGGCCAGCCTGCTCGCCAGATTTGACACCTGTAGACTGTTTTTATGGGGCTATTTGAAGCAAAAGGCGTACGAAACTGAACCTGCTTCAATATTGGATATACGGCGGAGAATAATAAATATTTGTAGAAATATCAACGTTACTGTGTTCGAAAATGTTCGGCGTGGAATATCGGATAGGCTGTTCTCATGTCAAGCAGTTCAAGGCAACCATTTCCAGCATCTTATGAACTGAACACAGCTTCTTTCCTCAAATTATGAAGTTAAACGTCGATGTATTCAGGCAATTATTAATTGTTCCGTCATTTTGTAGTAGGTGAAGATATTGACCTTATATTCTAGGATTGTGAAGTATTCGTCAGGAGCTTCAAAAGGATGTGTCACAAGACCCCCCAGATGGCGCCCAGTCGCCATATTTATTTTCTCCAGTTTCTCAGAAGTCACTATCAGTCATCGACGTTTCGACATTTATATTTGTCATCTTCAGGTTGAAACTAAAACAATTTAAGACATTTAAAATAACAACATATAGTGTATTGTCAACAATTTTTACTTACGAAATAATCAGATGTTTTATTCATGTATGATCATTCTCTTGCTGCTTGTTCGAACGTTGTTGAAGATGTGTGAAATATTTTCTATTGTGGTGTGTTAAAAAGTTTGTTTTTATTTTCCTGTTTTTCCCATCCTCTGTTATCAATTAGATTTTTAAAAGGTTTTTGGAAGGTTTGATGTCATTCCTTTGTTAAAGGTGTTTCTGTCTTTTTTTATGTGTATCATTTCGAGGAATCTTCTTACTTTTTACATTTTCAATGTTAAACTTATGATGCTTTTTTTTTCGTGTTTTGATAAAGCTGTTACGTCTGTTTTTAATTTTGGGCTTGCATTCTTTTCTGTAAATATTGCTTGGTTTGACCTATATACGTACTTGGACAGTATTTTGTACATTATGTGGGTTTGTTTGTTTTTGGGAATTATGGGTTTCAAGTTTGAATATATAATGTTATTTGTGTTTTTTAATCGATGTGATATGGTTATGTATTTTTCCATAGATTTGTTGATTTTGTTTGATAATTTTTTGGTATATGGCAGAGATATGTATGTTGTTGTCTTCTTTATTTTGTTATTAAAATTGCGTGAATTCGTTTTTTTATGACTTTTTAATGAGGTGATAGTTATTTTTATTAATTTTTTTTTATTTTATCTATTTGGTTTTCCCTAAATTTTGAGTGTGCTAGTTCAATGGCTCGGTCTGTTAAATTTTGGATGACATTTTTTTTGTGAATAAATGGTGCATCTGATGAAAAATTTGTGTAGCGATGTGATGCGTGTGATTTGGTGTACCAGTTTGGGTGAATTTTTCCTGAGTTGTCATATTCCACTGTTGTGTCAAGAAAGTTAATTTGTTTGTTGTTTTCTTTTTCAATTGTGAATTTAAGTCTATGGTGATGGTTGTTGAATTTTTCTAGAATCTCACTAACTTTGTCAATTAGGACACATACTGTTTTGAATGATAGTGAGTCGATAAACTTTTCTTCAATGTATTCCAATACAAAATTTGCTACAGTTGCCTCGATTGGAGATACCATTGCAATTCCTAATATTTGTGAATAGTAATTGTTTTCATATTGAAAATACGTAGATGTTAAGCAAAGTTCCATTCCTTTCAGACATTCCTCTGAAGTTAATGTTGTGTGACTTTGAATTTTGTCCCATTTTTCCCTTATTATATTCATTGCCAATTTTGTGTCTATGTTGGTGTACAGAGATACTGTGTCGAAAGAAATAATTATATGTTTTTTGGGGATTGTTATATTTCGAATGGATTCCCATGAGTTTTTTACGTTGTATTCATTATTTCCAATAACTTTTGTGATTATTTCTGAGTGAAATTTTGATAAGCCATAAGTTGCTGACTGTATGTTACTGACGATGGGGCGAAGTGGAATGCCGTTTTTGTGTAATTTGGGTAACCCATACATTGCGGTTGTGTATAGTTTTCAACACACCACAATAGCAAATATTTCAAACATCTTCAACAACGTTCGAACGAGCAGCAAGAGAATCATCATACATGAGTAAAACGTGTGATTATTTCGTTCTGATTCAGTAAATTTGTATAACTCTTCTCAACAACGTTTCGACATATCATCTTCAGGTTGAAAACAAAAATATTTTATTTAAATTTTTGCTTTTGCATTGTACGAATGCTGTTGAAGGTGTCTCAACACATCTTGGTTGGCTGGGTATCATTAAAACTTCCGGTCTCTCTTCGAAATCATGCAATGTATACAGTGAGTTTCAAAGAGTGGGAAACTTTTTTCATTGTCCATTTGTCAGAAAATTGTATTCTTGATAAAAATTGGTGCATTGCATTTGAGTTGCCAAAATTCTAAATTTTCCAACGGTGTACAGGAGAGAACAAAAAATAGGAATTTTGATCAGGAGTAAAACATAATCAAAAACATTTATCTAGAAAAGTTGTTTAAAATCAGATTTGATCACGGCCACCTACGCGGATTTTTTTTTATATTTTTCCGCGTACGTGGCTGTGATCAAAATATTGTTTTTAATTCTAAACAACTTTTCTAAATAAACTTTTTTGATAATGTCGAAAATAAGGATAGTTTACTCCTGATCAAAATTCCTATTTTCTGTTCTCCCCCGTACACCGTTTGGAAATTTATATTTTTGACAACTCAAATGTAAGTTTCCGCAATGCACCAATATTGATAAGGAATACAATTTTCTGAAAAATGGGTAATAGAAAAGTTTTCCATGTGGTGCAAAATTTCCGAAACTCACTGTATAATGAATTCAATGAAAATCCAGTATTTTTTGAGAAATTAATTCCATCCGAAATTATATTTATACGCAACATACATTTTATTTTTGGATCATTTATTGCTGCCATGATTCAATTGCTAAATGGAATCAATCATTGATATTATTGTAGTCAATTTAAATTCGTTACGAAATTATTATCTCTGACCAATAAGCTGAACGCTACCACAATACCATTTTAATCGAAGGGAATTTCGTAGTCGGTCATAAAAACCTCAACTCTCATTTAATGCTTCCATTTATTCAGCCCCACATTGCCGCCAGTGGTAATAAAAGTTTGTAACACAAATTGTATCCACTCTCTGATATCCTACACGATTTGGGTGACAAGTTTATATGGCAAAAATTCAAAATTGTGGCTCTAAGATGGAGGATGAGTGTGATTTTTGACACGATTGCTATTTACGATTTGTTACTTGTACGTTTTCAATTCTATTTCTGACAGAAAACGGCTTCATTTGTCAAAGACAACACAGTTTTTATACCACAATGCCTAGACCTTCGAAAATCAATTGAAAAGAATATCACTGGTTAGCGGATAAATCCAAATTAGTATTACTTTTTGGAAAATCATCAGAAATTTTGACTTAGTTAACTATCTATATTTCCACGGGGTATGACAAAAAACTCAATACAACTCAATTCCATGGGTCTGAAAATTAATGTCTTGAATTTTGAGATATATCCCTCAAAGCACCAAAGCATGTAGATTGAAATATAGACGTAGAGGTGAAAATTGTCAATTATAAAAACTTTTTAACAAAAAATTAAACCGACGAAAAAATCTACTGAAAAGCAAAAAATAAAATAAACCTTCTTAGTCTAAATGATAATTGAGCTCCTAAACTTTTTTTTTTTTATGTTCTGGTTCCCACGAAAAGGAATATCCTGTAATGTTCAGAGAACATCGTGGGAACCTAGGGAAATAAGGTAGGAGTTGGTGTTCTTCTTAAATTTCTGAAGGTTGTATGCCTCGGGGAACACCTCCCTAGGCAATGAGTTCCAAAGCCTCGCTGTTCGTTGGATGAACGAGTCTTTGGAAAGTGATGTTCTGCAGGTCTCCAAAGTGACCACGAAGGGGTGTGATGACTAAACTTGACGGGTTAATCTCGAAGAGACTGCCAAAGCAGGAACGATTGTTGATATTTCAGAAGAGCATCGCCCATGAAAATATCTATAAAATAGAGACAAATCGCCAACTTTTCTACGGTGTTCTAGACAAGTGAGCGAGTTTGTAAGCGAGGCATCACCGACGAGACGAATTGCCCTTTTTTGGACAGAATCCAATAGCCTCAGGATATGTTTAGGTGCCGCACTCCAAATGTGGGAACAGTATTCCAGGACAGGTCGGATCTGTGCCTTATAGATCATAAGCAGCTGACTGGGGGTGAAATAGCTCTTGGCACGAAACAAAAAACCAAGTTTTTGGGATGCACTTTTGGCAATGGACCTCACGTGATTTTCCCAGGAAAGGTTATTGCTGATAGTAATACCAAGCATCGATATGGATGGCTTCAGTGGTATGGTTACTCCTGACAAAGTTATGTTAGGCACAGTGAGATCGCCTTTTCTAGAGAAAAGACATGCTTGTATTTTGTTTGCATTGAATTCTACCAAGTTATTAGATCCCCATTCGAGAATTGTTGCTAAGTCCATATTTATATTATTAACATTTCTTCCTTGTTCATTTCTGTTCACGGGCTGATATAGGGGCCCTGGAAGAGCAAGCGGTATGGAGGTTACTATCATCGGCAAAGCTGTGTACTGGACATGAAGTTGCTTTCAACAGGTCGTTGATGTGAAGTAGAAATAGTGTTGGTGCGGGAATAGATCCTTGCGGAACACCAGCATTTATGAGTAGAGTGTCAGATGAAACTCCATCGACCACTACATGGAGAGACCTGTTTAAGAGAAAACTAGCAAGCAGAGAACACAGCTGAGGGGGCAAGCCATAAGACGGAAGCTTGGCGAGGAGTCCCTGGTGCCAAACTCGATCGAACGCCTTGGAGATATCTAATGCCACAGCTAAAGTTTCTCCATACTTTTCAATAGATAGCTGCCATATATGTGAGACGTAAGCGAGTAGGTCACCAGTTGATCTCTGATGGCGGAAGCCATATTGCCTATCGTTGACAATTCCCGAGTCTTCCAGATATTTCATGAGCTCGATGTTGATGGCTTTTTCCATGACTTTTGAAATAATAGATAGCAGTGCGATAGGTCTGTAGTTGCTAGGTAGGGCCTTTTTGCCTTTTTTAGGGACTGGCTATACTCTTGCAATTTTCCAATTGGACGGAAAAACCCCCAAATTGTAAGAGTGGTTGAACAACTTGCAAAGAACAGGTGTTAGTTCGGGGGCACATTTTTCGAGAACAATCGGCGGGATTCCGTCAGATCCACAGGCTTTGTTGGTGTTGAGACCCAGCAAAATCTTCTGATAGTACGTTGGCGAAAGGTGATCTCGGGCATGTGACTGTCAATAGGTGTAATGTTCGGGGTTGTTTTCCCGATGAATCCAGAGTGGAATTTCCAGCAAATAGGTGCGCAAAGATATTGGCTTTTTCCTGGGCAGTCGTTGCTAGTGTTCCATCTTCTTTGGTAAGAGGAGGAAATGAGCTGGAAGTGAAGTTTCTTCCCACAGCTTTGGCGAAATACCAAAATGAACGGGATCCGTTAGGACATTCAGCAAGTTTTGATCTTATTTTGGCATTGTGGGCATCTTTTGAGCTTTCTATTGTCTCTTTGCATATGCCTCTAGCCTCGACATATGCTGCTCTGGTCTCAGGGCCCGGATTTTTTAGCCATCGATGGTATGCTGCCTGTTTGGAAACCACAGCTCTAGAGCAGTTTCTGTTAAACCAGGTCTTATCGGATGATGTTCTTCTTTCGGTATTCGGTATGTAAGTTTGCATCTCCAACATGATGATTTCAGAAATTGTCTCAGCACATCGTGTTGGATCTACTGAAGAGAAACAAACTCTCTTCCATGGAAACGCTGAGAAAAACATACGAAGACCTTCCCAGTCGGCCGAATTGTAATGCCACATGAGACGGGGTGGTATTGTGCAGCTCGATGGTATATGGAAAGAGCATGTTGTGGAGATGAGGGTATGATCAGAGTTTCCAAGTGGGGCACAAACTTCTATTCTATACGGGTCAGGATTGGTGGTGAGGAAAAGATCTAGTGTATTGGCAGACTGGTTGTTGACATCAGGGATGCGGGTTGGTAGCTCGACCAGTTGTTCTAGACCATGAGTGATGGCGAAGGCCTCGGCTTGACGACCTGCATCATCTGTTTTGTTAGAGAATTTGAGCCAGGCAGCGTTATGTACATTAAAGTCTCCCATGATTATGGTTTCAGCTGTTGGATGGTTCTCCTGAATGTAGTCCAGTTTGAGTGATAAAAACTCAAAGAGGTCGTTATATGAAGGTTCATTAGGTGATAGGTAAAGGCAGCAGAGGAACTTAGTCAGTTTGGTATCAGATAGCTTGAACCACATCACATCAAAGTCTTTCGGTTCCAAACTCTCTTCACGCTGGCATGAAAGGTTAGCCTTAGCGTAAAGGCAGACTCCACCTTTGAACCTGAATCGAGAATGGAGTTCGTAACCAGGACAAAGCATATGGACCTTGTTGGTGGACGAGTTTACTTGTGTTTCTGTTAGAGCCAGAATATCCGGTTTTTTCGTCTGTAGGTGATGGTGGACGTCATTGATGTTCTTGTTGAGTCCGCGGATGTTGCAAAATCCGCGGATGTTGTTAATGTAAGTAACTGATTTTGAGTCGGCGCCAAACAAACAATTATCGAAGATCATTATCTATGAAAGAAGTCATCAAAACGCAGCCGTGCATCTCGCTGCCATCATTTTACGCTTCACCTAATTCAATTGCTAGTTTGTTTGGCGCCGACTCAAAATCAATTACTTACATTAGTTTAGGAGCTCAATTATCATTTATACTAAGAAGGTTTATTTTATTTTTTGCTTTTCAGTTGATTTTTTCGTCGGTTTAATTTTTTGTTAAAAAGTTTTTATTTTTACTTTTCAGTTCCGTATTTCGTCGGTTTAATTTTTTGTTAAAAAGTCTTTATTTTTCAATTTTTGTGGCTAAAATCTACCAATTACTACCTACTTGTTTTTTGATTACTTCCAAAATACTTACTTACCCACCTTACTTCAACTATTACCAGTTAAATGATATGATTATCTACTTTTACTATTTGTTGTAATATGAATTATTTTCGTTGTTCTGGTTAGTTTATTTCATTACGTTGTATATCATTCCATCCTCCCATGAAATATACTGATTTTGACGGAACAAGAATAATGTCAGTAGCGATATGTAATTGTCAACTACGTATGTGTGTGCCAATGTTCACTAGTGAAAAATCAATTATCCCCAATTTTTCTTCCCGTAAGGGTTGCTGATTCCTTTCGAAATCCAAATATAAGGTATTCCCTATCTATTAAAAAAAGAATCACCCAAATCGAAGAACCCAGTACAAAGTTATGCCTGATAGAATCGGTTACCGGACCAGAATTCAGAGGGTGAGTGATCAATGTCCTTCATTTCGCTACCCTTAGGGGTGGATTTCATCTTTTAAATTCAAATGGGACCAAATTCGAAGTACACCCTATCCACTGAAAAGAATTATCGGATTCGGACGCCTCAGTAAAAAGTTATGCGTGATCATACATTAAAAGAAATATATATACGCGTCGACTAGAGAACCTCCTCCTTTTTGGTTTCGTCGGTTAAAAATTCAGAATTGTGACTCTAAGATTGAGGATGAGTGTGATTTTTGACACGATTGCTATTTACGATTTGTTACTTGAACGTTTTCAATTCCATTTCTGACAGAAAACGGCGTCATTTGTCAAAGACACAGTTTTTATACCACAATGCCTACACCTACGAAAATCAATTGAAAAGAGTTTCTTTGGTTAGCGGATAAATCCAAAGCATTCAGATTGAAATATAGACGTAGAGGTGAAAATTGTCAATTAAAATGCATCGATTGCTGTTTATCGATGTCTTTTCAACTGTTAATTCATTGTACCCACGAAATTATTGATCATGACGTAATTATAATTGGGGGGTAACTTTTGTGAAATACACTCACTCAAAGTAGCTCTGTATACCGGATGTCCACGGGAGGTGGCTCGCCCCTATAACTTTTTTGTTTTCGTAGATAATGGAATAAAATTTGGAGGATCTGTTTAATGCATAAAACTCCATTTTTTGACAAGTAACTCAACTTCATGCAAATTCCGGATTCACCGGAAGTGACATAAACATTCGATTTTTTAATGGGACACCTGGTATATTTTTAGTTTTTTTGTCTGCATATGATATTTAGAATACAACCATGTTACGGTTCATTTGTTACTGTTTGGCCGTTTTTTAATTTTTTTTTCGAAATAAATTTTTATTCTAGAGGGCTATGGATACGTTCAAATAACTAATTTCAGTCCTAAAATGTTTGTAAAAATCAAAAATCAATCAAAATGTTTCAGCTATGTAACGTTTGATTTTAAAATTTGTATTACTATTTTTTTTCAAATGGCAACATGGTGGCTCGTCTGGTTAGAAAAAAAAGAGCATTTTATTACGATTAATTTAATACCGCACTCTATTAGGTTGTAAGAAAACTTTCGATAAAAAACTGAAAATACCATAACGTTAGAACTTTTCTAAAATGAATCACCTGTTGAAAATGAAATAATTATATTGAAACTACCTATTTACATATCTTTATGGTTCCAGATGTTCAAAGTGACCTCCATTTTGTTGCTGACAAAGGCGAACTTTGCTTATTGTTGCTCTTACAACGTTTCTCAACGGTCTTGGTGTAATTCTTTGTCCTCTAATTCATGTCGTGTGGCAGGAAGTACATCATAAACCTCGTTTTCAATAGATACCCACATCTATAGGCGTAAGGTCGGGTGACCTGAAAAGTTTTATAAATAGGAATAAATAGAGGTATAAATTGAAAACAACCCTATTTTCCCTCGCCGGCCACCTAACTGAACCCATATTTCCAATCCAGTTTTCGTTGTATGTTTCATGCAGATATTCCGTAACTGCCCTCAGGTTGTGTGGTGGAGCACCATCTTGTTGATAAAATAATCCAACTCGATTTATTAATGGAACTTCGTCCAAGAAATGCTCAATTTCCTGCGTGAGGAAACTTAGATATCTAGCCCCTGTCAGGACACCGTCAAAAATTATAGGGCCTAAAATTATGTCCCCTAAAATCCCAACCCAACAATTGAAACCAAACCGTTCTTGGAAATTTCCTTCCTCCATCAAGTGTAAATTTGCATCGGACCAGTTACAGAATTTATATGGAAATGTGTCATCCTCCAAATATTTTCCAAAGAAACAATGCAATACTCAAGTCTCCTTGCATTATCGTTTTGGTACAGGTGCTGGTGTAGTTGATATTTAAATGAATGATATTTATGTTTCTTCAAAATGTTAGCTGCAGAAGACTTCGAAATGTCACATTCTCTTGCGATCTCCCTGAGTGACGTATTAATATTTACTTGAACGTATGCCAGAACATCTATTTCTTTTTCCGATCAGGATATCTCTGTGCGTAGAGGCGTGCAGCATCGGTTGAATTTTGCCTACACTCTCCAAAAACTAATAAAATATCCACTTTTTCAGTTCTTGTATAAATATTGTTATTTTCCATGATTTTCAAACAATGAGGTACACAATAACTACCTAATTGACTTTGTAGAAGAGATGTAAAATAATATGTCGACATGTCAATTTTGACCGCAACAATTTAATGATTTTGTTTCAGTTGGGTTGGTCACAGGCTACTCGATGATTTTTAATCTTATTTCAATCTCAATAAGATTTTTCATTTAACGAAAGTTCTAAGTCATATTTTCAGTTTTTAATCGAAAGTTTTTTTACAACCTACAACACGATTTTGTTGACAAAAAATCAGCAAAAATACCTCCAATATTCATACTTATGATAATAGCCGCCATACTTATGATAATATAGAAGAAATTCGTTGTTTTAATTTTAGGATTGTAAAAGTCTCGGAAGACGATAGCGAGGAAATTAACATCATTAACCTCATTAACACCTTCATCGGTGTGGAACAAAAAAACATTTGCATAACACGAGGTGAGTCACAAGATATTCCGGTTACATTTTTTGGGATTAAACACGTTGCATAACGAACAGCAAGTCAAAAATTTCAATAAAACTCCCACGCCTAATTTATAGTCAAATTGTTTTATCATCAATCGTTTCATGCAAACAGTTGTAACGTGTGCGTTGTTATTTTCAGTAATTATTTGAAAAGTATCGATGGTAATATTCTCGTTTTACTCCACTAGTTATTTTATTTTATTGCGTCGTTGCTGGTGATGAATTCAATTAAATTCGAAACTTTGTTTAAAGAACAGAATATTGATTTGAAATAATTTTGATCTTCATCCCAAATAACTGATTTCAAATAATTGATAGTAAATCCCCAAACTCAACAGATGTTGATAATAATAATAAAATTACTTTTTGAAGACAGGCTTTCATTTAAGCCTAGTACTAAAACGAATGGAATAAGTTTAAGGAATCGCTGATAATGTTTTTTTTATATTTGGTTTTAAAAAGCTTGTCGTGCGAAGTAGGTACGTAAGTAAGAACTTGTCAAAGTATTAATTTTATTACAATTCGCGCTACAAGCTTTTTGAAACCAAATACACAGCTTAAATGAAAGCTTGTATTTAAAAAGTGTTTCCATTAGTTATTTTTTGCTTTTTAGTTAGTTCGCCTTAATCTGTTCATTTCTAATAGAGCATCGTTATTACAAGGTATCTTCCCTGTAAGTTTTGAGCTGAAAGAAATCATGATCTTCGACCCCAAAAACTCCCACACACCAATTTTGAATAGAATCTGACCATAATCACAAAACTCGTCCACCATCCTGAAGATTTTGAAAAAAAAATCATAATTTCCGACCCCGAAAACTCCCACACACCAAATTTGAATGAATCAGACCATAATCACAAAACTCGTCCACCATCCTGAAGATTTTGACGAAAAATTCATAATCTCCGACCCCGAAAACCCCCTCATACCAATTTTGAATAGAATTGGACCATAATCACAAAACTCGTCCGCCATCTTGAATGTATGTATTTGGCAAAAAATTCATAATCTCCGACCCCAAAAACCCCCACATACCAATTTTGGATCAAATCGGACCATAATTGCAAATCTCGTCCGCCATCTTGGAGCCGCCATTTTGTTTTTTCCTCTAACAAAAAATTCATAATGCATTGTTACCGGAATTATGAACACCTGCCAAATTTCAAATTAATCGGAAGACTAGAAGTCGGTCAAAATTCGCTTGCAAGATTTGACCCTAAGAAGAATGTTTATTGACTACGGTATATAAGGATACATTAGTAGCAAGTCAGTGGTACAAATGTAGACGTATGGTAAATCTGAACGGAGAAGATAGTAAAAAAAAAGTAAACAATGAACAAGCAGAGATCTAAAAAAATATGAATAGATTAAAATCTATATACAATAAAAAGAAATCTATATACAATACATTCTATAGCATGTCAAATACATAGGAACAGTTAAAAAATTGTTTGCACTGAGGTTGTGGCAACATATTCCTCTGTACTATAGAAGCATTGTTCAATTAGGTATTCCTCGATGTGCTTTTTGAAAATTGGCGATGGTAGGAGTCTGATAGTAGACGGTAAAATATTGTATAGATTAACATCGAGTGAGTTTTTTGAGGATTTCTGTAAATTGAACCGGTGGGGTCTTAAGAGATTAGCCCCACGAGTATTATACCCATGAAATTGGGAGTTGGTCGGAAACTCATATATATGCTTATGTATTTCCAGGAGAGTTTGATATATGAAGGTAGAAGGTAACGTCATGATGCCCAGACTTTTGAAGAGGAGCAGTGCTAAGATGGGAATGAAAGAATGCATGGTAAGCTGAGAGAAGAGTTTCTATACTAGCAAAGTTTATCAATCCCCGGAGTAGAAAAAGATATTTAGAGAGCTTCTGGCTCAATGCTTGTATATGAGATGACCAGTTCAGAGCGTCATCAAGTGTGATTCCCAATAAATGATGATTTGTTTACGTTGTGTCTCGCTTCGGCCAGAGCTCTTCGGATCTTTGGCTGGTGGCTACTCCGTGCTGATGAGGGCCAAAAAGCCTGAAACCGGTATGCGGATTGTTAGGCGAACACGACATAAATTGAACATAATCGAGCTTATCAGAAAGAAACATTTGCAATCAATTTCGATTTATATGGAATTTTGCATGGATTTTCAGGTGAATATCATTCAACGTTCTGCGTGGATATCCCTTTTCGTGGGAACCAGAACATAAAAAAAATAAAAACTAACTATTAGTTAGGAAAGTAGTTGTTTTTCCCCTGTGATCTACCATTTTGTGGTTCAATTTTTTTTTTTTTTTTATGTTCTGGTTCCCACGAAAAGGGATATCCTGTAATGTTCAGAGAACATCGTGGGAACCTAGGGAAAGGAGGTAGGAGTTGGTGTTCTTCTTAAATTTCTGAAGGTTGTATGCCTCGGGGAACACCTCCCTAGGTAATGATTTCCAAAGCCTCGCTGTTCGTTGGATGAACGAGTCTTTGGAAAGTGATGTTCTGCAGGTCTCCAAAGTGACCACGAAGGGGTGTGATGACTGAACTTGACGGGTTAATCTCGAAGAGACTGCCAAAGCAGGAACGATTGTTGATATTTCAGAAGAGCATCGCCCATGAAAATATCTATAAAATAGAGACAAATCGCCAACTTTTCTACGGTGTTCCAGACAAGTGAGCGAGTTTGTAAGCGAGGCATCACCGACGAGACGAATTGCCCTTTTTTGGACAGAATCCAATAGCCTCAGGATATGTTTAGGTGCCGCACTCCAAATATGGGAACAGTATTCCAGGACAGGTCGGATCTGTGCCTTATAGATCATAAGCAGCTGACTGGGGGTGAAATAGCTCTTGGCACGAAACAAAAAACCAAGTTTTTGCGATGCACTTTTGGCAATGGACCTCACGTGATTTTCCCAGGAAAGGTTATTGCTGATAGTAATACCAAGCATCGATATGGATGGCTTCAGTGGTATGGTTACTCCTGACAAAGTTATGTTAGGAGAGACCTGTTTGAGAGAAAACTAGCAAGCAGAGAACACAGCTGAGGGGGCAAGCCATAAGACGGAAGCTTGGCGAGGAGTCCCTGGTGCCAAACTCGTTCGAACGCCTTGGAGATATCTAATGCCACAGCTAGAGTTTCTCCATACTTTTCAATAGATAGCTGCCATATATGTGAGACGAAAGCGAGCAGGTCACCAGTTGATCTCTGATGGCGGAAGCCATATTGCCTATCGTTGACAATTCCTGAGTCTTCCAGATATTTCATGAGCTCGATGTTGATGGCTTTTTCCATGACCTTGAAATAATAGATAGCAGTGCGATAGGTCTGTAGCTGCTAGGTAGGGCCTTTTGCCTTTTTAGGACTGGCTGTACTCTTGCAATTTTCCAATTGGACGGAAATACCCCAAATTGTAAGAGTGGTTGAACAACTTGCAAAGAACAGGTGTTAGTTCGGGGCACATTTTGAGAACAATCGGCGGGATTCTGTCAGATCCACAGGCTTTGTTGGTGTTGAGACCCAGCAAAATCTTTCTGATAGTACGTTGGCGAAAGGTGATCTCGCATGTGACTGTCAATAGGTGTAATGTTCGGGGTTGTTTTCCGATGAATCCAGAGTGGAATTTCCAGCAAATAGGTGCGCAAAGATATTGGCTTTTTCCTGGGCAGTCGTTCTAGTGTTCCATCTTCTTTGGTTAGAGGAGGAAATGAGCTGGAAGTGAAGTTTCTTCCCACAGCTTTAGGCGAAAGACCAAAATAAACGGGATCCGTTAGGACATTCACCAAGTTTTGATCTTATTTTGGCATTGTGGGCATCTTTGAGCATTCTATTGTCTCTTTGCATATGCCTCTAGCCTCGACATATGCTGCTCTGGTCTCAGGGCCCGGATTTTTAGCCATCGATGGTATGCTGCCTGTTTGGAAGCCACAGCTCTAGAGCAGTTTCTGTTAAACCAGGTCTTATCGGATGATGTTCTTCTTTCGGTATTCGGTATGTAAGTTTGCATCCCCAACATGATAATTTCAGAAATTGTCTCAGCACATCGTGTTGGATCTACTGAAGAGAAACAAACTCTCTTCCATGGAAACGCTGAGAAAACATACGAAGACCTTCCCAGTCGGCCGAATTGTAATGCCACATGAGACGGGGTGGTATTGTGCAGCTCGATGGTAAAATGGAAAGAGCATGTTGTGGAGATGAGGGTGTGATCAGAGTTTCCAAGTGGGGCACAAACTTCTATTCTATACGGGTCAGGATTGGTGGTGAGGAAAAGATCTAGTGTATTGGCAGACTGGTTGTTGACATCAGGGATGCGGGTTGGTAGCTCGACCAATTGTTCTAGACCATGAATGATGGCGAAGGCCTCGGCTTGACGACCTGCATCATCTGTTTTGTTAGAGAATTTGAGCCAGGCAGCGTTATGTACATTAAAGTCTCCCATGATTATGGTTTCAGCTGTTGGATGGTTCTCCTGAATGTAGTCCAGTTTGAGTGATAAAAACTCAAAGAGGTCGTTATATGAAGGTTCATTAGGTGATAGGTAAAGGCGCAGAGGAACTTAGTCAGTTTGGTATCAGATAGCTTGAACCACATCACATCAAAGTCTTTCGGTTCCAAACTCTCTTCACGCTGGCATGAAAGGTTAGCCTTAGCGTGAAGGCAGACTCCACCTTTGAACCTGAATCGAGAATGGAGTTCGTAACCAGGACAAAGCATATGGACCTTGTTGGTGGACGAGTTTACTTGTGTTTCTGTTAGAGCCAGAATATCCGGTTTTTTCGTAAAGGAAAGAGGGAGACCGGAAAGTATCGACCGAACACTGAAACATGGAATGATCCATTTCACAGCACACAAAGTCGATATGGTGGTATTTCACCGGGCGATGAGACCATCTTCCACCTACATTATATTGAATCCTTGTGTGAAAATAGACTGTGTACTTCGATTTTTCTATTTCATTCCACTTTTCACATGGCTTTTTACTTTTCAAAAGCTCTGGTGGTTGTAAGGAAGAGCGTGTAAAGCGAATATTGCCGCCCGTTATATATTCATGTACTCATTGTTTATTGTTTTTTGTTAATAACGGCACTTTATTATTATTATTAAAAAGGCGCAAGAAGGCAACAGGATTCCTTAGTTCAGAGCGTCATCAAGTGTGATTCCCAATAAATTGACAGTTTTCCCACAGAGATATTATGATTAGTTGAAAAAATGATTTTTTGTATTTTTTCTTTATTCAGTTCAAGAAGATTCGAGTTGAACCACGATTCAGCTTGACTTTGTGCAACTGTCACTTGTCGTCTGAGCACATGATAGATGTGCATCAGCATAGATGACGCATTTGTAGGGTAGTAGATCATAGAAAAGATCATTTATGTAAACAGATTTTTGGGGAACTCCGAATTCAATCGACTGTAGATCAGATGTTCTGTTATTGCCTAGATCAACACACTGTTTTCTATTCATCAAATAGGATGAAAAGAGTGAAAGTGTCACGCCTCTGACACCATATTCTTCCAGTTTATGTAAAAGAATGGTATGAGAGACACAGACGAATGCTTTACTTAGTTCACACAGTGTCGCAGCACTATGCTGACCCTTTTCAAAGCCTCACAACTCGAGCTACTGCTTGAACAGTTGAGCAGGACTTTCGGAAACCATATTGGTCCGAGTTCAATAGATTAATTCCTTCTAAATACCGGTATAGCCTTTTTTTAAGTATAATCTCAAAGATTTTGCCAAAAATGGAAACGATAGATATGGGACGGTAGTTTTAGACGAAATTTTGGTCACCTTCTTTGAAAACTGGAATGACTTTACCAATTTTAAGTTCGTCAGGAAAACTAACGAACGAACGAACTAACAAGTGAAACATTGCCACTCCTACTGAGAAGGAATCTTTTATTTAGAATCCTATCGAGGTGGGAGATGTATGGAGTGTTTCTTTCTGTCACTAGGTACCGCCAGTTAAAAGTTATCCTTTCCGGCGTACCTATCGATGATGATTTGTTTACGTTGTGTCTCGCTTCGGCCAGAGCTCTTCTGATCTTTTGGCTGGTGGCTACTCCGTGCTGATGAGGGCCAAAAGCCTGAAACCGGTATGCGGATTGTTAGGCGAACACGACATAAATTGAACATAATCGAGCTTATCAGAAAGAAACATTTGCAATCAATTTTGATTTATATGGAATTTTGCATGGATTTTCAGGTGAATATCATTCAACGTTCTGCGTGGTATTAGTTAGGAAAGTAGTTGTTTTCCCCTGTGATCTACCATTTTGTGGTTCAATTTATATTGAATCCTTGTGTGAAAATAGACTGTGTACTTCGATTTTTCTATTTCATTCCACTTTTCACATGGCTTTTAACTTTTCAAAAGTTCTGGTGGTTATATGGAAGAGCGTGTACAGCGAATATTGCCGCCCGTTATATATTCATGTACTCATTGTTTATTGTGTTTTGTTAATAACGGCACTTTATTATTATTATTAAAAAGGCGCAAGAAGGCAACAGGATTCCTTAGCAAGTTTCCGAAACAAAAACGGCAGACGTTCAGGCGCCACCAACCTGCACACATTCCACAAAAACAAGAATACAATGTGGCAGCACTGTTTAAAATCCTAAAATTAGTATTGGGTCAGTACTCAGCCGCCACCCACAAAGTTAAGTCATTGAAAAGTGTAGATTAGACACGTAACACAAATATGACATCATTTTGTTATGAAAGAACTAGCAACGGGGAATTAAAGAAGTCCCTGAGAAATATTTGAATGCCAAGGTACCTAATGCAAACAAGTGATTATGCCAACGCTTGTTACTGTTTGTTCACGACGTTATCATCACTTATAAGTTAATTTTTTTCAAAGTCATTTCCATTGACTTTTCCATTAAGAAGTTTTGAACAACCCTTATTCAGTTATTTGAAACCGCCACATTTTCCTGGTTACATTTGCTTACGTAAGGACTATCGAGCGTTGGATGTAGCAGGAATCTGTGCGGTGTTGCCAGTTGGGTTAATGGTTATTTCTCAGATTTAACGTCTTCTTCATTGCTGTTGCGGAATAATATCAAGCAGCTGCTGAATATGAGCTTGGAAATGAATATATGTATGTGAATTGGAAATTCAGGGTGACAAAATCGAGTAGTTGAGTTGAATCAAACTATATCCAAAATAGTGGATACATTTTTTTGTAAGCCGTCGAGGTGACATAAAAAAGGAGGATATTATCACTCCACACAAACTGATTGCTCCTATTATATCATTGTCGAACTGGTTGGTAGTTCCTTCTTTTGCCTACTGTAATTTTTTTCAAAGGCAAACTGTTTCAAGCGTTTTATTATTGACTGAAGAATGATACCTACTTATTATATATATTTTCTCAATTTGGCGGCAAACGAATTGATTTGATCCCGTATTAGTTAATTCATGTCAATTCATTATTTCGCGTATTAGTCTCTCCAAGCCCATGAGAGACAAAAATAATGTTATTCAAACATTGACTGAGTGACCCTATTGGAATCTTTTGCTCTAGCAACGTCTGATAGAGATTTTACAGAGAAGCTAATATCTACTGATCAAGGTAATATTAGTTATTATGAATATTTTACAGTTTTCCCCGAACACGAATACGAAGAATGGACTCTCATACCGTTCTCGAGCTACAGCACTTTTTTAATGAAATCCAACCTCATTAATAAAAATCACTCAAATTACCTTTTAACAGCATAAACTACCTAAATCATTATTGGTAATAACTTTGCACAAAATATCGTCGTATTCTTACACAGTTGCAAATGAACGATTTTCGTTAATTCTAAATATCTTCTGTCAAAGGAAGGAAAATTGTTCATTTGCAACTTCGTAAGAAGGAAGATTTTTTCGATAAAAACGACGATATTTTGTGCAAAGTTGTGCCGAAAATAAGTGATTTAGGGTGTATTGTTTATGCTGGTGAAAAGAAGGAGGCATTTAGAGTGATTTTTGTGCGAGAAAACGGTGCTTGAAAATGAGGTTAGTTTTTTTTTTAAGTGCTTTAATTCGGAAACGGTATGAGACCGCCGCATTCTTCCGGATTCGTGTTCAGGAGGCAAAAACACGTAAGAAAAGTATTTTCCCCATATTCAGAGTGCATGTGTGATGTAACTAGATATTACCATACCAAAAAGAAAGGCATGGGACATGATAAAAGAATAAAAAATGGAACAGTACATAAAAAAATCCGCCTTTAAAAAACTGGTAACACTTCATAGAAATTATAGCGGACTTGGCAACACCGCAACAAATTTCACCTCCATCCCACGTTAGACAGTCTCCACGTCCGAAACTGTTGTAGAAAAGTGTGGTTAAATTCACGTCAGTTTTTCCGGTGGTTTCAACAACAAGACAAGACGCCTTGATTCGAGCATATGAGATAGAAATGCATTGGGAAACTTACCCAATATTATATTTCTACACGAAAAAAAAACTAACGAATGATTTGGGCAGAATTATCACAAGTTTATAACACACATGGTCTTTTCGGGAGATGACATCATTCTACACCAACAGAACAACACCGCAAAGTCATAACCGATGCTCCGATGAGTTAGAGTTTAATGAAATAGATAAAGAAAGACAAGAGTGAACGCAGCAGTCATAGTCAACCAGCTGAATTCACGAAGGTGGACGAGATTCCATGGGCGTCGCTTTGATTTTTCATCTACAGCTGACATATGTTATAAAGTCATATAATGCTTCTGTTTACAAACGTCTTATGAGATCAATAAAACACGCGTGTCTTATGATCCTGAGTCATAAAGTTCCTTTACGCGGCTTGCGGTATGTGTTGACTGATAGAAATCGTCACGTAATACCAAGCAATACTATACCTATAGTCCATTGAAATGTTACATGAGCTTTGCATTTTTTAGAGGACGCAATTTTATTTTTGGGACATGTGTGAGGGGTCAATAGAAGCTTAACCTCAAGTTTGTGGGGTCGCCACCCTTGTCCCCCGGCCGCCATCTTGGAAAAAGGGGTGAAAACACTTTTTTCGCGATATCTCGGAAACTATGCGTCTTGCAAAAAATTCGTAGAATCATAATTTGTAGCAAATTGTTTTGCTTACAAATATGTTCATTTAACTGTTTGCCCTAAATCAAAAATTAAAGGTTATAAGAAAAAAGTGAGAAAATTTCTGTAAAAATTTTCTTTTTTTCTCCCTAATTTTTTTTAATTTCATTCATTTAAAACGCTGTTACAGCAGTTCCAAAGTTGACCGGGTTCGTCAATGCTCATGAGAATCGGCTCGAAACGAAATGTTTAACTTATTTTTTATTTTATTTTTATTGTAAATATATTTTTACAAAATTTTGTTAAATTCGAACAACTTTACTTATTCATTCCCAACTTTTCCCCGCCACCTATGAGGTAGAGTCTGTAAGTGTTTTTTTTAACGTGGTGTCCCCAGTAGGCCTACTCCACGGACATCTTGCTTATAAGGTAATCCTCGTCATCTAATATTTTAATCACTTATTAGCTAGCTACCTAATCGACTTTTCTTCGATGGTCCAGGCTGTGGCTCAGAATCAAAATCAACGTCAAATGTGAAGGTGTGAGGAATGACAGGAGTTAAAATTGGAGTCATGGTTGGAAGTTCATCTTCAAATTCATTTTCTTCCATTAACTTTGATATTTCCTTAATGTTGCTGCATGTTTCGCCAGAACAATGGAGGCATACTGTAGAGCATTTCAGGCCTGCTTTTCTGCAGCCACACATGCTTCCACAGTTTCCTTTGCATCTGCAGAAAATTAATTTCATGAGATCGGGGGGTGCTGGAGACTTGTATTGGCATCCAAATGTTTGCATGCTTCGTCCAGCCCCAATTTTCAGGATTTTGATATCTTCCGAGCCACGACTGGACCTGTTGATATACTCGGAGACTGTGAAAACGAGCAGCATCTTGTGTTGGGGGCAACGATGATAAATTAAATGAATTTTTAGTCACTGTCTTGGCAAATCGTTTATATTGCAAGCCGTCTAGTGAGTCGTCTTTATTACCGCCGTATAAAGCTATGCAAAAAAACGTTCGCCAACAAGAGTGAGCAAAGTTGGATCGACTTTCTCACTCAGGAATAGCGCGGTACCACCAGCTAATTCAGGATGTTTCTCCATTATTTTTATAAATTTCAATTTCCCCATATTATAGGCTGCTGATGTTGTATCACATCCTGAAAAAGCATGAAGAAACAGCAAATTCTGTGTTATGAGATCTCCATACATAAAACTTGAAGGGCTATATAACTGAGCAGATGTGCGCCCTTTTGAAGGTTTTGAAAAATAAATGCCGTGAGCAATACAAGAATGTCAATGTCCTCTGCCACAATAATAACAGATTCATGAGATCGGGATGCAGTAAGCGCAGCAGAGACGATGATTGAATCTGCATCTGATTCAGCTTGGTTGACAGAAAAACCAACCTCTGAAAGAGCAGTTTTGAGAAGATCTATCAAGTTTGATTTGTTTTTTTCATTACCAAGAAATTTTTCTTGAGATATTGTTAGTACGGTACTCTTATCAAACTTAATTTCAGTACATTGGTGTTTTTTCAAAGTGGACGCATACGTTCCCATGACTTTGTTCCTGCTATATCAGGATTTTCGGAGTAACCATCAAATATTATTGTTGCAGATAGTCCATAATGTTCTTGCACATACCGGACATACTTCTCAAGGATGTTGTTTAATGACGAATTCCGATCCCAAATCACTTTATGCAATAGAAAACCACCATCGATAACAAAATTACTTCTGTGAATGTTTTCAAAGGATTGGTCCAGTGGTGTAAAAACATTGAACAAAGACGACTTAGTACCTTTCCTCATGCCATCCTCAGCCACAGCCTGGACCATCGAAGAAAAGTCGATCAGAGTAGCTAGCTAATAAGTGATTAAAAATATTAGATGACGAGGATTACCTTATAAGCAAGATGTCCGTGGAGTAGGCCTACTGGGGATACCACGTTGAAAAAAACGCGCTTACAGACTCTACCTCATAGGTGGCGGGAAAAAGAGTTAGGAATGAATAAGTAAAGTTGTTCGAATTTAACAAAAAATTTGTAAGAATATATTTACAATTAAAAAAAAACAAAAATAAGTTAAACATTTCTCATGAGCATTGACGAACCCGGTCAACTTTGGAGCGCTGTAACAGCGTTTTAAATGAATAGGGAAAAATTATCCTCAAAAGATCATCTACAAGATTGGTCTGAGGTAATTTTTTTGTAAAATGTATAAAAAAAAAGTTATAGAACAAAAAAGATAATTTTTACAGAAATTTTCTCACTTTTTTGCTTATAACTTCTTTAATTTTTAATTTATGGCAAAAAGTTATATTAACATATTTGTAGGCAAAACAAATTCTTTGGTAGACGCATAGTTTCCGAGATATCTAGAAAAAAGTGTTTTCAGCCCTTTTTCCAAGATGGCGGCCGGGGGACAAGGGTGGCGACCCCACAAACTTGAGGTTAAGCTTCTATTGACCCCCCACACATGTCCCAAAAATAAAATTGCGTCCTCTAAAAAATGCAATATTCGGTCTTTAAATTGTAACATTTCAATGGACTACTATACAGAGTGGTCCACTGAAAACGAAACGACGGCTCTGTAGGTCGGCAGAACCGAATTATATAAAAACGCTCTGACACGTCAACTACATTTTCGAGGGGGACATCGTTCGCGATGAAATTCACCCGAAATACATTCCATCCCTCGGAGCTGTGGCCGCCACCCCTAAATTGTTAGATGGCAACATATGGCAAGTGATACCTCATTTGAAAGGTATTTTCCTTCTTAATAACAAACAACAAAAATAAATTGATTCTATC
Organism: Gonioctena quinquepunctata; assembly: GCA_018342105.1. NCBI lineage: Eukaryota > Metazoa > Arthropoda > Insecta > Coleoptera > Chrysomelidae > Gonioctena > Gonioctena quinquepunctata. The sequence continues at coordinate 71,517 of JAFIRS010001025.1, read as the reverse complement.
GATTGGTTTTCGAGATATAGGAACTTGAAGTTGGGAAATCACTTTTTATTCACTCAATCAATAAAAACAATATCTGATAAAGCAACTGTCGCAATAATTATTATTGTCGATGAACTAAATGTTCAAACTGTCTACCACCCATTTCCATATAATAGTACAAGTTCTGTTCAAAACGAGACCTCACATTTCGTAGCATTCGAGTGGGGTTAAATCTGGAGATCTGGCTGGCCACTCTATAGAGCCTCTTCTTCCAATCCAACTTCCAGGAAACATTCTATCCAAAAACGCCCTAACAGGCACTGGTGTGAAGACCGCTGCCATTCTCTAGCTGCCGTTTTCAAAATAGCTGCCAAATGACCAGTGGCGTCGGAAATTTTGTTTTTAATTCGGAATAATGGGAAAAAATTCTATGACCAATTCTATCGATTCATTACGTATTCAACAATATTTGACACTGCAAAGTTCACTTCGACATACCAGGAGTGGAATGGAAGAGCAGCTTTCTTGAATATAACGTTTGACACTTTGAGATAATATTTGACTTTTTCAGGTAATTTGTGAACATGAATTTCGTACATTATAGATGAGCAACAATTCGCTAGAAAAATTGTCTGGTTAGTAAATGATGTCCGACGGTGGTAGTTGTTTTATCGACATTTAAAAAAATAAGTTTTAGGCATACCGAAATATTAAGCCAACTCTATACTTATGGAGTGACTAGAAGACACAACGATTAACAGCTTTTATGGATATGAACGACTCGCAAGCCGTCTGACGGTGGGTGTTGTCGAATCGAAATTTTGAAAAATATGATTCAGGCATACCGAAATATTTAGCCAACTCCATACTTATGGAGTGACTAGGAGACACATTAATAAATATCTTCTGTGAATATGAATGACTCGCAAGCCGTCTGACGGTGGGAGTTGTCGAATTGAAACTTTCAAAAATATGTTTTAGGCATACCGAAATATTTAGCCAACTCCATACTCATAAAGTGACTAGAAGACACAACGATAAACATCTTCTATGAATATGAACGACTCGCAAGCCGTCTGACGGTGGGAGTTGTCCAATCGAAATTTTAAAAATGTTTAGGCATACCGAAATATTTAGCCAACTCCATACTCATAGTGACTGAAGACACAACAATAAAATCTCTATGAATATGAACGACTCGCAAGCCGTCTGACGGTGGGAGTTGTCAATCGAAATTTTGAAAAATATGATTTGGGCATACCGAAATATTTAGCCAACTCATACTCATGGAGTGACTAGGAAACACAACGATAAACATCTTCTATGAATATGAACGACTCGCAAGCCGTCTGACGGTGGGAGTTGTCAAATCGAAATTTTGAAAAATATGATTTGAGGCATACCGAAATATTTAGCCAACACCATACTCATGGAGTGACTAGGAGACACAACGATGAACATCTTCTATGAATATGAACGACTCGCAAGCCGTCTGACGGTGGGAGTTGTCAAATCGAAATTTTGAAAAATATGATTTAGGCATACCGAAATATTTAGCCAACTCCATACTCATGGAGTGACTAGAAGACACACGATACATCTTCTATGAATATGAACGACTCGCAAGCCGTCTGACGGTGGGAGTTGTCAAATCGAAATTTTGAAAAATATGATTTAGGAATACCGAAATATTTAGCCAACTCCATACTCATGGAGTGACTAGAAGACACGACGATAAACATCTTCTATGAATATGAACGACTCGCAAGCCGTCTGACGGTGGGAGTTGTCAAATCGAAATTTTGAAAAATATGATTTGGGCATACCGAAATATTTAGCCAACTCCATACTCATGGAGTGACTAGAAGACACGACGATAAACATCTTCTATGAATATGAACGACTCGCAAGCCGTCTGACGGTAGGAGTTGTCAAATCGAAATTTTGAAAAATATGATTTAGGCATACCGAAATATTTAGCCAACTCCATACTCATGGAGTGACTAGAAGACACGACGATAAACATCTTCTATGAATATGAACGACTCGCAAGCCGTCTGACGGTGGGAGTTGTCAAATCGAAATTTTGAAAAATATGATTTGGGCATACCGAAATATTTAGCCAACTCCATACTCATGGAGTGACTAGAAGACACGACGATAAACATCTTCTATGAATATGAACGACTCGCAAGCCGTCTGACGGTAGGAGTTGTCAAATCGAAATTTTGAAAAATATGATTTGGGCATACCGAAATATTTAGCCAACTCCATACTCATGGAGTGACTAGAAGACACGACGATAAACATCTTCTATGAATATGAACGACTCGCAAGCCGTCTGACGGTGGAGTTGTCAAATCGAAATTTTGAAAAATATGATTTAGGCATACCGAAATATTTAGCCAACTCCATACTCATGGAGTGACTAGAAGACACGACGATAAACATCTTCTATGAATATGAACGACTCGCAAGCCGTCTGACGGTGGGAGTTGTCAAATCGAAATTTTGAAAAATATGATTTAGGCATACCGAAATATTTAGCCAACTCCATACTCATGGAGTGCTAGAAGACACAACTATGAGCATCTCCCATGGATATGAACGACTCGCGAACCGTCTAACGGTGGGAGTTGTCAAATCGAAATTTTGAAAAATATGTTTTAGGCATACCGAAATATTTAGCCAACTCCATACTCATGGAGTGACTAGAAGACACGACGATAAACATCTTCTATGAATATGAACGACTCGCAAGCCGTCTGACGGTGGAGTTGTCAAATCTTAATTTTGAAAAATATGATTTGGTCATACCGAAATATTTAGCCAACTCCATACTCATGGAGTGACTAGAAGACACGACGATAAACATCTTCTATGAATATGAACGACTCGCAAGCCGTCTGACGGTAGGAGTTGTCAAATCGAAATTTTGAAAAATATGATTTGGGCATACCGAAATATTTAGCCAACTCCATACTCATGGAGTTACTAGAAGACACGACGATAAACATCTTCTATGAATATGAACGACTCGCAAGCCGTCTGACGGTAGGAGTTGTCAAATAGAAATTTTGAAAAATATGTTTTAGGCATACCGAAATATTTAGCCAACTCCATACTCATGGAGTGACTAGAAGACACGACGATAAACATCTTCTATGAATATGAACGACTCGCAAGCCGTCTGACGGTAGGAGTTGTCAAATCGAAATTTTGAAAAATATGTTTTAGGCATACCGAAATATTTCCAACCTACCACGGAATGACTGGAAAATACAAACATCTATCAATGTGAACGACTCGCAAGCCATCCGAAGGAGGGATTTATCTCTTAAAAATTTTTAAAAATAGATTTTAGGCATTGCGGAATATCAAGCAATCTTCATACCCAAGTGGTAATTGAAAGACACTACAATATTCCTAAGAATAATTATCGGTTCGAAATTTTGAAAAACGCGCCATATCACGTATTCATTGGTTTCCTGCGGAAAACAAAATGGTTTGTTTCTTTATAACCCAAGTTGATACAATAGTAATTTCAGAAACAATCATCAATATTTAATATTGACATTCATAAACTTATTCTACTTGCGAATGTTTTTCGTAGAACTCATTAGGTGTCCAGGGTTTTCGAGGATTGTAAGGCAACTGGGTATTGACCATTGATTTATCTTTGTAACAAATTTCTGTTCGATTACAATAATTCAGTTACCTCGATAGAAGAGTCACAAGTGCTGAGAAGACTGTTTCAGTACTTTTATAATGATTACAATGAACTCTTTCAAATTATTCAGATGAAATGAACAATTGTGAAGAGCATTGGGATGATTATCAGTTTAGGAGATATGCTGAGTTTTGTTACATCGATTGCTTTCATCAGTGGAATAATACACTTCCATTCGTATTTTTTAGTCATTCATTCGGCAACTATCGATAGGCAATATTCAGAGTGCATCAAAGTTAAACGGAATTGTGGTTTTTTATGAACATGGGTGAGAAAACCAACAGAGAGGAAGTTTCTACAGTTATAAAAAATATTATAAAAGAGAATAGTTTTTCAACTAATATAAATGATCTAATCGTTACCAAAGATCAGATGGAAAAAATACAAAAATCGCTCAGTGGAACGAAATATAAGTACAAGTCTGATATCCTGAGGATTATCAAAAGGGATTGCCGTTTCAACTCCGAATGTAGTGGGAATTCAATACACTCGTATACTTTCTCAGAGAACTCTCACCGTCAGACCGCTTGCGAGTCGTTCATATTCATAGAAGATGTTTATCGTGGTGTCTTCTAGTCACTCCATGAGTATGGAGTTGGCTAAATTTTTCGGTATGCCTAAAACATATTTTTTAAAGTTTCAATTCGACAACTCCCACCGTCAGACGGCTTGCGAGTCGTTCATATTCATGGGAGATATTTATTGTTGTGTCTCCTAGTCACTCCATAAGTATGGAGTTGGCTTAATATTTCTGTATGCCTAAATCATATTTTTCAAAATTTTCATTTGACAACTCCCACCGTCAGACGGCTTGCGAGTCGTTCATATTCACAGAAGATGTTTATCGTTGTGTCTTCTAGTCACTCCATGAGTATGGAGTTGGCTAAATATTTCGGTATGCCTAAATCATATTTTTCAAAATTTCGATTTGACAACTCCCACCGTCAGACGACTTGCGAGTCGATCATATCCATAAAAGATGTTCATCGTTGCGTCTTCTAGTCATTCCATGAGTATGGAGTCGGCTGAATATTTTGGTATGCCTAAAACATATTTTTAAAAATTTCAATTCGACAATTCGCACCGTCAGACGGCGTGCGAGTCGTTCATATTCATAGGAGATGTTTATCGTTGTGTCTTATAGTCACTCCATGAGTATTTTTTTAATGTTCTGGTTCCCACGAAAAGGGATATCCTGTATTGTTCAGAGAACATCGTGGGAACCTAGGGAAAGAAGGTAGGAGTTGGTGTTCTTCTTAAATTTCTGAAGGTTGTATGCCTCGGGGAACACCTCCCTAGGCAATGAGTTCCAAAGCCTCGCTGTTCGTTGGATGAACGAGTCTTTGGAAAGTGATGTTTGCAGGTCTCCAAAGTGACCACGAAGGGGTGTGATGACTGAACTTGACGGGTTAATCTCGAAGAGACTGCCAAAGCAGGAACGATTGTTGATATTTCAGAAGAGCATCGCCCATGAAAATATCTATAAAATAGCGACAAATCGCCAACTTTTCTACGGTGTTCCAGACAAGTGAGCGAGTTTGTAAGCGAGGCATCACCGACGAGACGAATTGCCCTTTTTTGGACAGAATCCAATAGCCTCAGGATATGTTTAGGTGCCGCACTCCAAATATGGGAACAGTATTCCAGGACAGGTCGGATCTGTGCCTTATAGATCATAAGCAGCTGACTGGGGGTGAAATAGCTCTTGGCACGAAACAAAAAACCAAGTTTTTGGGATGCACTTTTGGCAATGGACCTCACATGATTTTCCCAGGAAAGGTTATTGCTGATAGTAATACCAAGCATCGATATGGATGGCTTCAGTGGTATGGTTACTCCTGACAAAGTTATGTTAGGCACAGTGAGATCGGCTTTTCTAGAGAAAAGACATGCTTGTGTTTTGTTTGCATTGAATTCTACCAAGTTATTAGATCCCCATTCGAGAATTGTTGCTAAGTCCATATTTATATTATTAACATTTCTTCCTCGTTCATTTCTGGTTTCACGGGCTGATATAGGGGCCCTGGAAGAGAAAGCGGTATGGAGGGTACTATCATCGGCAAAGCTGTGTACTGGACATGAAGTTGCTTTCAACAGGTCGTTGATGTGAAGTAGAAATAGTGTTGGTGCGAGAATAGATCCTTACGGAACACCAGCATTTATGAGTAGAGTGTCAGATGAAACTCCATCGACCACTACATGGAGAGACCTGTTTGAGAGAAAACTAGCAAGCAGAGAACACAGCTGAGGGCAAGCCATAAGACGGAAGCTTGGCGAGGAGTCCCTGGTGCCAAACTCGATCGAACGCCTTGGAGATATCTAATGCCACAGCTAAATTTTCTCCATACTTTTCAATAGATAGCTGCCATATATGTGAGACGTAAGCGAGCAGGTCACCAGTTGATCTCTGATGGCGGAAGCCATATTGCCTATCGTTGACAATTCCTGAGTCTTCCAGATATTTCATGAGCTCGATGTTGATGGCTTTTTCCATGACCCTTGAAATAATAGATAGCAGTGCGATAGGTCTGTAGTTGCTATGTAGGGCCTTTTGCCTTTTTTAGGGACTGGCTGTACTCTTGCAATTTTTCAATTGGACGGAAATACCCCCTAATTGTAAGAGTGGTTGAACAACTTGCAAAGAACAGGTGTTAGTTCGCGGGCACATTTCTTGAGAGCAATTGGCGGATGTCCGTCAGATCCACAGGCTTTGTTGGTGTTGAGACCCAGCAAAATCTTTCTGATAGTACGTTGGCGAAAGGTGATCTCGGGCATGTGACTGTCAATAGGTGTAATGTTCGGAGGTTGTTTTCCCGATGAATCCAGAGTGGAATTTCCAGCAAATAGGTGCGCAAAGATATTGGCTTTTCCCTGGGCAGTCGTTGCTAGTGTTCCATCTTCTTTGGTTAGAGGAGGAAATGAGCTGGAAGTGAAGTTTCTTCCCACAGCTTTGGCGAAAGACCAAAATGAACGGGATCCGTTAGGACATTCAGCAAGTTTTGATCTTATTTTGGCATTGTGGGCATCTTTTGAGCATTCTATTGTCTCTTTGCATATGCCTCTAGCTTCGACATATGCTGCTCTGGTCTCAGGGCCCGGATTTTTTAGCCATCGATGGTATGCTGCCTGTTTGGAAGCCACAGCTCTAGAGCAGTTTCTGTTGAACCAGGTCTTATCGGATGATGTTCTTCTTTCGGTATTCGGTATGTAAGTTTGCATCCCCAACATGATGATTTCAGAAATTGTCTCAGCACATCGTGTTGGATCTACTGAAGAGAAAGAAACTCTCTTCCATGGAAACGCTGAGAAAAACATACGAAGACCTTCCCAGTCGGTCGAATTGTAATGCCACATGAGACGGGGTGGAGTTGGCTTAATATTTCGGTATGCCTAAATCATATTTTTAAAATTTTTTGAAACCCCACCGTCAGACGGCTTGCGAGTCGTTCATATTCATAGAAGATGTTAATCGTTGTGTCTTCTAGTCACTCCATGAGTATGGAGTTGGCTAAATATTTCGGTATGCCTAAATCATATTTTTCAAAATTTCGATTTGACAACTCTCACCGTCAGACCGCTTGCGAGTCGTTCATATTCATACAAGATGTTTATCGTGGTGTCTTCTAGTCACTCCATGAGTATGGAGTTGGCTAAATATTTCGGTATGCCTAAAACATATTTTTAAAAGTTTCAATTCGACAACTCCCACCGTCAGACGGCTTGCGAGTCGTTCATATCAAGAAGATGTTTATCGTTGTGTCTTCTAGTCACTCCATGAGTATGGAGTTGGCTAAATATTTCGGTATGCCTAAAACATATTTTTAAAAGTTTCAATTCGACAACTCCCACCGTCGGACGGCTTGCGAGTTGTTCATATCCATAGAAGATGTTTATTGTTGTGTCTCCTAGGCACTCCATAAGTATGGACTTGACTAAATATTTCGGTATGCCTAAAACTTATATTTTCAAATGTCGATAAAACAACTACCACTCTCGGACATCATTTACTAACCAGACAATTTTTCTAGCGAATTATTGCTCATCTATAATGTACAAAGTTCATGTTCACAAATTACCTGAAAAAGTCATATATTATCTCAAAGTGTCAACCTTTATATTCAAGAGCTGCTCTTCCATTCCACTCCTGGTATGTCGAAGTGAACTATGCAGTGTCAAATATTGTTGAATACGTGATGAATCGATAGAATTGGTTATGGAATTTTTTCCTATTTTTTCGAATTAAAAACAAAATTTCCGACGCCACTGGTCATTTGGCAGCTATTTCAAAAACGGCAGCTAGAAAATGGCGGCGGTCTTCACACCAGTCTAACAGGCTGCGCATAATGTGGAGGTGCCCCATCTTGTTGAAATGTCATGGTAATGATCGTAATTTTCAATGATGTCTACTAATTGTGGATAAACAAATTATTTCAATAATTCCAAATAAGTTTCTCCTGTCAGGTTACCATCGAGAAATACTGGTCCAATCAAACGGTCCCCTAAAATACCGGCCCAGACATTGAGTTTTTGGAGAGTTTGAGTATGGACTTCGTGGAAAACATGTGGATTGGCATCTGACCAATAACGACAATTATGACGATTCACAGTCGAATTCAAAAAGAATGTAGACTCATCAGAAAAGCAGATGTTGAAAAGGAAATTCTCATCAGCATCTATTCTCGTAGTCATAATTTCACAAAATTCCTGTCGCCTATCAGAATCATCTTCATTCAATTGGTGTACCAAATGTATTCTGTAGGGGTGGAATTTATGATGTTTCAGGATTCGGCGGATACTGGTTCTACTGATATTGGTAACACTAGCCAATTTCCTTGAGCTCAATGTTGGGTCTGCATGAACTTGTCCTAAAAGTGCAACTTCAACAGCTTCATTTCTCAAAGGAAATTCACGTTCTGAGTCTCGTTTCTTGTTGGCTACTGATCAAGTTCGACGAAATTTTTGCACTAATTCTAGAACGTATTTTCTAGCAACAAGTTTATCTGGATGCGTTTCACTGAACAAATTAGCTGTACGGTTTCCGCACTCATCATTCTTAAAAAAATTGTTATTATTGCGGAAAGATATTCAGCAGTCAAGTCAAGTAATTCACTCTAATGTCGTTCAATCAAAGATCAGTTTGACACTGATAGACGTCCACAATTGCGATTTGGCGGAAAAATTATCTTCTACATGTTTTTGTTGTACTCGCATTTGAGTCGAATTCGAGAAAACGTCTTTTTATCGATTCTTAAGAACCTTCAAATTTTTTTGATCAAGTAAATGAGGATTAAATAAAAATTTGAAACGAAATTGCATGTTATTTGTTGGTAAATAGTTGGATCATTTAATTCCTTGACAATGATAATGATCTTTAAACAGTTGCATTGTTAGATGTTATTTTCATTGATTGAGTGAATAGAAAGTGATTTCCCAACTTCAAGTTCCTATATCTCGAAAATGAATCTATAGAATTAATTTATTTTTGTTGTTTGATATTAAGAAGAAAAATACCTTTCAAGTAAGGTATCACTTGCCATATGTTGCCATTTAAAAATTTAGGGGTGGGGTGGCGGTCACAGCTTCGAGGGATGTATTTCGGGTGAATTTCATCGCGAACGATGTGCCCCTCGAAAATGTAGTTGACGTGTCCGAGCGTTTTTATATAATTCGGTTCTGCCGACCTACAGAGCCGGTGTTTCGTTTTCAATGGCCCACTCTGTATATCCGTTTTCCAAACTCCTCCGCCACAGTAAAATGTATTTTATTCCTGATAATACTATTCGTTTTATTAGGTTTGTTCACAAAATAAACCATCAGGAGCATGCGCAGTGTAACAGAAGTGTTCGCGTTTTTTCAGTACTGTTATATATATCCCATAGGTTTTGTGTTTTCGGTCCATTCGAACTAGTTCGGGACAGTTACGAATCGGTTCAAAATAGTACGAGCATCTTAGCAAGGACAGTTTCTGACTTGTGTGTACTATTTGGGTACGCATGCGTACAACGTACATGCTTCTGACATTCTAACCTCCTTTTTTTGTTGAAACGGTATTATTCGATTGATTTGTCGGAGATTCGAATAAAAAATATGGATATTAGCTCCAGCTTATCGTCCTCTTCAAGTTCAGGTAGAGCAGAAACGTTCCTGAATATCGTGTTGCTGGAAGTCCTCAAAACACATGCCAAAATTGTTGGATTCGTAGAGGACACCATTAACCTGTTCTCAGATAAACAATTCAAAGATCATTTCAGGCATGTCCATTTATTTTGTTGAATGTTTGCTATATTCATCTTCAATGGTATTTTAGGTTGCCCAGATCTATTGCAACTTCATAATAAACTATACCCGATGCTAATTGTTTGTTGAATGCCTCGACATAACCTAAAATCTAATCGTAATCATAAATAGCGTTTTCGTTTATTTGTTTTCTAGACTGTCCTAGAAATATCTCGCATTCAATTTATGGCGCATCTGGTTGTGCGCAATCCTAGAACATTTCTATTGTTTGGAACACGAACAAACCTATTATATCAAATTGACGTGCTACATATTCAATGTAAACCATCAATCCAACTTCGGCATACAAAAAACATAAGAAATTATGTCCACAAAATGATATAATCATTTAAACACACGTTATATAGTGTCTCAATATTTTTCCCTTTGAAAGTTGACTTTTTCTATCCCATCACATTTAATTGTCATACTATTAGAGTAAGATTCCTGAGCCGGCAAACCTAGGTCATATTAGAAAAGCTGAAATTTTGTGTATGAATAGTGTGATATGTAGTCAAGAATGTATGCTTACTTGCTAGCTCAAAAACGGGGCCCTTTTACAGGTAGCAAGTACAAAAAGGAACATAAAAACATTACTCACCTACGTTAAAGTATGGCAATATTTTAACACCTGATATATCGTCTTGTACAAAATGTGATCTAAACAATACTAACTCATTCTTTTTTACCCCTGTTACACCTCAGGAGATCTTTGAGATAATATGTAACCTAAAAAATACCAACTCGAGTGGTATTGACTGTATATCAACAAAAATAATTAAATATATAGCTCAACACATTGCACAGCCTCTGTCTGAACTAATAAATAGCTCATTTGAAACTAGTCAGTTTCCGGAAGAACTGAAAACTGGACTGGTTACTCCTATCTACAAAAAAGATGACCGCCTGAGTATGGACAACTACAGACAGATAACTGTTTCAAATGTGATTAGTAAAATTGTCGAAAAATCTACTTATAATAGAATGCTTAATTACCTGGATAAACACAATATTATAACAAAATGTCAAAACGGTTTATACCCTCAGAGATCAACAGAAGGGACAGTCTATGAGTTTGCCGTATTTATATATAAACAACTTGATAATAAGAAAATTGTTCTTTGATCTCACTAAGGCTTTTGATAGCCTTAATTTAGATTTTGTGAAAAAAAAAACTATATGCCTTGGGATTTCGTAGAAACGGGCTGACTTGGCTGATGTCATACTTAAGATTTAGGAAAATAGCAGTCAAATGAGGCAATTGTTAACCTGGGTGTTCCACAGGGTTCTGTGCTGGGTCCACTTATATTTATAATGTTTATTAATGACCTACCAGAATTTATGAAAACGAAGTGTAGGGTTATATATGCGGACGATGTTTCCTTCGCAATTCTCCCGAAGAACTGGCAGATAACTTAAATGTACTATATAATAAATTCACCGAATGGTGTTTGAACAATCATCTAATTCTAAATCATGGGAAAATGGTTCTAATGAAATTAAACATAACAAATGATCCCAACACTTCTTTTGATATACATACTGAAAATATTAATTTGACGTCCTCTGAGACAACAAAATTCCTAATTCCTTGGAACCTTTCTTGACTCATCACTCTCTTTTCAGGCATTTACTGATCATATATCAAAGAAGATATGTAGCAGCTACTAAGCAATCTTACAACTTAAAAATATACTCTCCCAACAACAACTAATAAATATCTACTATGCGATGTCATACTCTCAATGATCTTATAATTTTATAATATGGAGGAACTCTAGATTTACAAAAAAATAATACGTCTTTTCTTTGGGATACATAAGAGAACTTCCTGTAGAGGCCTCTTTCAATCAAACAAAATTCTAACCCTCCCATGTATCTATATCTACAAAAATATTGTATTCGTTAAAAATAATCTGGAAGACTTCATTAAGAGTGCTGACAATCATAACTATAAGACAAGGCATGGTAATCTTCTTCGCATACCGCCTCATCGGACAACTTTTATTGAGAAGAGTCCATCTTATACTGGCATACAGTTGTATAATAAACTACCGAGCTCTATAAGAGAAATCCAAAATTTTAAAGTATTAAAAAAATATCTCGAAGATCTCATGTGGCAATACTCATTCTATAATCTGAATGAATTTATGGAAATAGCTTTTAACACAATTGAATTTCTTTATATATTTATCTATGATATGACATATTTTATGTATTCTCTTTTCTCTACTGACTTTTCCTAATATCATGTAAATGGTCCCAATGGAATAAAAGATTTAAGCTTTGGTCTCGAAACGGGACATGGATTCAAATCCCACCACTGACGGTTTTTTTTCCTTGAAATTGAGAAATGAGTTCTTTTGGGACAAATATTCAAATAAAAAAAATCAAATTATTTATTTCTCAATTTCAAAGGGAAAAAAATAAAAAAAACATTCAGATGGTGGGATTTGAACCCACGCTTTCTTTCGAGATCCAGAGCTTAAATCTCCTATATCTAGCGCCGTAGACTGACTTAGGCTGTCTCACTATATTAAGGGTCAGAATATCAGCATACTTTGCTTTGCTAAATGACGTAGGTCTGTGATCTTGGACTATACCGGGTGTTTCTCAAAAGTGGCTCTACCCTATAACTTGTTTGTTTCTACAGATAAACAAGTGAAATTTGGTCAGTAGGTATAGTACATAAATATGCATTTTCTGGCGTATTCGATTGTTTTATATAACTTTAGGTCTGACCGGAAATGACCCTTACTTTCTTATTTTAAATGGGACACCCGAAATATTTTAGTTATTTCAATAGAAAATCACATAGCGAGTACAATAACACCTCATTCATCACTTTTTAGCATTTATCATCCTAAAACATTCAAATTTTTATTTTCAATCTAGAGTGTCATGAATGAGTTGAAACGGTTGGATCAAGATGCCAAGGAAAAATATTTTCGATCGAATTTTACTTTTTATTTGTTTTACTGGTTCATTTAAAGTTTACAAAATCGTAATTATTTTGTTTACTCATTTTTTTTAAATAGAACGAAAGTGGCTCATTACCATATCTAAAATCTTGTTACGAACAATTTGATACCACACAATCGATATAACATAACTCCTAATAACCTGAGAATCGAATTAACCAATAACGACCATAATGACAATGCATAATGATGTCAAATTGTTTGGACAAAGTGACATTATGAATCATAAGCTACCTCATGTAATTATCATTAAGAATGCATCAGTAAATACCTAATGACCTTGTTATTTTGAAAACTTGTTAAAAGGTGACTATAAAATCCAATAAATTTATTGTTCTAAAAGTTCAAAATGACCACCATGCTGATCTTGACAAAGTTGTGTTTTTTCTATTGTTGCCCTAACTACGTTTCGTAGGTGCTCTGGTGCTCGTACTTTAATTTCTAATTCCTCTCGTGTAGCTGATGGGGTATTATAAACTTCATTTTCTATCGTACCCCATAGGGAAGATCTAAGGGCAATAGGTCCGGCGATCTACTCAAAAAATAAAATCATATTGAAACGCTTAAAATTACATAAACCAAATTTTACCTTGGAGGCCATCTAATCGGTCCATTAGTACCAATCCAATTTTCGTGAACCTGCCATCCAAATATTCCTTATCCAATATAAGGGTTCATTATCCATGAAATTTCATTTCGTAAAAAGTTCGAATATCTTTCACCATTTAGATGTGATAATTTTGTCATAAAGGTCTAGCTGATGATGATTCGGAACGATGAGAACCGATTTGAAACATCGAGAACCTAATGATGATTTCGAATTGCTGAAAACCTGCCGATGGCATGAAAGAAAAGAACCTGATGAATATTAGACAAAAGTTTAACTGAAGATAGTTCGAGCCGTTGAGAACCAGGTGATAGTCTCATGAAGGTCTACTTGATGCTTATTCGAAACGTCTAGGGTCTAATGATGATTTCGAAATGCTGAGAACCTGATGATGATATGAACCGTAAAGAACCTGATGAAGGTTTGACAAAAGTTGAACTGAAGATAGTTCGAGCCGTCGAGGACCAGATGATAGTCTCATAAGTGATGTCACCTCAGCCCAATAGACAGACCACAGTCAGACAGATAGTGGCGAAGTATGGGATCTGCATTACCGACATACCCATCTATACAGTGCTCGTCTAAAGTCCGTTCCCCCCCTACTAATTTTGAACCACCTAGTATATCCCAACGGAATTTGGAGGGCTTACATAGGAGATGAAAACCTACTTTTTCATGAGAAAATCACAGCAAAAAGTTTTAAAATGGCGGCTCAGCGCCATCCTCAATAATTTTTTTAAATAGTATATTATTCCATTTTTGAAAACTGCTCATAATTTTCAACAGCTTTCTCTCATACACTTTACTCCTAAATTCAATTGTTTTCGAAATATTAACGTTTGAAAAGTGGCATTCCGGTTTAAAATGAAGTATGGATTTTGGTTACTTCCGGTAAAACATTTTGCTAACTAAACGTTATTGATTTGTAGTTGAATCTCTTAATGAATTCGACTAATAAGAGGTGTAAAGAGAGTTTATAAGGATAAACAGTACCGCTTACCGGAAAATCTCGAAGCCTACGAATGTGTTCTGTAAATTCACAATCAAAACAAATTAGAAAAATCGAATTAAACGGTTTTCTTCACATAAAGGATTCAATATAAAATTGAACCAGAAAATGGTAGATCTCAGGTGAAAAACAACTACTTTCCTGGCAAATACCACGCAGAACATTGAATGATATTCACCTGAAAATCCATGCATACTTCATATAATATCAATGGACATTGAATGCAAATGTTTCTTTCTGATAAGCTCGATTATGTTTAATTTATGTCGCTGTTCAGCTAACAATCCTTATACCGGTTTCAGGCTTTTTGGCCCTCATCTTTACTGAGTAGTCAACCAGCCTAATTTCCAAAGAACTCTGGCTGTAGTGATAAACAACGTAAACAATCCATCATCGATCTAGTAACACCTATAGGTACGCCGGAAAGATAAACTTTAACTGGCGGTACCTAGTGACAGAAAAACACTCCGAAAATCTCCCACCTCGATAGGTTTCTAAATAAAGATTCCTTCTCAGTAGGGTGCAAGCCCGTCCAGCATATAGTGAAGATAAGTGCCATGTGAAGTGGAATGAATAGAAAAATCAGATTAAACGGTTTCTTCACATAAAGGATTCAATATAAAATTGAACCAGAAAATGGTAGATCTCAGGTGAAAAACAACTACTTTCCTGGCAAATACCAGAACATTGAATGATATTCACCTGAAAATCCATGCATACTTCCATATAATATCAATGGACATTGAATGCAAATGTTTCTTTCTGATAAGCTCGATTATGTTTAATTTATGTCGTGTTCACCTAACAATCCGCATACCGGTTTCAGGCTTCTTGGCCCTCATCAGTACGGAGTAGTCAACCAGCCAAAGGTCCAAAGAACTCTGGCTGAAGTGAGAAACAACGTAAACAAACCATCATCGATCTAGTAACACCTATAGGTACGCCGGAAAAGATAAACTTTAACTGGCGGTACCTGGTGACAGAAAGAAACACTCCGAAAATCTCCCACCTCGATAGGTTTCTAAATAAAAGATTCCTTCTCAGTAGGAGTGGCAAGCCCGTCCAGCATATAGTGAAAGATAAGTGCCATGTGAAGTGGAATGAATAGAAAAAATCGAATTAAACGGTTTTCTTCACATAAAGGATTCAATATAAAATTGAACCAGAACCGTGGTATTTGCCAGGAAAGTAGTTGTTTTTCACCTGAGATCTACCATTTTCTGGTTCAATTTTATATTGAATCCTTTATGTGAAGAAAACTGTTTAATTCGATTTTTTATTCATTCCACTTCACAGCTACTTATCTTCACTATATGCTGAGGCTTACACTCCTACTGAAGGATCTTTATTAGAAACCTATCAGTGGGAATTTTCGAGTGTTCTTTCTGTCACTAGGTACCGCCAGTTAAAGTTTATCTTTCCGGCGTACCTATAGGTGTACTAGATCGATGATGGTTTGTTTACGTTGTTTCATTCACATTTGACTTGGCTGTTGACTACTCCGTCTGATGAGGCCAGAAGCTGAAACCGGTATGCGGATTGTTAGGTAACACGACTAAACATAATCGAGCTTATCAGAAAGACATTTGCATTAGTCATTGATATATGGAAGTATGCATGATTTTCAGGTGAATATCATTCAATGTTCTGCGTGTATTGCCGGAAAGAGTTGTTTTTCACCTGAGATCTACCATTTCTGGTCATTATATTGAATCCTTTATGTGAAGAAAACCGTTTAATTCGATTTTCTATTCATCCCTTCACTGGCACTTATCTTTCACTATATGCTGGACGGGCTTGCCATCCTACTGAAGAATCTTTATTTAGAAACCTTGAGGTGGAAGATTTTCGAGTGTTTCTTTCTGTCACTAGGTACCGCCAGTTAAAGTTTATCTTTTCCGGCGTACCTATAGTGTTACTAGATCGATGATGGTTTGTTTACGTTGTTTCTCACTTCAGCCAGAGTTCTTTGGACCTTGGCTGGTTGACTACTCCGTACTGATGAGGCCAAGCCTGAAACCGGTATGCGATTGTTAGGTGAACACGACATAAATTAAACATAATCGAGCTTATCGAAAACATTTGCATTCAATGTCCATTGATATTTTATGGAAGTATGCATGGATTTTCAGGTGAATATCATTCAATGTTCTGCGTGGTATTTGCCAGGAAAGTAGTTGTTTTTCACCTGAGATCTACCATTTTCTGGTTCAATTTTATATTGAATCCTTTATGTGAAGAAAACCGTTTAATTCGATTTTTTCTATTCATTCCACTTCACATGGCACTTATCTTTCAAAACAAATTAGTTAGCTAAAAAATTATAATTTATTTTTGAATAACACTTTTATTCAACTTCAACAATTATTCCATCATGTGTTCAATGGGGCCCCCTCCTACATCTTGACAATAAAATGCCCTATTATAAATAGCTTCTCCCACGTTGATGAAAGTCTGTTCATCTATTTCTTCACATGTATCTATTATTCTGCGATCCAACTCTTCTATTGTTTGGCATTCAATGGCGTAGATTTTCGACTTCAGAAACCCCCAAAGGAAAAATCTAGAGGTGTAAGATTTGGAGATCTTGGTGGCCATTCTGTACTTCCTCTGCGACCTATCCATCGCCCAGGAAAGTTTGTATCGAGGAACTCTCTGGCAATGCGATCGAAATGGGGAGGTGCCCCACCCTGCTGAAATATGATTTCACGATTTTAGAACTCTTCCTGATTGTTTAATACAATATGCGTTATTCGAGGTTAAATTTCAGTTGATAAAAGATTTCTGTAAAGAACTCCTGTAAGATTGCCTCTGAAGAAAATCGGTCCAACAACGCGATTGCCCAAAATCCCCACCCAAACATTCACCTTATTAGAAAACTGGGTATGTCCCTCTCTAAAAATATGCGGATTAGTATTGCTCCAGTATCGTAAATTCTGTTTGTTGAATTTTCCATTTAAAAAAACGTGCATTCGTCTGCGAAACACACGTTTTAGGAAGCCCCGTTCTCCTTCAATTGTTCTTGTTAACTACTCACAAAATTCAACCCTCCGGTTTGGATCATCCTCCGTGAGAGCATGCAGGATTTTCATTTTATAGGGATGAAACTTTTCTTTTTTTAGGACTCTTTGGACACTTTTTGAACTTACTTCACAAGATTCAGTAACTGCAGACGTCGACTGAGTCGGATTGATTACCATTTCAGCAACAATTTCTACCTTTTTTTCTTCTGAAAGAGGCGGTCTTCCTGATCTTGGAGCATCTTTCAGCGTACCAGTTGCTGGGAGCTCATTTAAAAGTTTGCGCAAATATGACCTCGAAATAGGATTTTCGGGAAATCTATCATTGAACATACGGACTGCTAGATGATCATTTCTTCCAGCATCTCCAAATATCAAAACTGCTTCAAATTTATCGTCTTTACTACGAGTCATGATCACACTTTCCATAAAAAGATTTAGGCGCTCAACGGACTATTTGACAGTTAGCAGTTCAGTTTGACAGTAAACAAGATGTTACTGCGACAACGATTTTTTCCAATGCAAACTTAAGTGTTTTTGGTTGCGTTTGAAATTAACAAAATGTCACTTTTCAAACGTTAATATCGAAAACAATTGAATTTAGGAGTAAAGTGTATTAGAGAAATATGTTGAGAATTATGAGCAGATTTCGGAAATGGAATAATATACCGGGTGTTCTATTTAAAAAAATTATTGAAGATGGCGCTCAGATGCCATTTTAGAACTTTTAGCTGTGATTTTTTCATGAAAAAGTAGGTTTTTATCGCCCTCCAAATTTCGTTGCGATATACCAGATGGTTAAAAAATTAGTTGGGGGGAAACGGACTTTAGACGAGCGCTGTATATACAATTCAGTCAACTCGTAAACATTTTTGTTAGCCAAGTCGCAAACTTTTTTTGGCCAATTCGCAAGCCTGATGAATGGTCGTAAAATGACCACGTTGGACCTTAGCGTTTTCTTATGGGATTCAACATGGGGAAATATCCAGAACCGGTGCCTCATATCTACTTTTGATAAGTGAAGCAAAGCGGTATTGACCTCATCTACTAGTTCTGACTTCATCTACCAGTTTGGATATAACGAGGTTCGTTTGTACTCTTTTTGTACATTTACCACACAATCAATTCAACATTCCACATTATTTAAATGTTTATGCAATATGCAAATCGGACCAGCTGCTCAACAGAAACAGCATTCCACAAACTCGTTGAGAGAGTGGAGAATACGCTGGAAAACAAAGAGGTACTAATAACCGCCTCTCTAGGCATAGAAAGAGCTTCTTATTATACCTATAAAGACTCAATCGTCAGCTCTCTTAGACGGAGAGAGATAGAGGAACTTTGCGTGGCCTGCACAGACTCAATGCTAAGAAACAGGATGATACACAAAACACTTAAGGAGGAGACTGTAGTGGCCTGCGCAGCCAGATGATTACCACAGAGGGGGAGGTTCTGTTGGATCTAGTCATGAACATGATTTGCACGATAAGTCCGACAAAGAGAATCGGAAAACGAACCGGGTCCAGGACAGGCCCAGAGAAAACACAAACGACAATATTGGAATAATATCCCAAGGAACAGACACGGGAAATAAGAAGAAAGAGAGCAGACCTGTTAACTTTGAACAGAGAGTAATTGAAAATTATAACGGGGTTCATAACTGGACATGCGCCAGTAAAAGGGCACCTTAATAAAATGGGACTGTTCAATGGCGACCTAACATACGAATTGTGCGGAAAAGAATCAGAAACAGTGTCACACAACTGCGGAGCTCTGGATCGCATAAGACAGACAATTTTTGGGCAGCCAATTGGTGAACCAAAACTCTACTGCATACACCCTGTAAAGGACTTGTTCAAACACGCGCATTGTGCCTGTTATCATTGTTGGCAGAAATTTGATAACATTCGATAGTGCTATCTCTGAACGAAATTATACATTTTTAGATTCAATAGTTTTTGAGAAAGTTAACTGATTTCATTGCAACAAAGAATAATCAGGTACGCCGCCGAACAGAAAGCTATATTAATTATTTATCTAACACCAAATCGGCGACTATGGCATTTCAGGCCCCTCCCCTCCCGAATTTTCAGTTGCCTCACATCGGTTGGAAAAGGTAGGTAGATAGAACGGTGATGAGATTCAGGTTACTGCTCTACACTGTTGCCAGTTATCCCAGTACTAAAGTCCTGCTAATAAATAGTACTCGCTGAAGTTACTTGGCCTTACTCAATAAGGTTTATAACAAGTATTATGAAATTATGGTGATGGGAATTATACAGGGTGTTTTTTAAGTACGTGTAAAAAAATTGGGAGTATGTTGCTGACGTCAAAATAAGAATAAAGGTTCCTATAAACATATGTCCGCAAGTTATTCGTTTCTGAGATGCAGGGTGGCGAAGTTGAATTCTTTTTAATTTTTTGTAAATACATTTCAAAATTATTGTGATATTCGAGTTATGTTTGGGATCTGGGAGTATTCTTCAATGACAAAATCACATTTGATGTTAGTTTGTCTCTTTCGTGGGGGTGTCGCCACTACATGTCTTTTCAGTCATTTAAAATGTCATAACTTTTTTGTACCTACCTGTATCACGTTTTCTAGTGGAAAATTCGTTTTTTCTAACATATTTTCTTAGTAGAGGTCGTTGCGAGCAACTGTTTTCGAGTTATTAGGATTAATCATAATAATCGATACAAGTGATTTTGGTTGACGAGATTTTTTATTCAGAAAAAATAAAAATAAGAATTTAACTTTGACACCCTGCATCTCAGAAATGAATAACTTGCGGACATATGTTTATAGGAACTTTTCTTCTTATTTTGACGTCAGCAACGTGCTCCTTCCTTATCAATTGTAACATTTATGGACTGTTATATAATAGCTATTGATGCTAAATAAAGTTATATTCTATCCTACATTTTCTACACGTACTTAAGAAACACCCTGTATTGGCCACTGATGGTACACTAGGGAGAACATATGAGTCATCAAAAAAACATCTTTATATCTGATGGCAATCTGACATAATGGAATAATAGGAAAATGTTGATGAGAGAACCAAACCAAGAAAGAAAGAAGTTCAAAATTCATATGCATGGAAAAAATTACTCGAAAAGAACATTAAAATACGGTTCTTCTATTTTTTCAAACGGAAATGATAATAAAGCTCTCACTATGGATCCAACATGGATGTCCCAACTCAAAAAGGAGGTGGAACTACAAAATAGACGTTGAGAGAACATTCTGTGAACCACTGCGGTGCATATCAGATTTTGACAAGCAATTGCCAAGATAACTCGAAAAACGTCATTGAAGGAAGTATATTATCTATTAAGAATTTTCAATAGAACATTTGTTGTGAAATATTTTGGGAAAATCATTTTGAAACTGTAGGTTACTGACAAATTTGAAATTTTATTTTTGAATTCAGAATACCAACAATACTAACAATTTTTTCTTGACATGTTTTTTGGGTAACCTTCCACAGTCTGAAAATGAAAATATAATCAGAAAAATCTATACAAGTGTAGAAAGGGCAAACTAATTAGTTCACCCCGATAAGTTATTGCGTTCACCAAATTATATTTCCTATAGAAAAATGATTCAATTAGTCAATAACTTGTCGTTTTCTAATTTGCCTATCAAAAAAAATTTTAAAATTCAAAAGATACTTCTCTATATAGTTTTTGATTGACGTTTCGGGGATATATCTCCCCCGTTCTCAAAATCTTCTAAAACTCCTTTAATTGTTTTGATAATTTGGATTTTTTCTTGCAAGTTTTCTCTTTTAAAGTTTCAAAAAAATCCGAAGATTTCGGGTCAAATAATTTTTCCCGAAAATTCGAAAATTGCACTTTTAATTTTAATTAGGTAGGATTATTGGAAAAAAATTGTTGTTTGACTAAGTTTGTTGTTGTTTATTGAGTTGTTGTTTGTACTTGTATGAAATTTTTTCCAAATAAATAATTTCTTTCTAGCTTTTGCTTCATTTCTCCTTGTACAATGAGCGGGCGTTATGGCCATAACGCCCTAGGGCGTTATGAGTGTATTTATAGCAACCGCTCAAGGTAAAATAAACAAATAATATACAAGTGAAAAATAAAGGAACATACAAACATAGGCTGATGAACTCATTACCCTCCTTCTCGTCGCGCAGTCAGGTAAAAAATGAACATTTTGAAGTTCAAATGTTATATTCTTCTGGTTCTTTGATTAGAAATTATTCTAATGACTCTTTCATGTGGAATAAATATCCTGCTGGAATTATATATTATATATGAGAATAAATTATGATGAAATAAACATTTAGCTATTATCGTTTATTTTAACATATTTCTGGATCGAACGTACGAAAATAGGATATTTCAAACGTAGTCTAAATATGAGGCCATAAGCGAAGTTGGCCACAGTCAACTAGACCATGCCCATATCTCCTTTACTTATCAACCGATTTGAATGAAATTCATTACATAGATATGAGACACAATTTCGGATTGACAGACATATAAAAACAAAATGGTGGACTTCCGGTTTCGCCAGAATAGCCACCAACTTCGATTTTTCAAATGGAACACCCTGTGTGTTTCATGTTTTTCGGATTCTACGGCTCAAATTACATACAGCAGTGTTGCCAAATTTTTATTTTACAATTGATAAAAAAATATTTCCAATTTTTTTTTTATCCCAGGTGGCCTTGATCAGATTAAAATCTATACTAATTTTACATCAGTAACTCATAGTAATAGTCATTTCATCGATAAGATCAATAATAAATCCTACTTCCTGAAATTTTCTGAACGCATTTTTAACGAAAAAAATCGTTTTTTTCAAATGGTACCTACCGAGCGCCATCTTGCCATTTGATAAAGAATTAAATCACCAATTCAACGACATACATTATGTACCACTTTCTTTTTGTTCAAACCTAAAAACGATCAATTATTGAATTTGTACAATATTTTATACGATGCCTACAAATTCTAATCCGTTATCTGTTTAGTTAGATGAAATGAAAGGTAGCCGTGGAATCATGGAAAACAGTAGGTGATTAATGTCATGTAAAAAGTAAAATACCAAGTTTACTTGTCATCTCGTTTCGTTTGTAAAAAGTTATTTGCAATGGAAAATAATAATCGTTATTCTCGAAACGAACAAATCGATATGATATTGATATACGGAGAATGTCAATGCTAATATGCTATACGCTGTTCGTTATCCGTTAAGACGGCACCCAACGAGGACCTATTTCAAGAAATTGGAAATGATGCTAAGGAAAGAACCAGCTGATCAAAACCGCATCCACTTCATCGTCAGTGAAGACGCGGAAACTAATGTTTTAGCATATGTTCATTTTTCTCCATCTGCCTCAGTGCGAGAATTGGAAATTGAATGTGGGATCAGCAGGGAAAGTGCCAGAAAAGCATTGAAAAAACATAAATATCGCTCCTATATTCGAGATATTCATGATCAAACTTTCGAAACTCTAGAAGTCAATAACATGGTAGAACTCAATTATATAACAAACTTTCAAAAAATCGATTCTCCTAGTAGATTCAATGTTATTGTTATTGTATATCATAAACATAATAATCTCTATTTCATTATTATTTTCCTCCACATTAAAAACTCATATTTTTTTTATTTCCTTCTAACCAATATTCACCACTATGTATAATTACCGCATCTATTATTAGTATTACTAACACCACAATTATATTATTTTTATCACTATTTTCCTATATTACTATTTAAACAGAAAATGTATAACAATGTATTCCACACCTAGATATAGGTAATTGTAGATAATATGTTCCAATGGGTTTACTCTACATGTTTGTTTGCAAGTTTCACTAACCATGCTACCTTTACCATAATCTGTTACCATGTCTTTGTTACCGTAATCTGTTATATTCGTGAAATTCGTAAAAAAAAAAATTTTTTATTTCTTATTAATATTATAAACTCATATGTTGTATTTTAAAAAGTTGTGTTGTTCATCATTTTATTATATTGTAAAACCATATTAGAATTAAGTTTTCCTATCATGCACAAGCTGTGATTACCACAACTTCAGTGATTATCTTTGTTTATTCATGTAGTGATTGGCTCATATTGTATATTTTGTAAATCATTCTGGGTGAATAAACATATTTATTTATTATTATTTATTTATTATATAAATACAGTTTGCATCAGCATCTATATGAAAATGACCCAGAACGGAGACTAACTTAGTGAAATTAGCTTTTGCGTCATCATGAATAATGGTATTGTCTCGAAGATACTGTTTACAGGTGAGTCTAGGTTTACGAATAATGGTATGTTCAATAGGAATAATACAAGGTATTGGGCTCAAGAAAATCCTAGGTTGCTGTGAGAAGGTAATTTTCAAGAAATATTTGGATTTAACTTCTGGGTAGGAATCATAGGGACAAGAATCATTGGACCAATGCTTTTCGACGGGCCTTTGACGGGCCAAAGATATCTACAATTCTTAGAGAACGATAATCAAAATAATATTAACGATTTACCTGAGAACATCAAGAAAAATATGTTTTTCAGCAGGATGGTGTGGACCACATCATGCTAATATTGTTCGGCAATATCTTAGTGATTGGAACAAATAGTCCAATCAGATGGCCAGCCAGATCGCCCGATTTAACCCCTATTGATTTTTATTTATGGGGTCACATAAAATCCAAAGTATACTCGAAGAGACCAACTTCTTTGGAGGACTTGAGAGATAGAGTTGAGTGCACATTTCAGGAAATTCCTGCTCACGAACTGGTAAATGTGTTGAGGTGTACAATAAATAGAACTAGTCTATGTGTTAGGGAAAACGGGCAACACTTCGAACATATCACTGGTCATTATTAAATAAAATGACTTTTCGATGGTTGTGAACTATTGAAAACAGGATAATGGAATTGTGATTTGGTATTGTGAGTCATCATTTGTACGTTGAATGTTTCACTGCTTCAGTCGTTAGATTTATTCAAACAGTTTGATTATATTTGAGTTATCTTTTCTGAAATGGGTTTATGATCATTATATATTGTAAAGTCGATTATTTTTGGTAATTCATTGTTACCATTCTGAAGGAAAGTTTGATGGATTGAATAGATTTTTTCAGATTGATTTCATTTTGTTAGATGGCTCTCTACGTTTTGAACGAAAAGGAAGTGGTACATAATGTATATCGTTGCATTGGTAATCAAATTCTCTATCGAATGGCAAGATGGCCCTCGGTAGGTACCAGTTGAAAAAAACGATTTTTTCGTTAAAAATGCGTTCAGAAAATTGCAATTCTTGCTGTCTTATGTAATTTGAGCCGAAGAATCCGAAAAACATCAAACATACAGGGTGTTCCATTTGAAAAATCGAAGTTGGTGGCTATTCCGGCGAAATCGGAAGTTGGCCATTTTGCTTCCATATGTCTGTCAATATCCAGCGAAAAATTAAAAAGAAAAAAATATCAAAATCTTGGAAATAATTATCTTTTCCATCCAATAGCTGTCGAAACTTTTGGTGTCTTTGGCCCTGAATCTCTGTCTTTCATTCATGAAATTGGAAGGAGAGTGGGCCGCGCCACAAAAGATGAACGTTCAACGTCATTTTTGATACAAAGAATTAGTATAGCAATTCAAAGGGGCAATGCTTCTTCTGTAATGGGTACAATTCCTCCATCGCATCCACTGGATGAATTATTTTATCGTCCCAATTTTCCTACGAGATACATATCAGTTATCAAAGATAATCACTCAGTACTTTCCAAAAAATCAATATCAGTTTCTCTATCACCTTCTTTGAATTACAGGAACAATGAACCTATGGATCCTTCGTTAAACATGAGTGAGCATGCCATACCAACAAGAGACTCCATTTCTACATTTGGCCTAAGAGGATTGAAGAATGTAGGAAATACCTGTTTTATGAATAGCATGATCCAGTGTCTCTCGACACCAAGGTTTTGTTGGAATTTTTCAAGAATGGTTTTTGTATGGAGGATTTAAATACTACTACATCAAGAATGAAAGGAAATTTAGTGAAATCTTTTATATCTTTGATGGAAAATATCTGGAGTCCTGATTTTTCTCGAAAAATGGTGGATACTTCACATTTCGTCCGTCTATTCAGAAATTTTGCTCCTTCCTTCGATCATAACGTCCCAGCAGATTCGGAAGAAATTCTAAGATACCTTCTGGTAGGTTTACATGAAGATTTAAACAAGGCGAGTGCAGAGATTCATCCATCACCAAACGATTTTGTTATCACGAATAATAATCAGAAAGCTTCCATTTCTTGGACAAGATATCTATCTACTCATAATTCCAAAATTGTGGATACCTTTGCCGGTCAGCTGAAGTCTATATTGAGATGTACTTTTTGTAATTACTGCTCCGTTACTTTTGAACCTTTCTGGGTACTTTCAATCCCTATTCCAGACTTGCCAAACGAAGTGGTGAATTTAACACAATGTATTGAACTGTTGACAGAAGAGGAGACTTTGACTAACGATGCGAGCCCATACTGTTCAACTTGTGGAATGAAAAGGGAATTCAAAAAGATGATTCGTATAAAAACAATTCCAAAAATTTTAGTTATACATTTAAAACGTGTTTCTTCGACTGATGGCAGTAAATTGGACAATGTGATTAATTTTCCCATACAAAATTTGAATTTGGACCAATATTCTGCTCAGGATGGAATGAATACTCTTTATAATATCTACGCCATATCTAATCCTAGCAGCAGCATTTCCAATGGACACTATACTGCATATTGCAAACACCCTTATTGTAATTGTTGGCACCTCTTCGATGACCGCCGTGTATTTTCCAAGATTGATTTTCTCAGCTCACAGGGAGCATGTGTCCTTTTCATTGAGAAAGTTGATGATCTGATTTCTGATGGTGTTGTGGGTTTTTCCGGGTTTTCCTCCAACTGAAACAGCAAATGCGCCATCACTTCGAGTCCCGGGCTTCAATCAAGATTTTCTTCTTGATATTATTTTATATTTAAAACTTTGCTTTGGTATTTTTCAATTCTGAATAAGGGGATCTCATATCTATGTGGAAAATGTCATTCAAATCGGTTGATAAGTGAAAGAGATATAGGTCCCATTGTCACCCGGTATGTTTTTCTAGTGCTCAAGCTGTGCTGAAACACGGCACCAGAAAGGTTATCTGGAGATCAACAGCACTTTTTCACCAAACTAACACACGCGATAGGTGTGTGCTTGTGTATGAGAGCAGTAATCGATAATGGAACGCTATCTGGACAAACAATCCTCCGAGTTTTGTCTGGTTCCTAGAAACAAAGTGCGTAACAAGTGGAAATATTGATCGACACTTTATAATACCGGCGGTCTATTCTCAAACGGTGACATATTGTGTCGCATGCGAGATTTCTACATTGTCGAACGAAAAACGCAATCTCAAATGTCGCATTCGAAAATTTTCGATAGACAAATTGTAGAGTTGTCTAGAGCAGTCGACAATTTCATGTGGAATGCGTGATGACATATTTGACAGAACCTGTGGTAGAAGTCCATTGTACCTCGAAGTGGAGTGGTATGATTTTACGAAGTAGAAAAACTCAAAGTCGTCTCCACAATTTAATATTGCAATCGATTAGTTGAATGTTGGTGAAAAGGTAAAAGACCATCGATCGGACATGTTTCGAACCTCTATAGGTACATCATCAGCGGAGTTTAAAATTCTTCAATATATATATATATATATATATATATATATATATGTATATATATATATATATATATATATATATATATTGTAATGTTTTGATAAATGTTATAAAATGAATTTTTTATAATTGAATTTTGTTGTTATTATTATTATTCTTATAAATATACTTTTTGCACCGCGTTGTGCGCCTTATTATTGTGTAATTATAATTACATAAACAAAAGTTGTTGTTATATAATGAAGATTGCTAATAATTTTCGCTATTCTTTGTGAGCCAAATTGATATGATATAAATAGATATTTTCACCCTGTATATGTATTGTATGTGGTAATAATAATTGCCAGCGAACATCACTGTTCTCTCGTCACGCTGCTGCCAATTGTTATCACTTTTCTCTCCACGGCTAAGCACAGTTGGTACGCCCCTTATCTCAGATAGCCGGTTCAGGCAATAGAGCCACTAGCCTTTGCTATCTAATTTTAATTTATTCAAAGGTCATCTGTTTGATTGTTGATCATTGTAAGAAAACAAACAACAAAGTATCAAAAAGCAATTATTTCCTCTATTCAGGAATAATTAAGCTCACCTGGCCTACGAGAAATAACTCATACTAATAGTCTAATCAACAAGTTCAAAAACGTGAAAAATAGAGATAAAGGTCCTAAAAATATGAGCGATGGCTCATTCGATTCGGAATCACCTCTAGAAAAATGTTTTTGAAGGATTTTGGTGCAGGTTAAAAATTGCAATTGTTATTAACAAAATAAGATGAAAAAAAATGATATTTCGTTTTTTGTTAATAACTTAAAAAATATTAACATTTAAGCAATTTTGAAAAAAGCTTGTTAAAGAGGAGGAAATTTCCAATAAAAAAGTCCAAACTCCCGGAACTCTATCTCCATTATTTATAATTTTAATTAGACGTTGAAAATAGGGCTCCGCGCGGCTGTTACAGCATGCGCGCGCCGCCGCTAAAGAGAGTTCAGCAATAAAAAAAAAATTTTTATAACATAAAATGTGATTTAAAAAATTTGAAAAAATTCTAGTATCTTCTTAACACTTGAAAGAATCTACTAACAAATTTTTTCCCAATCTCCATTGGCATAAACAATGGAATGAAAGGTATAAATAATTGGCCTATAAATTTTAAACTTCGTGGAGCCCTTTTGATATATGTACTTTATAAGATCCTGCGGTTAATTTTCATTAAAGTTAATTAATTTGTTAATTATGATTTTTTATAACTATTGAAAAACTAAAAATCTAAAAAATGTTGATAAAAATTATTAATATTTAGCTATGCCTGTTTTCACATTGAACAATAGCAGTAATTACCACAGGTTATGAATTTTTTACGTAATTTGTTTATAAAATTGTTATAAACAAATAGAGAAATTCAATATTTTTTAAAAATTTTTTTTTGCTATTTTGTTGTTTACAAAAAAATATGATTTAAAAAAAAAAAATTTTTATTTTAATTTTTAATTGTTTAAAAACGATTTTTTTATATTTAAAATAATTGTTAAAAAAATTTTTCTTTTAAAAATCATAATTTAAACTTTAAATATTTAAAAAAAAAAATTTTGTTATTAATTATTTAATTGTTTATTAGTTTAACAATTTGTTATAAACAAATATCGACCGACGTTATATTTTTTTTCTGAAGCAGAAAAAAATTATAAAAATAGCTATATATAATAAAGTGCAAGAAAAATTTTTTATTTTATTTATTATAATACTTTTTAATATCATACGATACGGTAATTATAGCGCCTACTTGATTTGTCAATAAAAAAATTCATATATCTTTTAAACTATTAGAGATACGATAAAGGATATTCAGGTCTTTTTTATAAAGGATGAATTTCTCTTCCAGATAAATTTTAGATCAAGTTTGTATCTATTGTTTATTAGCTATTAATGCATTTGTTTATAAAAATTCTGTATTTTTTTTTTACTTTTTCGTATCTTTTGTGATCTTTAACTTGTTAAATTATGCAGATACAGCAAAAAACCTTAAAACAATTTTGTTAAGGGATAAATTGCCTAACAAATTATTAATTTATCATATTTTTATTGCTAATTGTTTAAATAATATACTTACTGTGTTTGGTGTTCATTTGACTGGAGTTCCGTTGAATATAAATGTATTCTATATTATCATGTAAAAAATCAAAATGTATATCAGGTATAAGAGATCAGGTAAAAGAAATCTAACAAAAGAATCGACCTTCGAACGAAGCAGCTGCTCACTAAAGATAACGCTCCAAACCGGAATAGTATATTCTAAAAACATAATTTTTAGAACAGAAAAATAAAATGCCACGACGAAAAAATAAAAATTTACGAAAATTCGATCATAGTGTCATAAGAATATAGAAAAAACAGATATATTATTTTTTATTGGAAATTTCCTCCTCTTTAACGAGCTTTTTTCAAAATTATTAACAAAAAACGAAATATAATTTTTTTTTCATCTTATTTTGTTAATAACAATTGCAATTTTTGACCTGCACCAAAATCCTTCAAAAATATTTTTCTAGAGGGGATTCCGAATTGAATGAGCCATCGCTCATATTTTTAGGACCTTTATCTCTATTTTTCACGTTTTTGAACTTGTTGATTAGACTATAATGGGAATCTACAAATATTCACGGATAATCATAAAAATGAAATCATGGATAGATAAACAGAACCTCACTTTTTCCGTGAGAGTGAAGTTTTCTTTTATAGTTCAAAATACAGTGAAATAAAGTTCTTCAAATGTGAGATACGTTATTTGTGAAATAGTTCAGGACCGAAAGTGCACTATTAAAGTTTTTATACCTGGTTGGAACTGTTGGTGTTCAAATTATACCCTGAAACTGGATACCTTCTCTCTCCAATCGCTATCAGGAACTCCAATACCATAAATCAGGAACCATACATATGTAGAAATCAGCTGTGGACACCTGGATATGTTGTATAATTAAGGTAATATTTGTTTTTTCTTCTAAATGTTGGAATTATTCCATTTTGCTTTCTTCCAGAATGTTGCGTGGCATCTCTTGTAAATTTATTTTTCGATCTCCTTGTGGCTTTGTTTGTTGTCGCCTAGATACAAATTTTCCTTCCTGTTTTCTCATTTGAATTTTTGAATTCGCGCACTAAATTGTCACATTTAACTGTTTTGGTTTATCTTATATAATTTATATATACAACTATTTTTCCATTCTTATTACTATTTACAAATTTCAATAATAATTGCTTATGACACCAACCCGTTGCTATTCTCTCACAATTTCCAATTTTACATATGACCATCTATTCTCTGATTGGCTATTGTCATGAAGAAGTTTGCTGTTCCTTGGCTACTTTTAGTTATCTACAATTTCATATACTGTATGTTTCAAATTTATAAATGTGTTGATCAGGGTTTTTAGTTTATAAATTATTGTGTTTTTTTTGACATTTTTATCTATCCATATCATACCTAGGCTTATAAAATACATAGAACTTCAAAAATTATGTAAAAACAATCTCTTGAAACTAATAACTATTTAGTAATTATTCTTTTTGTGTTTTTTTTCCTTTTAAAATTTATAACTGATTTTTCATAACATAACAATATATATATATATATATATATATATATATATATATATATATATATATATATATATATATATGTATATATATATATATATATATATATATTGATGAAGCCAATAAATATTGTTCTATTCCTTATTTAGGTAAAGTTTCTCTTGATATCTTGAATATTTTTAGACGATTCGGTAATGCAATTTCTCCTTTTACACTACGGATCCGATTTCCAAAATGATAGTTAATACTGAAGATAAAGTACCTCTCGCCCACAAATCAGCCGTCTACAAAATTTCTTGTTCACAGAATGATTGTGTTGCTCAATATGTCGGTCAGAGTGGTAGAAAAATAAAAACAAGAGTTTTGGAACATGTTAAACCAATTGAGAGTTCTAGAAACCCACACATAGATGATTATAATACTAAAAGTTCATTTGCTAACCATATTCTCAATCACCATCATAGCTTTGATATTGATACTGATTTAGATATTTTACACGTTTGCCAAAAAGGTTCTCTTTTTTTAATTTTAAAACAATCCGAGTGTTGTTTCTCTAAACGAACAAGTACAATTTGATTGCCGAAAGTTTTTTAATTTCCTTACATTCCATTAGAATTCTTTCTTGCCCTGATCTCCGATAAACCGATTGTTCTCTGTCATAGTAGATGTGTTCGTTTGGCAGGTGTTAGTCCGGTTAGCTCTGTGTTGTGTTATTCCTTCCTTCAGTATATGTCACACTTCATGGCGTTGGTTGGAATAACTAGTCTGTCATATACGCACTGATCTTTAATTTGATACATAAATGTGCTACTCCTAGATATTAGATATTTGTTATAAATATGGATAGGTGACATCTGAGCTCTGTGCACGCAATACTATTTGCTTCGGTTGGATTTGCTTCTATTTCATCATTGTTCCGTGCATGTTGTTCTCCTGTCATCGCTCCATGGGTAGGGTTTTGACAATTCAGTTTGCTTGATGGATGGCTCCTTGCGTGCTGTCAATCACCATTCATTGCTACCATTGTTTCACGTTCCACATGTCGTCGGGTTATTTTGTATCGGCTAATGTCTTTAGCCTACCTAAATTTAAAAAGGGGATATACAACCCTTAAAGGCAATCCTTCAGTTTTCAATTGTTTCTATTATGAACTCTTGACTTTATATAATAATAATGTTTAACCCATAATTTTTTCACTCCATGTAAGTAACACATTGTACTGCATTACCTATGGTTTTACTTCTTTGCTCTTCTTTTATTGAAGAATTTTAAACTCCGCTGATGATGAACCTATAGAGGTTCGAAACATGTCCGATCGATGGTCTTTTACCTTTTCACCAACATTTTACTAATCGATTGCAATATTAAATTGTGGAGACGACTTTGAGTTTTTCTACTTCGTAAAATATTTGACAGATTTTCTTTAGCAATTTCATAGGCTAGCCACTGTCCTTTTCTCGACAAAAGAAGTCGAGGACCGATAGTTATCAGATCAGAGCAGCAATTATGGCGCTGGAATTAGTGAAGAAACGTCTCAGAAACCTAACAAACCTAACAAAAATAATGAAGATCAGCCTGATGTGGGTCTCAAGACACCAGGTGACAGACAGACTAGCCAAGATAGGATCGGAAGAGATTACGATCAGTAAGGAACCATTCTTGGTAAAACCCAGAAGCATGTGTGTCTACAGCTACACAAGCAGTTCGTAGAAACATACCAAGACACATCATGCATGAGACAATTATTCTGTCACTCAACAGACAAGATCTCAGAGAAATGTCCTCTTTGAAAACACCATCCTGAATCCAGAGGAAAGTTCCGTTAGAGAAATCGCCATGCCCAGCTGAATACCAGATCATCTAAAACCAGACCACCTCTGCTAGTTTATTTTGTGTAAAATTTGAATTCTGAGTTGACACCTGTTTTATTTGCATGGTTTAATGACAATATAAAAAAAACAATCACTCCATATAGGAGCATAGTGGTGCCATTTCTGTGAATTTACAGAGTGTTCAAGCCATTCTCGTAAGTATTCCTTTGGAAACTATCTTGAAGACTTGAACGTTGATGTTTTTGAAGAATACTTCCTGCAAATATATCTTATTCCTGTTAGGTTAAGGAATTATTTATAAACAAATAGACAAGTTTACTTTTAAAAAAATATTTATTACCCTTTTATTGTTAAGACAAAATTATGTTTTAAAAAAACCTTAAATACATTTTTTTTATTGTATAAAATTGTTTTTTTTTATATTTCGTTTGTTAAAATAATTAATTAGGAAATTGTTTTCTCTTTTGAAATTTTAATTGGCATTTCCCTATAGGTTAACGGAAAAAATATTTTTTTATCAATTTGTTATAAACAATTTGTGACCCTCGGTTTTTTTCCTGGAAGTAAAAAAAATTACAAAAACAACTATATATGACAAAGTACTGAAACAAATTGTCTCTTCTTCTTTTTTATAACATTTTTAAATATCACACGATACCGAAATCAAAGTGGCCTCTTGATTTTTCAAGTAATAGATATAACTTTTAAATTATAAGAGATACGATAATGGACATTCAGGACATTTTTGTAAAGGATTAATCGATCTTTGAAATGGATCAAAATACAAGTTTGTAACTATTGCTAATCAGCTGTTACATGCATTTGTTTATAAAAATTCGTTTAATGATAAAATATGTGCCAAATCATACCATATCTCTTATAGTTTAAATTATAAACATATTTTAATTAATATTCATCTAACTCGAGTTCCGTTATATACGATATTTCATTTTATATTACAGCACTCATTGTTTATTTAAAAAAACATCGATTTTTTAATCTAATTAGGGAATTTTACTCGAATTTTTCACGGCTGTATCTTCTAAATTTTTAAATTTACTTATATTTTTATACTTTTCATCATAATAAAATAGTAGAATATATAGCAGATATTTCATCACTGAACAATTGTCTGGTTCACCGCTGTATTTTCATTTTTTAACAAGTTATAAGTAAAAAAAGTACAAAAATGTAAAAAACGGATTTCTATAAACAAATGCATGTAACAGCTGATTAGCAATATTTACAAACTGGGATTTTTATCAATTTTGATCTATCCTTTATAAAGATGTCCTGAATGTCCATTATCGTATCTCTTATATCTATTTGTTACTTGAAAAAATAAGAGGCCACTTTGATTCCGGTATCGTGTAATATTTAAATGTTATAAAAAGTTAAAGATAATTTTTTCCAGTACTTTGTTATATAAGGCTATTTTTGTAATTTATTTTTACTTTCAGGAAAAAAACTAACCGAGGGTCACAAATTGTTTATAACAAATTGTTAAATTAATAAGCAATTAGATTATTGATAAAAAAAATTTGTTAACCCATACAGAAATGCCAATTATGATTTTAAAGAGGAAAAAATTTCTCAATTTATTATTTAAACAAACGAAATATAAAAAAAACGATTATAAACAAT
Organism: Gonioctena quinquepunctata; assembly: GCA_018342105.1. Lineage (NCBI taxonomy): Eukaryota > Metazoa > Arthropoda > Insecta > Coleoptera > Chrysomelidae > Gonioctena > Gonioctena quinquepunctata. The sequence continues at coordinate 37,142 of JAFIRS010001025.1, read as the reverse complement.
TAAAAAATGTTTTAACATTTTTTTTATATTTCATTTTTTGTTCATTTGAAAAAACTATAACGAACAAAATATAAAAATGTAGTAAACGTTCATCTCGTGATCTTGTTAAGTATGTATATAAGAAGGGTTCCAAGAAGCGAAAAATTCATAGGTCAATTATTTAAACTTTTATGTCGACTTCTGTAAAAACAGAGATTGGATAAAAATTAGTTAATTAACAATCGTATAACTTTTTGAAAAATCGACTTAATTTTTTTTTCAACGGGGCTTTAATCTCTCAAGTGTTCTGATGACACCATAATTTTTTCAACTTTTCAATTAATATTTAATACTATAAAAACTTATTTTGTGTGATATATTGTCTCCAGCGGTGTTGCTCTCTTGCAGTGATAATGCCAGCTACCACTCAAGAAAATCCGAAAAAATACCAACATCTTCTTGCAAAAAAATGGCATCATTCATTGGCTTAATTTAAATAAGAAGCCATTTCACAAAGAGATGCTGAAAAAAGAGCCACTGGAGATTGTAAAGTTGAATAAACCTCATTGTACGAAATTCGTTGTTGGCCAAAATTGCTTCAAAATGGAATATAACGGTATTTCGCCTTCCGCCATATCACTGTGAATCAAACCCCATAGAAACTTTTGAGATAAGAGACGTTGAAACCTCTTGCAAGAGGGAATAAAGACACTGGATTGCGTCGAATTATTAAAAGTATTCTTCACTGCCCAACATTATTGGAAAAGTTTAATATTTGCATTCCCAGAATCTCTTCCAGACACCCGAGTACTTTTAATATAAATACATCTCGCACAAATGTTCTGGAAAATTCTCCGCTCCATACCATGTGTAAAGTGACAAATTCTATTAGCGATGATCTAGATGTATTTAGTTGCAAGTTGTCAGATATAAAATCCCACTTTCTACATAATCATTTTGTTACCTCTTATGAAATAAAATGTATGTGCTTAATATTCATACAAAATTCTGTATGTATTCATTATATTCTGTTAATTCCTGCTCTTTGGGTCTGTCCTGTAGAGTATTGTATTACAAATAAATAAATAAACATGTTATAAGAATAGTAGAAATAATGTGGGAAGGTGATAACATGCCAGAAAACACTGTAGAGCCCCTTATTATTTCTCTGGACCCCAACGACGATAGTTCATCGGACTACTCGGAATATGACGGCTAAAATTTAAAAATGAAGTGGTATTGTAAATAATAGTTTTTTTTATAAATATTAATATTTATTCCAATTTATCTGTTTTCATATTATTATTATTTTTAAATGAGTTTTTATCTACTTAATATTAGAATAATTAATATCTCAATTATCTGCCTATCTCTATAATCATAATAATGAATAATTATTATTATAATACTTATTATTCTAATAAACTACCTGTAGTTACGCCGATGCTTACATAAATTTCATTCACAAAACTCATCTTTCTTTTGTTATGCAAATTAAGGTGACCCTAATTTAGGACCCATTCGGGGAGTGTACGTCTTGAATAACTGAAATAGGGAAAGGGGAACATTCTCAATTGAATATTGAATAGAAGTATTTTCCTGTTAATTTTCAAAAACTATCATTGCCATGTTACAATACAACCTTTAAGTTGTTCGCCCTGTTTAATGGGTTCTGTCATTGCAAATTTACATTTTATCACTCTCTCACATCAGGAAACAGAGTATAGGATGATAAGATCCCTGATAGAGATACCAGCAATTTGTCCACTACCATTTCTCACAGTTATGTAGATGGTATCCCGCTCAATCTAACCATGAAAACAAATGGTTTCCATTCAAAATAATAAAATTGGTACCGACTTTCGGTATATCTAGAGAACTATAAATATTTCAGACAGATCGTGAATGATCAATTATGGCTGCGTGCCAAACTTCAAGTTTTTAATCCATCTGCAAGTTCTAATACACGCCTACGCAAATCATCTATATTTAAGAGGATAATAGAGAAAATTATTTGTTTTCCTCGCATTTCTTTATAGTGATCAATTATGTGTTTACTGGTGAGTGGAGAATGTATGAAAATAAAACATACAACTCGGAAATAACAATCAATTAAATCAAGGTCGAAAACAAATTATTGGACGATAATCTTAGCTTGTAATTATTATATTGTAGAAATTATGGAAAGTATGGTATACCTTTGCCACAGATTTAAGAGACTTATTATAAATGCTTATCCCATTATCTAATAATGGCCTATTGTTCGTGGTGTGCTATACAATAAGAAAGGGTCTAGGGACTCCAGGTACAGATTTAAAAATAAGTAAATAACCTCGTATTTTACACTTTGATGTACGAATTAAAATATGTCAACATAATTTGATAATTATGACTAATTTGATTGATTTTTAACCTCTTTTTATTGGGTTTAGATTATGTTATTAACAAATTTTACTTGAAATAATCAAGACATGCCCAAGTTTCCATGCCGATTTGTGGTTCTAAAATTAAGTAAGCAGTTTGTATTTATTTGGATTTGAGTAGGAAAGTTCTATTATAGCTGTTTTATAATGTTTTCTTGAAAGAATAGTATCCGTAAGTTTGTTCCCCTTTATGTGATCATATACAACAAAACAGTTGAAAAATATCGACATACCAATCATCTATTCACACTCTTTCAGAAATGTTCTAAGTTTATAATTGTGAAGCAAAATCACCTCCGTACTGACTATTTGGTTGAAAAATAATTATAATTCTATACACTTTTCTGCTGTGACCATGACAAAATTATCAAACAAAATTCTGTCTCTTTCCATAACTTCGATATTTTCAGATATGCAATTATAGTCTAGTTAACAAGTGCTTTTGAGGTCAAAATTTTTTCGCATTCTCCGAAAATTATGAATGAGGTGTTATTCGAATCGGAATGGCATGTAGATATTTTTTGAGAAAATGCTAAGGCCGCTCGCAAAAATTGCAATAGTTATAAAAAATTGAGTGAAAAAAAGGGGGGTTTGGTTTTTCGCCAATATCTCAAAAACTATTCGAGATAATTCAAATTTGAAAAAAGTTGCGAAAAGAAGAGAAAATTTTCCCAGAGGGTTGAAAATACGCCCGAAAACGGGTACTCCGGCTTGCGCAAGCCACGTCCCCTTCGGACCTTTAATGAATAAATATTATTTAAACTTAATAAATATGAAAATTGAAACAAATTCAGGCGCCTGCAGGATAGATCAATGAACAATAATCCGTGGTTCAAAAATCTTTATCACGATTTTTCAATAAGTTATCCATTAGTTAATTAACAATTTTTTGTAGCACGAACATTAACATTGCAAGTGCGATAATTGTTAAACTATTAATCTGAGAATTTGTTTGAAGGTTCTAGACGATGTGGTAACTTGATAACTATCGTTTCGGACGTCTCAATGTATTTAAATGATTTCCACGACATTCCGAATGCTTGTATCTGCAATCGTCTTCAGGTGAATACTGACAAGTTTAGGTGCTACTTACCAATTTATATGACTGTCGGCGCAATGATGCGTGCAATCCCGCCATGTGCAGCGGTGCGTGTAATTTCGCGCGGTGTGGTGGTGCGTGAAGTTTCGCACCTCTGCAGCCCGCCAGAAAGAGCAATCAGGGGTTTCCATACGTTCTTGATCTCAACGCTTGGTTGACTAAAGGCGTTATTGGCTTCGATGTAGGCGGCCTCTTTGAACTTTCGTTTGAACCAACGCTCCTCTCTATGTAGAACACTTGCGTCGTCCCATAGAACTCGATGGTGCTCAGTCCAGGCGTGGTCAGCGATTCCCGATTTTGATGTTTCTCCACGTTGAGTCCATTTCTTGTGCTCATCCAATCTTACCGATAACGGTCTCTTTGTCTCCCCAATGTAGGAATCTCCGCATTCACATGGAACTTCATAAATGCAATTCTTACTGATTTCAGTTTTGTTGTCAGGTTTGGTCTTGGTCAGGAAACTCCGTAAAGTACTGCCGGATTGGAAGCAGCTCTTGATGTTGAACTTGTTTCCGATCCTTCTGATCTTCTCATAGACACCTCTGATGTACGGAAGGCAGATCACTGTGCTTTGTTGTTGCTCTTCAGATTTCTTCGTTCTCCGGAGGAATCTCTCAGTATCATCAAGATCAGTATCATCAAGAGAAAACTCGAAGAGAATGACCAGCTGCACGAGAGGACTGACCTTCCTACCCACGCAATATTGGAATTACTGCAGTGCTGCCTACAGAACTCATATTTCCAGGAAAAGGACCGATTCTTCTCTCAAGTCGACGGACTCCCGATGGGATCTTCTCTTTCTCCAATGATCGCCAACATAAACATGGAGTGGTTCGAGGAATTGGCTATACGGGAGGCAGAATACAAACCAAAGCTGTGGTTGAGGTACGTGGATGACACCTTCATTGTATGGAATCACGGAGACGAACATCTCCAGGGTTTCTTCTCAGGAATTAACAGAATCAGGGATTCGATCAAGTTCACGATGGAGATGGAAACCAACAGTGCCTTACCCTTCCTCGATGTGAACGTTGAGAGAATAAGCAATGAAATTCGCACCTCCGTCTACAGAAAGAAGACACATACGGGGCAGTACCTCAGTTACAGCTCCAACCACCCGAGTTCGACGAAGAGAGGGATCGTGAGAACATTGGTGGAGAGAGCGACGCACATATGCAACGACGTGGAGTCACTAGATGCAGAATTAAACCACATCAGAGAGGACCTCCACCGGAATGGATATCCCAAGAAACTCCTAGAAGAAGTATTGAAATAACTCCGGAGATCGAAGACATCTGAAGAGCAACAACAAAGCACAGTGATCTGCCTTCCGTACATCAGAGGTGTCTCCGAGAAGATCAGAAGGATCAGAAACAAGTTCAACATCAAGAGCTGCTTCCAATCCGGCAGTACTTTACGGAGTTTCCTGACCAAGACCAAACCTGACAGCAAAAATGAAATCAGTAAGAATTGCATTTATGAAGTTCCATGTGAATGCGGAGATTCCTACATTGGAGAGACAAAGAGACCGTTATCGGTAAGATTGGATGAGCACAAGAAATGGACTCAACGTGGGGAAACATCAAAATCGGGAATCGCTGACCACGCCTGGACTGAGCACCATCGAGTTCTATGGGACGACGCAAGTGTTCTACATAGAGAGGAGCATTGGTTCAAACGAAAGTTCAAAGAGGCCGCCTACATCGAAGCCAATAACGCCTTCAGTCAACCAAGCGTTGAGATCAAGAACGTATGGAAACCCCTGATTGCTCTTTCTGGCGGGCTGCAGAGGCGCGAAACTTCACGCACCACCACACCGCGCGAAATTACACGCACCGCTGCACATGGCGGGATTGCACGCATCATTGCGCTGACAGTAATATAAATTGGTAAGTAGCACCTAAACTTGTCAGTATTCACCTGAAGACGATTGCAGATACAAGCATTCGAAACGTCGTGGAAACCTTTTAAATACATTTAGACGATGGACGTCCGAAACGATATTAATCTGATAATGTTTTCCTTTCGTGAAGCTATTGTTCAAGGGTCTAAGAATAGATTCCCGTTGGAAAAATTGTTAATTTTCGTTTTGTTATTAACAATTTACTAAGGTGAAAAATTATAAAGCTTCATTAAACATTGAAAAAATTTTTTAATATTATTATTGATCCGTTTTCTTTGATCAGAAGCTACTAAAAAATGATTTTTAATAATTTTTATCTCATATTGTTTAAAAAATTGTTATAAACAAATGCGTTGTTTATGAGATAATTAAAAAAAAACATTCTTATAACATAATCTTTGATGATAATTATGATTTTTAAAAAACCTTTTTAAAAAAAAATTATTGCTTAAAAACGCATTTGTTAAAAAAAATTTTTTTAAAAGGAACTTTTTTTGTTTTTTAAATAATTTATTTGGTTTCGTATAAAAAAAATTTTTTATTTAAAATATTTTTATTTAAAAAATTTTTAAAAAAATAATTATCTCTTTGTATATTTTTTTCTTTTTCTACTTAAAAAAACAAAAACAACCATGTATTATTTTTAGAAAAAAAATATTTATATTTTTTATTGAACTTTCAATTTTCTGTTCTCTTTCATTTCACCACTCTGACCTGGTTTTTTATGTTTATTTTATTATAACTTTCAACTAATGGAGAACAAGGAAAAAATTTAGACTTATTATTCTTTATTGATTAAACAACAAATGCTTTTTTCTTTTATTTTAATATTTAAAACAATATAACTATGACCATACAACTTATGTAACTTTTTATCGTATATTTATCAAAAATTTTAGCTTATAAATTTTAGTTTTGCTCGGTTATTTTTTTAATTATGAATAAAAATAAGTTTGAGAAAAAAATGTTCTCAAAGTTTATTAGCCTAAGCATCTTAGTAACTGAAAAATAATTAGAAATGTTATTTAATTCAAGTAAGTTTATTTATAAAATATTGTTTACAAATATAAGGTATTTTTTTAATTGGTGGCTTTTTTTGTTGGTGGCTCATAGTCTTCAGCATCATCCCCTTGATTTGTTTCAAAATTATCTTCATTTTCTTCACCCCCTAATGAAGTTTCGACAAGCCCTGAAACAAACAGTGAATATTCTTCACCAGCGGTATTGTCATTATGCCCGTCGTTGGATTTCTCATTGTCTTTTTATGGTCATAGTTAAATTAGTTTATAAGATATTTGGACATAAAAATAGATTTTTTTTTCTGAAAGATTATTTTTATAAACAAATGGTATAAATTAAATAAATAATTGAGTGAGAGCTTCAAATTTTGGCTTAATTTGTTGTTTAATTAAAAAAGAATTAAGTCTGAAATTTTTTCCTTGTATCTTCATTAGTTAAAAAGTTATAATAAAATTAAACATAAAAAACAAGGTCAGAGTGGTGCAAAGAAAGAGAACAGAAAATTGAAAGTTCAATAAAAAATATAAATATGTTTTTTTTCTAAAAATAATACATGGCTGTTTTTGTTTTTTTAAGTAAAAAAAGAAAAAAAAATACAAAGAGATAATTCATTTGTTTATAACACATTGTTTATTAAATAAACAATGAAAATTTGAATAATCTTTTTTTTTAATATCGAAGACCAAGATAAATAATGATTAAAAAAAAATGGTTCCTTAGTTTTTATAACAAGTGGTAAAAAATAATTGTTATTTCACAAATGCGTTTTTAAGCAATAATTTTTTTTTAAGAAACGGTTTTTTTTTATCATAATTATTATCAAAGATTTGTTATGAAATTTTTTTTTAATTATCTCATAAACAACGCATTTGTTTATAACAATTTTTTAACAATGGGAGATAAAAATTATTAAAAATCATTTTTAAGTAGCTTCTGATCATAAGAAAACGGATCAATAATAATATTGGAAAAAATTTTTTTTTCAATGTTTCAAATTCGAATTATTTCGAATAGTTTTCGAGATATTGGCGAAAAACCAAACCCCCCTTTTTTTTCACTTAATTGTTTATAACTATTGCAATTTTTGCGAGCGGCCTTAGCAGTTTCTCAAAAAATATCTACAAGCCATTCCGAATCGAATGACACCTCAATCATAATTTTCGGAGAATGCGAAAAAAAATTTACCTCAAAAGCACTTGTTAACTAGACTATTACAGTAATTCGACATCTCCCTATTAGCACAAAGCATTTGCATACAATAAAAATGATAGATAAGTAAATGAATATAATGGAGCGAATTACAATAACTGTTATAATTCAAACTTGATAAACGATATTCATTCAAAAAAAAACTATATTAAAAAGTTAAACATGATAAGAATATCGCATACATGCTGATAATAATGTGTGTGAATTCATCAAAATCAACAAAGATAACACTGGAGTGGATAAATCAGCTTTGATTTGATATAGGTCAAAGGGGAAGAACGTTCGGAAATCGAATATACGAACATAGAAACGGTTTAAAAAAAGCTGAAATGATTGCAACTTTAAATATTCACCACTTTGCTAGAAACCATCATATGGGTCTTGCGTCCGTTCTGAATTAAAATACAAGGTGTAACAGCGATACGTGGGTGTAGACGACAGCTGCTTCCCTATTTGAGATAGAAAGAAATGTCTCAAATAAAAGTGTAGAGCGCAATAAAAGCTATGTTCCAGTAATAACTACCGACATACATACCGTTAAATATGTGATTTACCAAAGTTATGGTTTTTTGAATGAAACCCCCTATATATTTTCACTCGATTGAATTCCTTTGGAAGAGTGTTTACCAAAAATATAAGGTCTTAGGGGTTTGCATAGTATTTCTAATCCCAATTGGACAGACATAAAAAGTTTCGAGAAGGAATTCTCTTCCACACGACTGAACTTTTTTATGATTGTACCAGGAACGCTTTGAAAGTAAACACACTGGTAGTTTATAAATTTCCCATTTGCCGGGCAGTGCATATGAATACTCCTCGTAGTGCTCTTATTTTTATTGTCGGTCCAATTGGGATTAGAATAACTATACCAGGCGGTTCGGAAGTTATGGTGGGATTGGTTGGTCACAAAATGGATTCATTCAACACCAAATATCTCAAACTCAATAATTTGGAATAAGAAAATTTTTCCAACACATATCCTCGAAAATGGGGTATTTTCATTTACTAGTCATCATTTTACCGAATTGTGCTTTTCCCTTACAGGGGCAACAAACATTCGGAATCACTTTTTCTCAGTTTTTTTCAAATGAAAAACTCTGTAAATACGGCCATACGAGAATAGTCCACGCTTTGAGCTTGCAGAAAATGTAGGGTTTGCCTACTTGATTTCCATCAGAAATGTATCAAATTCTTAAGGAAAATATGAAAATGTCATCATAACACCAAGAACTATTTTTTTATTCAATGCTGGACAAAAGAGGTAACAAACTAAACTTAAAACAATTCAAAAAGGCGTCGAAATCTTTCGGGTCATACATTCCATATCAAAGTGCATACATTCTACTGGCTAAAAGCAGCTTCTGTAACATCTACCCGGAATGTAAATCATATTAACATTCACATCAAATCACCCATGGAACATTTGAATATTATAGGAAATGTCAACAAACTAAACATTTAATTATCGATGAGATGAAAGGGAGGAATATCGAGGGGACTATTAAAAACAAAATGGAAGAAATTTAATGGACATAGCCCTCAAAGAAAAGTGTTAACCGTAGACACGTGTTTCGGGCTTTCGGCCCTCATCAGTACGGTGAAGAAGTGCAAGGATGAACAACACTTGGTAGTAAACGACAAATCAACCGAGTCAACAATCAGAAGCCTGCCACACATTTGTGGTTTCGGTTAGCAGACCCTGCATTCCAGGGCAACAACCAACGTTACCACGGAGGCAGCTATAGCTACCTGCTATAGCTGGTACTGGATTATAAAGATGAAAGGGAGGAATATCGAGGGGACTGTTAAAAACAACAACAACAACACCAGTTGAATGGATGATGTTCACTAAGAATATGTGTTAACAAAGTTGCATCATAAATATAATTATTATCGAACATGGGGCGAAAACGATTATAAAAATGGGCAATTGATATAGATTTCAGATTACAGCACTCATGTAATTGCAAACCACCATATTCTAATATACAGTGCTTCTCAAAAAATTAAACTTCCCTACTAGTGATGATAGATGACGAAATCGTCAAAGATGACGTCACAAGGCCGTTGTGACCAATAATTTTAAATGGAACCCTACGGCAAGCGACACCTCTTTTAAAAGGTATCGAAAAAACCTAAACCTATTCAATGATACCAATTTTGTTTGTGTTTATGGCAGTTTTAATGGCTCATTAGTAAACATTAAAATTTAAATTCCATTCAGTATGATATTAATTACAGATTTAAGAATCAGTATCTACTCAAAGAAATTGCTCGAAGTGACCTCCATTTACTTCCTGACAGTGAAATATCCTATTTTTAAACTTTTCTCGTACTTTTGCAAATGTGTCTGCGGAAACAGCCTCACATTCTGCAACAATACCTTGTTTTAAAACGTCAATATTGTCAGGTTCAGTGGCGTAAACCTTCGATTTGAGGTTCCTCAACAGAAAAAAAACCAAAGGTGTGAGGTCCGGTGATCGAGCTGGCCATTCCATTGAACCTCGTCGTCCAATCCATCTACCACGATACTCCTCATCCAAATGCCGTCTTACTGCACCGTAATAGTGTGGAGGAGCACCATCCTGTTGGAATGTTATTTCCAAATTGCCGAATTCATCTGGATTATCTTCCAAAATTTCAAGGATTAACGGTTCTATTGCGTTTTGCAACAGCTCCAGATAAACCTCACCAGTTGAATTAGTATTTGAATAAAAAGAGGCCCAACGATGTGGTTTCCCAGGATACCTGCCCAAACATTCACCTTCTGGGGAAATTGGGTATGTGTATCACGAAACAGGCATCGTGGTAGATACACATACAACCTTTAATATTCAGTTTCCGAATTTCACTTTTTTATGTATAATCGTTCCAAAAATAAGAGGGGGGAGGGGACTTTTGAGAAGCCCTGTATAAAATTCTCGTGAAACGGTGTTTGTAATTAAACTCCTCCGAAATGGCTCGACCGCTTCTCATGAAATTTTGTGTGCGAATCAGACAACATCTATTTTTCATCCCCCTAAATGTTAAGGCCCTTAATTTTTTATTTTATTTTTTGGATAAAAATCTTTTTTTTTCATTTTTTTATGATACAGCATTCAAAAATACATACAATCCTAAATTTTCACCCTCCTACGATCAACCCCTATTTTTCCATCGCGGTTTTTATTTTTTTTCATTTTATCCACAGATCCTCAATAGGGTTGCAAGATGGCAATCGAATATAATAATTGTAGTACGATAAATTGAGAACGGGATAACGGGATAGAGAAAAAACGGGATAACAGGACAACGGGATAACGGGAATAACGGGATAACGAAAAAACGAGAAAACGGGATGAAAGGATAAGGTGATAAGGGGAAAACGGGATAACGGGATAATGAAAAAATGGGATAACAGGAAAACGGGATAACGGGAATAACGGGATAACGGGATAATGGGATGATAGGATAAGGGGATAACGGGATAAAGAAAAAACGGGATAACAGGAAAACGGGATAACGGGACAACAGGAAGCGAAAGGAGTCAAAAGCATAGTCTAGATGGAACAACATAAAGGAAAACATAGAAAACAAGAAATTCTACGCGGACGAGAGTTTTCGGGAAAAACATTTTAGGGAACATAGAAATGTGGACAGGACAACGTCTGTCGGGTCAGCTAGTTTGAAAATATAAATTTCGTGCTTCGCACCGGTTTGAGCTGGCATATGGTCTGTCAGTGAGTAGATATGTTTGGACAGGACGATATCAAAGTTCATATTCTCAATGGGTGCACAATAACAAGGATATGCAATTACGTAGGTGATAACAATGAGAACTCGTAAGTATTACTGCACCTAAACACAGGTGAATTTAGATGCTCCAGATGAAAAAAATAAACTTCTGCTACACGTTATACAGGAATGTACTGAAAATGACATGACATTAAATCGATGAGATTACTGACTGTTTTGAACATGAACGTTGCATAAGCCATTTCACTGCGGATTTCTAAAGTCGATAAATTCAATTGCTTCCCAGTCGTTTGTATGAGGGAATCCTTTGTATTTTTCATTGGTAAACTGTAAGCTCTGATAATACAATGGAAGGTTTGAGTAACAAAAATAATACTTCTGCATTAACAGGTATAGTTTTCCCAATATCAATTGCAGAAGCATAAAAAAGTCTTGCGGCGAAATCGTGTGAACAGCAGTGGCGGAGATAACTAATTCTATTTAGATATTTCAATATCCTAAAACGTATTTCGATCACAGACCACAGACGCTACTGGTTTTTAATCTTTCAGAGCTATTAAAACACAAATATAACGCGTGATTTATGACCTCCCATCGTATGGGCACACCTGCAAGCATTGATGTCCGACTTGATTGGCCCAGACGAATCGGTTGTAGAACAGACAGCAGTCACTCAAGTCCACGTTGACCAGCGGGCTCTTTGTGCCGACGGAGACTGTATACAAGTAGTACAGATTATTTTTCGTTCCGTTTCTTCGCATATACGCTCGTGTTAGCGAAGTGAGTTTCTATTTGCTCCCTATAGAAACAGCTTCTGCAATTGATATTGGATGGACTATACACTAGAAGAGGCTAAGAGTGTCAGTTGGAGTTATTACTTGTAAAATCCCGATGCCGTCACCGCTACGAAACTAAAACACTTTTTCCATCAAACGACGTAACCAAAGAAATGTGAAAGCACTTAAAGAGGTAATTTCAGCATGTTACTCAGAAATAATTGGAACCTGCAAGCCGTCAATTTTGTGGTCATGACATGCGATATTGAAAATGGCAAATGAAATATATGTACGTTTGACGACGATGTGTGAGGCAAAAACAATGGTTTCACAGGGATCACGTGTCGTTTTCTTTACTTTTTATTCAATGTCCGGCTAGTTTTGCTACCAGGGACGCCGATACACCCTTTCTCCCCAAATACTCAGAGCCGCGGGTCTAAAACCGCGATGAGAAGCTATACGTCTTCCCTTTGGCGATATGAAAGTCCATCCCTCGAAAACCCCAAATTCCAAATATTTTTGAAATCGGGCAGGGCCCACTCCACCTATATGAAGTTAGCGAGACAACTCCGAAAAAGTTGATGACAGATTATTCCATAATTTGCCGCCTTTTTGTCGCTAATTAGTTGCGAAGAAAAAAAAATTGTCGCTCTTTTTTTTTAATATGTGAAGTTGTTTCGCTAACTTCATATGAAGTTAGCGAAACAACTTCCGTAATTTCAATTTTTTCACAGTTTCGAAGTATCCATAATTTGCCGCCTTTTTGTCGCTAATTAGTTGCGAAAAAAAAAATTGTCGCTCTATTTATAAAAAAAAATATACGCTAACTTCATATGAAGTTAGCGAAACAACTTCTGTAATATCTATCTTTTCTCAGTTCTGAAGTATCCAGAATCTGGCAGTTTTTTGTCGCTAATTAGTTGCGGAGAGAAAAAACTATTTTCTCAAAAATTATACGATGTTTCAACAACTCCCGTTATTTTTATCTTTTCTCACTTTTTAGGCACAAATTGGTGCTTTTTTTTTCGATAATTAGTTGTGGAAAGAAAATATTCGTCTATCCTTTCTTTCAAAAATTTGCAATGTTTTGATAATCTTTTATGAAGTTAGCGGGACAACTTCCGTCTTTTTTTATTATTTTAAACGGTCTTATTCAGCTTACAGTTTTGTTTAATTGTGTGGGTTGAATCTAGTAATTGAAATTGTATTCCTTTCCTGTTGAGCTATTAATCTGAAATTTGGTACACACCTTTAGTGCTGATGACAATACAATTATGTATATTCAGTATCATTGTAAATCCAAGATGGCCGTCTCCACAAAATGGCGGATGACATATGGGTATCAAATGAAAGGACTGAACCAGTACAAAGATAGTACTCCGTGAAAAAATTTCAAATCGAAGATGGTCGCCACCATAAAATGGCAGATTTCTTTGTTTTCCAATCCCCTCAATATGGGTATCAAATGAAAAAAAAAATGTCTCGAAACCATACTGAAACAGGGAGAAGAATTATTGTGTGGGGTATATGAAGTATTCGAAATGGAAAAAGTGGTTCCTAGAAATTGATTATATAGCAATTTTTTTTTCATTTATTCAATAATTTATGATTTATCGAGTTTTACCATTGTAGATATGAGCATAACTTTTTCATACTTTTCAGTCACGATAGATATAAATATAAACATAGCATTGATGCTCGTTTTTGATTTCTCACAGTGTCGACAATTGGTCCTCATATATGTCGGCGATTGGTTATTCATATTTTTCAGGTGTCGAAAATTGGGGCATCTGATATGCGTTTTCATTTATTTCATTTGAATTTTTTCACCGTGTTTTTCTTGTCTGTTTATTGAAATAGAAGTTACAAAGATTCAGAAACTGAATATCGCAACCACGTAAAAATTCCCCTTGAGTTCGAAAAGTATTCGTCATTTTCACGAATACCCTATTGTATGGATATTTATGACCAACCTGTAATTAGTGGGAAATTTGAAACTTTGATTATGTTGAGTTTTGTTCATATTGTGGGAATTTTGGGGAAGAAGTTTTAGTTTCAAAATGTTATTGTAAATATTTCTCAAATTATTCAGGTCTGTATTTTTGTTTATACTGTTGGTATCATTCTTGATGGAAAACATTTCTTTAAATAACCTTCTATGTAAGTTATTCTCTTTGCAAAGTACTTCAAAATGGTTGTAATCCAAAATGTGCTTACTGGAGATGACATTCTCAGCCAGTGCCCAAGTTAATTTCTTTGTATTGCAATCACTTTTATGGGACGTTAGGCGTCCAGACAAAGTTCTTGATGTTTGTCCAATATATGCTTTGTCACAAGTCTGACAGGGAATTTTGTAAACGACATTTGATTTTTCCATCCTTTTCCAAGGTTTCAATTGGTAAGTTTCAGAGGGGAGACTATTAGTAGTAGTGACGATGCATTGGGCAATTTTGATATTCTCATTTTTTAAGACATTTATAAGCTTTAACGATTGGGAGGCTTTTGGTTGGGAGGAAGAAAAGTAAAATAAAATCACAAAGGGGGAAAATTGGATTACCAAAATAGAAATTACGGAAGTTTTTTGTAACCTAATGAAGTTGCCAAACATGCATATTTTTATTTAAAAAAAACAATATTTTTTTTCCGCAACTAATTAGCGACAAAAAGGCGGCAAATTATGGATACTTCGGAACTGTGAAAAAATATAAATTACGGAAGTTGTTTCGCTAACTTCATATGAAGTTAGCGAAACATCGCATATAAAAAAAAAGAGCAACAATTTTTTTTTCTCCGCAACTAATTAGCGACAAGAAACCGGCAGATTCTGGATACTCAGAACTGAGAAAAGATAGAAATTACGGAAGTTGTTTCGCTAACTTCATATGAAGTTAGCGAAACATCGCATATTAAAAAAAAAAGATCAACAATTTTTTTTTCTCCGCAACTAATTAGCGACAAAAAGGCGGCAAATTATGGAATAATCTGTTATCAATTTTTTCGGAGTTGTCTCGCTAACTTCATATAGGTGCCCACTCCAGTACGAAGGGAAAATGTCTATCGACTTTTACGACGATTTCTATATGTCTTCCGTTATGATAATTTCGTTTAGAAAGTGATAAAGCGGAAGACGATTTGGTTGAGGCGCAATACTCAAAACCTATTTTTGAAAATTTTGGGCTCTAAAATGGATTATCGCAAAAATTCGATGTCCCCTATATGCTTAATTTTGTGTTCCTTTACTTTGTTAAACAAAGACAGGAATCATTTCTATAATTAGAATGCATTTTTTTAACTTTTGTTTAATTAAAAAACAAAATAGTATCGTAAAAATACCGTGAGATTTAAAAACAATTTATATCTAGTTGCCTGGTTTCATTAGTTTGACGTTCCTCGTTAATTGTTTAGACTTGTCAGTTTGCACTGATAGCATTGTTAGTTTTTTAAGTTATCATGATTTCTGATTCGGAAAGTGATTTAGATTTTCCAAATACTCCACCAGAAATAGCAAATCAAGCTGAGGAAACCTCTTTGGATTTACTACCAGTAAAATCTAAAAAGAGATATGAAGAAATATATGCAAAATTCATGGAATGGAGAGTTGATAATCACGTAAAACTGTGCTGCTTGCGTATTTTGTATGGTTGTCAAAAAAATTTGAGTCATCGACGCTATGGTCTATGTATTCGATGTTGAGAACCACTTTATCGATTAAAAGTAATATCGATATCAATAACGTTCTTTTTTTAAACGAAAATCTGATGGTTTTAAAAGTTAAAAGTCAAACATTTTTTCTTCCGATGAGATACACACTTTCTCAAAGAATGCACCCGACTCCAAATACTTAATGACTAAGGTAAGTTAATTACTTCTTAATGATATTCATATTAACGTTTGTAGGTAGCTGTAGGTAGAAATTTCGGGGCTTGTCGTTGCCATGAATTAATAGATTTGACAGTAAATGATATAAAAGATACCAGCAGTATACTTTTAGTTACAATACGTAATACAAAAACGAAAGTACCGCGTTCCTTCCACAGTTCTGGGTTACTCTTCGAGATTTCTAAAATATTTATGAACCTCCGTCCTCTAGATATGGACAAAATAAATTCAAGATTCTTTATCAACTACCAGAACGGAAAGTGTACTAGACAGGTTGTGGGAATAAATACATTCAGTAAATTTCCTATGCAAATAGCTCAATATTTAACCTTGCCTGAACCCCAAAAATATACTGGGCATTGTTTGCGTAGAACTTCCGCAACGCTATTAGTGGATGCAGGAGGTGATTTAACTTCAATTAAAAAAAGCATGGAGGCTGGAAATATAGTAACGTTGCGGAGGGATATGTTGATCAATCAGTTAGCACCAAAAATCAAATACAAACCAAAATTTTACAAACCATACAAAATACAACGCTATCCGATTACGGCGCTTCTTCATCTGGAGCACAGAACTCATAGAACTAGAAGGCTAATATAAGTGGAAGAAATTGATATGATTCATAACAGCATGTATAGATGGGACACAGGTAAGCATGCGCATATCATCAACAACATTGCCAGTTCATGTACTTGTATGAGAATCTAATATAATGACATTATGATGAAATGTATTACATTATATTCCCATTAAAAGAGCCGAAACTCATCAACTATCGATTACTCAGGATCATTCAGTTCTTTTGTTATATGTATTCAGAAGATAATATACAAGATAAGTGTAGCATATAACAACAGATTTAACCCTAATAAGAATTATGATTTCCTACAAACTCATTTGGCAACGCTGTTAACGTCAACAACTGTTATTTAGTCTGACGCCATTTTTCTTCAGAGCCGGTTTTGCGTTTGTTGTTGTTCATTTGTGTTCTTGCTTCAGTGTTTTTTAATTCCGTCCAATCCTATTATATACTCTTTGTGTTGTTTTCATTGTGTTATCGTGTAGTATTTAAGAGACAAGAAAGCATACGACCTTAGATATATTCAGACATAATCCCACGGATATTAGTTTCGCACTACCGCCCGCTCAAGCAGAGGTTCTTGATGATTTTTTTAATAAAATAACTAATAAAAACACTTTTCAAAGACAATCGTTTATTTAAGCCGTGTACTAAAACGTATAAAATAAGTTTAAGTCATCGCAGACAAATATTTAATTATTTTTTAAAGAATTTTTGGTTTCCAAAAGCTTGTCGCGCAAAGTTCATAAATGATTGGTTGATAAGTAACAACTTGTCAAAGTATTAATTTTATTACAATTCGCGCGACAAGCTTTTTGAAACCAAATAATTCAACAAAAAATAATTAAATCATTGTCAGTACACGGCTTATATAAAAACTTGTCTTTAAAAAGTTTTTTTATTACTTATTTTATTTTTTGCTTTTTAGTTAGTTCGCCTCAATCTGTTCATTTCTAGTAGAGCATCGTTATTACAAGGTCTTTTCCCTGTAAGTTTTGAGCTGAAAGAAATCATGATCTCCGACCCCAAAAACTTCCATACATCAATTTTGAATAGAATCTGGGACGCCTCCATCTTGGGGACGCCATCTTGAATTTATGAATTTAGACAAAAATTTCATAATCTCTGACCTCGACAACCCCCTTATACCAATTTTGAATCGAATCTGACCATTATCACAAAATTCGTCTACCATCTTGGAGCCGCAATCTTGAATTTTGACAAGAAATTCATTATCTCCGACCCCGAAAACCCCCACATACCAATTTTTGATCAAAGCGGACCATAATCACAAATATTGTCCGCCATCTTGAAGCCGCCATTTTGTTTTTTCTCTAACTGGAATTCCATAATGCATTGTCACCGGAATTATGAACACCTGCCAAATTTCAAACTAATCGGACGACTAGAAGTCTGTTAAAGTTCACTTGCAAGATTTGACCCGAACGAACTAACAAGTGAAACTAAATAAAAGCTTGTAACAAACGGATTCGCTTCACCAACGAAAAACTCAACATCTCTTTTCGATAGCCCAGTACAGGTTTCTCGATGGGCACCAACTTTTATCAAGGATAAATTTCATTGTTATATCATGGAAAACGTTTCCATTTGTTGCATAGTTTTTGGGACACGCTATATTCATAGCATTCACATTCAAATCCTCAAAATATTTTTATTTGTGCCAAAATTTCTTTTATCAATGATAACTTTCAAATTGTTTTTTAATTTAACTTCAAAACTGCAAGGGAGACGTCAATTGTGATTGTTATTCTGTCCCCATCATACCTACCCATTCACTTGAAATGAATAAAACCAAATTCTCTTTGAAATGAAATATTTTATCTTGTGAAATACTGCATATATTTAGTTCATGTCAAATAAATAATTCAGTGAAGTGAAGTATTCTTTTAACAAGTCTTTCTTCCCGAAACTTTACAGAGATTAGGTTCAGAAATTCCTCAAAATTTCAGTTGCACTCCACTATTCAATTCGAGCTCAAGCACCCATCTTTAGAAAGTTCTCACGTCAAAGTCAATATGTTTCAGTTAATAGAGTTCATACATTTCACTGAAACCGCCCCTGTCATGACAGCGGTGTTACTGCGCATGCTCATGTGTGTACCATGCAGTACAGTAGGGCTCGTTCCAGCAAAACGGTATTGGCCTTCTAGTTCTATGAGTTCTGTGATCTGGAGTGACATCAGTTAACAACATAACAGATGTGGCACCCGACTGGGGCATACACGATACACGACTCACACACGAATACCTCTTGAAAAATAGTGAAGTTCCAACTTGTGACGTATGCGGAACGAATATAACCGTGAAACATATCGTAATCGAGTGCATAAAATTTAAGAGAGAGAGACTAACCCATCAATTAGGACGAACAATGATTGATAATTTCAGTGACAGCAGCAAATCAAAACAATTATGTGCATTCCTCTCTGACATAAATATTATCAATGACATATAGACTGTAAAAACCATATAGTCGCTAATAATCTTGTAGATTGATGCGACTTTAAATATTGAATAAAAAAAAATAAAAAAAAGATGTTGCACCGTCACCTCAATACACAAAAATCTTGATTGTAATACTCCTATAATTTTGAATAATTGCTCGAATGTAACAATTAACCAATATTCAAATCATTAATGATGTTTAAAGAAATTCTGTTATTTTTAATTTAAAATAAAATATTTGTTCATCGTTCTTTTTTAGCATATTATTTTGATATAAACAGGGTTGTAGAAATAGTATAGTATTTCACTCGTCGAAAACATTTTTTGAAGCTCGTGAACATTACCAGCCTCGGCTGGTAAACTGTTCTCTGGCTTCAAAAAATGTTATTTTCGTTACACGTAAAACAATATACTATTTATTCTTTGAATGAAGGGAATTATTTTTTGCTTTTTTATTGCATTTTTATAAAAGCTTGACTGTAATTTTTTTTATATAATTTTTATATTCAGCAATGTACATTGCTGCGGATGAAATGCAACGTAAATTATGTTTTTTTTGCACAATCATTTTTCTCGCGGTTAGGGTAGGTTAGGTATATGAAATCGCGTAAATAATAACATAACCTTAAAATCTAGGTTCTAGTAGGCATCCAATTCAAGACCGAAAGATACTGCAAATTGTCACTTATAATCTCCCTAGAGCATGAATTATTGCCGAAAATTTTTTGAGGACATTAATTTTCTTTAAAAATTCATGTACGTGACAAATTTCCTGCAATTAATTCAAGCACGTGGAGGATTCGGTAAGAAATTTTTTTACCGGAATTATATTTAAATAGAAAACATTAAGAAAATATTTATTTTGACGTTATTCACAAATAAATAGAAGGCTGTGTGTAACGGGAGTTTTGGGGAAGATTTTTTTCTAATTTGCCCCGTTCCCTAGTAAAATAAAATATATAATATCAGATAAACTATTATGTTTTTTTGGTTTGGGAAATTTAATATTGACTAAAAATGAAAATAGATACGTTCGTATTGCCGAAGATATTTTTTGATTTTCCCCGTGCCCTAGTAATATAAAATATATAATATCACTACATTTTTATATAAAATTGATTGTTTTCATACAATTTTCTTACTGGGTTTCAGGGAAATGTCAATATCGATTAAAAATGAAAGTGGATGTTCGTATTGCGGGATATATTTTTTTTCCCGTGCCCTAGTAAAATAAAATTTATAATATCAGATACATTATTACATAAAAATAATTGATTTCATATAATTTTACTAGGTTTCAGGGAAATGTCAAGACTACAAACAAAGGTGATATACAGCAAAAAATATATAACTATACCTATACATAGGTATATACTTAAATATTTTTCATATTCTTTTAGGTTTAATTCTAAGAAAAATTAATATTAGCGGTAATAATTTGTTTTTCAAATAATTCAGGAAATCGGGATATTTCATTCTTTATTCTAAATATAATGTTGGCGTATGTTGCCGGTTAAAGAAAAAATTTGTAAAGTTAGCCATGGATTTGACATTCAGTACTCCTGTCAATCAATATTTTATTTGTGGCATTATAAGTTCCTCATAACATTGTATACAATCATAAGTTAGTAAAAAAATGATAATAAAATGAACTTTCAATCGTATGAATTGTGTTCCTTTTGCAAAGAATCACAGCACATTAAAATGTACCATAAAAATGTAAAATATCTAACATACCTAGTGGAAGAATCTGGATTAATTCCTGAGCAAGAAAACTTATTTAAAGAGATTGGCAACATTCTGCGTGATATTGTGCCTTCTTTTGGACACAAATCTAATACTAAAAGAAATAAACTGGTGTCTAAGTATTATTTATATTTTATGAAACACAGGCATATTTAAAAAAAAACACCGGTTCTGTGTTTTATTCACCACTTAGGAAGGAGGAGGAGGTAAAAGTGGAATTTTTGAAGAATTTAAAATTAATTAATGATATTATAGAATGTACACCTTAATAAATTGTTGTAATATTTCCAACTTATAAAGTAAGTAAATAGAAAATATTGTCAATATTATTTCAATATTATTTTTGTCTAATTATATGATAGCTGTCATGTGCCGGGAAATTTCCACTTATTAATTTTACGGCTACATGCTAATGTGGATGAAAAATTTTCAAAAAATTTGCTGGTTACCATAGTAACAATGTCGAAATAAAGCATCTGATTGATTGAAAATGACTGGTATAAAATTTTCACTAAGATTGATGAAAAATTAGAACCGATTCTAAACTCATCCATTAATTGGTCAAGTTCAAAATGCCAATTTTCTGTTTAAACCTAGCAATAAAATTCAAGGTCACAAAATTTACCAATTTATTGGATCGTGTAAATTCGCACTTATATTAGCCTTGAAGAGCCAATACATATTATTTTTTCACTCTCTAGAGGTTTCTTGTGTGGGTTTTTTTAAAGTTCTATATTTATTCAAGAGCTTCTTTTCCATGCACTAATATTGAAGTTGAAATGTCTAAGGATTAATGTAAAGTGAAGGTTATTAATCAGTAGGCATTCGAACTTCAATATTACTTAATTTTAGTGCCATTATGTTTAGTTTTGGCAATGCATCAAGATGGCAAAGTATCTTATCGAAAGGCATTACATATTTCTCTTACAGAAATGTTTTTCACTGTAAAGCACACTTTCGTTTGCCCTACTTTTCATCCCATTATTTTTTGGAGAGTAACACTCATTTCAGAGATGGCACACCACGCAATACTCACCGTGGAATGTTTCTGGAAGTTCTGGCACACCCTATAATCCAGTGAACAGATATTTAAAAAGGTCAGTAAATGCGCGGAAGTTAAAATGTTATCATCATCAAGATTGCCGAAAAACGATTCGATAACCACACGTGCTATTTTCGTGACCGCGAGAGTGTAACGTTTTCAATTGTTTTTAATTAATGTAGAGGTTCGAAACTCTCGACTCTTCCTGCGATTCAATCCGTGTCCGCGGCTGTGCGGAAAAACAACTGAAAGAACTGAAAGTAATTGAGGAGTTCTAACGTCATGCGTATACTTGCGTATGAACAAGCTCTCGATGTATTAGTTGCGGTGTTGCCAATGTGTGGAAATTTCCGAAGATTTATGTTAATCGTGTGTTTTAAAAATTTTGCGTTTGCAAGCTATTGCGTTATAGGCCAGTAGAGATAGACATGATTTTCCCAAAATATAATGGTAAATATCTGGTTACACCCCACATGCACTATGAATATGGGGAAAATACTTTTCTTACGTGTTTTTGCCTCCTGAACACGAATCCGGCGGTCTCATACCATTCCCGAGTTACAGCACTTTTTCAAAAAAAAAATTACCTCATTCTCAAGCACTGTTTTCTCGCACAGAAATCACTCAAAATGCCTCCTTATTTCTACCAGCATAAACAATGCACCCTAAATCACTTATTTTCGGCACAACTTTGCACAAAGTATCGTCGTTTTTATCGAAAAAAATCCTTTCTTACACAGTTCCAAATCAACAATTGTCATACTTTGTAACGATATATCTGTTACATTTCTTATTTATATGCTCTATGCTCGAGATTCATTCACTTCCCTATTGAAAATCTTAGCGACATCTAACCGTGGGTAATGGAACAATCATTACGGCTAGGGAAGAAGAACTGTCGCAAAGAATCTGACAGTACGATGATATTTAAGGCGATGTGCATGGGATTCTCGTCCCATTTTTCTGATCTTTCGGCAATTTGGAGATATGGTTTTCTGAAGCTCGTCGGCCGTTAATTAATGGAGTAGAATATGTCATGTTGAAATAATTTATCAAATAGAGCATTTTCTTTTCTCCGCGAATATGATTTCAAATCAGTGAATAGTGTATGATGTCAAGGAGGTACGCATTGAGAACTATGTTTGGACCAAAGATATTTTAAATATGTCACATTCAAATAATTTTCAAGAGAACGTCAGATAATTTTTCACAAAGGAAGTATCTGAAGTTATCTACGCATTTTGTTCAAGAAAACAGTGATTAGATTTATTCAGGTCAATCTGACTAAAAATAGCAGTGTCGTTCACTATATATTTTGGAAAAATTTTGTTAAAATTATGAAATGCCACATGTGGTATGTCCGATTGAATTGAAATATCGGTGTTCGGTCTTATAGGTTGGATTGCTTGTCCTGACAGGGCTCTATTGAGATTTAATGTGGGTTTCACAAATATATGATATCACTTACGCTGTATTCGGTATGATATAGTTGGAGAAAAAATATATATATATTTTTCATGAGTTTTTATATATCTTTGGTATGTTCCATATTTGGTACAATAATCACCGAGCTGTGATTTTGATGTGGTTGAAGTGATATATATATATATATATATATATATATATATATATATATATATATATATATATATTTTTATATGCAGATTTTTTATTTTTAAAACCTTTTTTGAAGAAGTATTCGACGGCTGGTCAAACATTTATTCTCATATACCTTTCTTGAATATCGCTGAAATTGAAGTCATTTTCGTAAATCAAATTCAACAAACTTGATTGTGCCAAATTCTGATTTTTAATTCTTGATAACGGATTATCTTGGCTGCTCAAGATCAGAGAAAAAATCATCTTTTCAATATATAAAGCAAAGATTAATTTTTATTAATTCATAAGAATTATTAAAAATAATTCTTCAATTTCAGTATTGGATATTACTCATTTGTATACTCAATTAATTTTAAGTAATAGTCTCTTGATGAGATTACACTCAATTGTAACAACAATGAGTTGAGGAGTGCATTGAAAATATTCCAAGTTTCAAGAAGTAGAATTTTTGTATATCAAATTCTGACACAAACAATATTGTTTTTTATGTTAAATCGCTGAGAACACACTCGATGGACCAGAAGCTGATGCTTGTGTTCACCTGATCGCTCGCCCAGCAGCTATAAGTACCCCCTGATTGCGAGCCAAACCACTTCGTAAAGTCTAGCTAAGTGCTAGACAAAGAAAATACAATCAAGGTACATCGACATCGAAAAAACCGACAGATTCAGCAAACAAAACAATATTAGTTTTCTTACATTGAAATTAAAAATAAATTTCGCATTCAAATGTTAAGGAATTGGAAAATGTAAATTTTGTAAATAGATTGTTATAAGTTGGTATTTGTTTTATTGTTGTAGGTATTCACAGAAGGAAAGTTATTTGATTTGCAATCATTATTGAATAGGGAATCCGGTTTTTTGTCCTAGTTTAAATAAAAATTCTGGCGTCCATTCAAATCCACAATTTCTAAAACTTTGCTTGAAACATAAAAAATTTGAAACTAGCAAGGCGGTCCAAAGAACTCCACACCGCTCTTCACTGAATAGTCTGGGCATTCTATTACAACAATTAACTTGAATCTTATCATAACTTTTGACAGAAGACATTTAGTAACTTTGCCTCATTTTTCATGTTGGTAATAAATGAATCACCGCCCACAACAATTGCACACATAAATGAAGGGGAAACTATTGGTCACATTTGAATTCGAAAAGTTGGCGGTGATTCACTTATCACCAACATGAAAAATAAGGCAAAGTTACTAAATGTCTTCTGTCAAAGGAACGAATATTATTTATATAGAACTGTGTAAGGAGGTTTTTTTTCGATAAAAACGTCGATATTTTGTGCAAAGATGTGCCGAAAATTAGTGATTTAGGGTTTATTGGTATACAAAAGGAGGCATTTTGAGTGATTTTTGTGCGAGAAAACGGTGCTTGAAAATGGTATTATTTTTTTTTTTTAAACTGCTGTAACTTCGTGTTCAGGAGGCAAAAACACGTGAGAAAAGTATTTTCCCTATATTCAGAGTGCATGTGTGGTGTAACTAGATATATACCAATATAATAATTATCACAAAAGTTTCAAAACTTGTAGAGTGAAGAGGACTTTCATATGATATGTAGTCTGGATTTGCAACCCTTTTTTCTGAACGGAAGATGTTGAAAATCAGGATTATATGAATTTTCACCTTATTAGCGCGGAAAAATTTGCAAAAGTTCTGCAAACTTTCGAAGTTTTGCAAACACTCAAACGGAAATGTATGTTTTATCGAAAAAAAATCGCTTGATTTCGATGAAAATTCCAAAAGTTCTGCAAACTCGAAAAAATAATTGAAATAAGGTTCTTGACAAGAGCTTCAATTTGCAATCTCTTGCGTCAAACAAAAACACATTTTTTCATTAAATTGATTTTTTTTATTGAAATAAGTATCGAAATTATTACAAAAGTTTCCAATTATGGTTGCAAGTGGAGATGTTCTGACAGACAACTCATTTTACCAATTGGTGGCAATATAATAATTTGCAAACTATTTACAATGCGGAACATTAGGAATTATTTTATTTTTTATTTTTACAACACCTGTGTTATCTGAATAATAAAGATTTTCGTATACCTAATAAATTACATTCATTGTGTTACCAAGTTAACTATCGACCAAGAAGAAGCTCGTCAACGTTAGGTGAAATCATTCAATGTTGAAAGCTAACGTTTTCGATATGAAGTCAAAACATCATATTACATTGATTTGTTGAAAATATAAACAGGATGTTCATAAAATCAGAAGTGGAATCATCTGCGACTGAAAGATAAACTTTCGTCACTATCTTCCATCGTCAAGATAACCTCTTGTGGGGTATTCATGTTGTTTTCTGTTAGACATTCACAAAAAATAACTTCATTTTAATCGTGGAATTTTTCAATTCACAGAAAAATCTTTCTATCAATATTTAATTGAGAATGTTTCCCTTTTCAAAATGATATTACAATTAGGAATTTGCATGAAAAATACTCTGAGTACGTTTGATGGAGGATCGAGAATCTCTCGACACGTTTTCATAATTTTCTTGATTCATTAAAAAATGGGGGGAATATTGAGATTTAAAAAATGCTCGTACAGTTGTACATTAGTACGATTAACCTACAACTGTGTTACGTCACAGTGTTTTGTTAACAGATTAATGAATGCATGTATGTATGAATGTATGTATGTATGTACGTATGTATTTTTATGACAGACAACTATATAACTATTGAAGTTTTTTGGAGCTGTGTGCACGTAATGAAATAGTAGGTTTGAAAGAAATTTGTATTTCGTGCAAAATTATTTTTCAATTCTTTGTCATTGTTTATCAATGACCTTTGACTGAATTCACAAGTCAATTTGAATAGATCTTTTATCCCACTTCACAGACGACTGCAATAAATAAATGAAATAATTTCAATATCATTTAATAAATCTCTCATTTCTCGATGATGATTCACTTCAGAAATACTTTAACATTTGTTCCTAGCCAACTTCCACTCTGAGAACATTTTTTCACTCTAGAGTCACTCTTCTTCACTCCGAAATGGAATAGAACGCCACCTTCTTTATAATATGTTTCTAAGGTTCCAAGTCATGTGTCACTCATGTCATTGTCAACGACAACATTCGTTTTGGATTCGACCTCTGACCATGGTTTGGTGAGCATGTGGCGCTCCCGGGTTGGAGGTCAAGTAAATGTAATTTGTAAATGTCCGCCGTTTATAACGTGCAGTGAAAAATACATGTTAATTTGTGAAGTTTAACAAACATTTTGTGTAGAAATCAGTCCCTTTCTTCTCTACGCCAGTAACCAGGCTGGATGACAACGGACTTGTCGGAAGAAGGGGCGCTCGGGCACTCGTGGTATCCACTTGAGACTTCCAGGGTGCCATACGAAGGGGGGCAAGTGAGGTATTACCGCATGAGGCCCTCGGATCTGTGGAGATGGTTATATAACCGAGCACAAAAAAATGAACTAGAAGAAGAAGAAGAACATTCGTTTTCTTTTTCACTTCAACATTGACTTCCATGAAACCATGTGGAACTCAATTTTAAAATAATGGATTACATCAATTTATAACACTTGAGTGTTTTTGAAGAAATGTTTTAACATGTTATATGTACCCAAGGTGTTTACCTATTTTATACAAACTGGAAACTGTTTTGAGGGACTTCTTATGAACCTGACGAGTAAGTAACCTAAAATCTTCATCTTTCAAAATGAAAAAATATTTTATACACAATTTCATTAGGTATTACTTACTTGCAGGTAAGCACTGATGATGACTATTATATAGTCGAAAGCGCTCTGCTACGATTTTAAAAATAAAAATAATTTTCCACGAAATACATATTTCTTTCAAACCTACAACTATATAACCAACCAAAAACAATCCTTATCAAATTCCTGGAGCTACAACTGAAATAAATTGCCTACCAAAATGTTTTTCCCTCTTTATTTTCAATATTTTTATAAATCAAGAAAATGATATTCACGTGTCGATTACATTTCAGTCCTTCATTTGGATTCAATAGAATTTTTCATGCGAAACCACAATTGGAGTAAGAAATAAGTCGAGTGGAAAGGTAAATTATAAGAAGAATTTTGTACTCTTTCGATTGTTGAATTCGAAAAATATTAGATTAATTTTAAGTCGGTGATTAATCGAAAACAGTGATTGCTTCAGAGATTAATAATTAGTTTCAATTTTTTCAATGGGTACCTACGTAACCGTATCATTCTTCGGATGCAATTTCAATCAACCAGTACAAAATATAACAGATATACGCGATGGATAATCAAGTATTTTACTGGACCACTGTAGACATATGTCGGTCTAATATATATCTTAAACCTATTTGCACAATGTTTGCAATTTATGCCAAATTACAAAAAAAAATGTTTTGTTGAACAATGACGGTGGCAAATCTCTTGTGTCACGTAAAATATCAGTCGTAATTTTAATTGCAATTTGCAGAACTTTTGCAATTATTTCAGAAGTTGTAAAAATGCAAAAAAATATATTGGTGGATAAATAGGTTCCATTCTTCGTATGGGGTTGCAAAGTTACATATCCTCTGAGACCGATATTTTCTTTATTTGCAACCACAATAAAAAACTTTTATAATTATTTCAATGCTTATGTGTATTGAAAATGGGAGCGTCAATAAAAGAATTTGATAAATAAATTATGGGTTTTTTAGAAATGGTTGCAAATGTACGTGAATATTTTAAACTTTTTTTCCGTTCCGTCCAATTTGCAAATCTCTTGCGTCACGTAAAATATTAGTCGTAATTATAACTGCAATTTGCAGATTTTTTGCAATTATTTCAGCAGTTGTAGAAATGCAAGAAAATTAAATTAGTTGATAAAAAGGTTCAGTTTTTGTATGAGATTGCATATCCGATAATCTCTCCATTTGCAACCACAATAGAAAACTTTTGGAATTATTTCAATGCTTGTGTGTAAAGAAAATGACAGTGTCGATGAGAAAGTTTAATACATGAATGATGCGTTTTTCAGAAATGGTTGCAAATATACGTGAATATGTTAAACTTTTTTTCCATTCACTTATCCAATTTCCAGAACTCTTGTAATTTTTTTAAACAAATTACAATGAACTTAAACAAATGACAAAAAACAAGGTTCCGTAACTTTTACAAGGTTGCAAACTTAATGCATGTTGTGAAACATCAGTACTATAGGTATGCCTAGTTTGCAGAACTTTTGCAATTTTCAGTGCAATAATAAAGCATGAAAACGTTTTCTGCAATCAAAACAATATTCCGTTCATTGCAGACTTCTGCAAAATTTTATAGTTTGTTTTCATTAATGGACTAACATACCATTGAAGTTTGAAAACTTTTGTAATTAATGTTAATTGATTGTCTATATCTACTGGCCTATTAGACCCAACCGTATACATGGTGGAGTAATGATATTAGTCCGGAATGATATACAATTCAATAAAATTAGTTATACTGACAAATTTTCAAAAAAAATGCAATCAGAAAACTGTGCTGTACAAATTTGTTGAAATAATGTGGAATATTTAGCATTGTAGTCTATAGACCGTCTGGTGCTGACATATAAATATTTTTTAAACAAGTCTCTGAAATGCTTGATTACTGTATAAAAAAATTTGATAAAGTTATATTTTGTGGTGATCTAAACATTGACTACTTGACGGAATCTATCAACAAAAATGATCTCCTAAACATTATGCAGTGCTACCAATTAAATACACAAAACATTGAACCGACTAGGGTATTTAAAAATATAAACGGTCATCCAAAACGGTTGGTTTTGATGAGGCGATCTCGCTTATTCGTTAACTTTTTGAAAAGTCTAACTGGGCATATTTCTTCATTGAGACTAACCACTTATTGCCAGCCATTTTTTTAAACCGCCTTGGGTAGTTTTAGAGAAAACTGGATTATATTCAATGCGCCCTATTGGTTTTCCTTGATTAACAATTTCCTCCACAAAATATTCTATGCATGCTGCAGCTCCTTCATTCCCTCTCCAGGCCAATTCGCATGAGCAGCGTTGTAGAAAAACTTTTTTTGCAATCCCTCCGAGGTGTTTTCATCACAATTTTCTTTTAACTCGTCTGTTGATAATGCGGATGAACTTTTTCTCTTAGCTGGGTCCTCTTGTAACTTCCGACGCTTAGCATTTTTGCAGCTCTTGCGTTTTCAAATTAAATATCAGAAAAAGGATAAAATTTGCGATTGTACCTTTTAAAAAAATATTCTTGCAACTGCTTAGCTGTGGAATTCCATAAAACTTTCACTACACTCTCCTTGTAGTCTTCGGAGTTCTTTTTCCGCATATTGAACCTATAGTCTTCAAGAATACGTGACAGTTTCTCCTCAGGTATATCCGCTTCATCAAAATCATACGATTTTTCTTCGCAAACGTTTGTAAACTGCCTTCATATGGTTGACTTGGATTTCTTAGTATTCGCGGGTGTTAACTGCTGAATCTCCTGACCAATACTTTCTTTACTTTCTTGACCGAAGCGAAACATTTTTTTCACGTCTTGCCGCTTGACAGATTCGGACCTCAAGTACATTTTAGGTTATGGTTTCACCTAGTTGCCACGGTAACTAATCAATTGAATCAATTCTGTTTTGCTAGTGTCATGTCGAAGAAAAAAAATTGGCATTGTTAAGAGTCAAAAAATAAATTCTAAAATTATTTAATTTTCAAACACAATCTGGTGTGAAATTTTCTTACCGAATACCACACGAGGTTAAATTATTTCTGAATTTTTTTTCTCGCTCATGAGTATGTATAAAAAGGTTTATTGTGTGTGTCGTCGTGTACGGACGTTATTTTTGTCGACTCGTGACAACTGTATGAAACTTATTTGAAAATGGTGAATACACGTGCCTCAAACGAGTGTAACACTCAATTAGTTGATGAACTAAAAAGTTTCTTTGCATCAGAACTAAAAAAATATACCAAAACATTACACGATGAGATATCGGACTGGAAAACGGACATACGGAATCTCAAAGAATCCAATATTGAGTTAGTGCGACTATTATGCAACAATCGTTCTCAAATAAGAGAACCAGCTGATTTATGTGATTTGAATCAATAATTTATATCATGTTCATCGGCAGACACAGTTGTTCCTATCTCAGGATGTGAAACACCGCAAGAAAAAGGCCGAGACAAAAAGATGTGGACTGAAGTGAATTATAACAAAAAAAAACCAACAAATATCAAACTCCATCCAACATGAAAACTACAGCACAGCAGTCAATACCAGCCAGACACTCTGAGAATAAAGCGAACTATGTCGTAGGGACCCATTCATCAGATAGCAATGACGATTTTAGCGGAGGGGAACCGATGCTTTGGCTGTATGCCGGACGCTGCAAGCCGCAAACGACGGCTGATAAGATAAAATCATATCTAGAAAAACGCTCTCCTGGACATCAATTTGAAGTGACTGACTTGAACTCACAAGGAAGATATAAATCTTTCAAAATAGGAACGGACATGGCACTCCTCGGTACTTTATATGAACCTAATCATTGGCCGGAAAAAGTAATCATAAAGAGGTTTCAGTTTCGTAAGCCCTTTCGAAACCACCAATCGGCTTCGGGAGATTTCTGATCCAGTTTCCAGCACAGAGGATGCATCAAAAAAAGGTTTAAAAATTATGCACGTTAATTCACAATGTATTTTGAATAAGACTAACCAAATTGAGGTGATTTTATTCGACGAGAAGCCAGACGTTTTTTGCATATCAGAGACTTGGTGCAACAATTTGAATATAAAAACCATCCATTTCGATGGCTATAAACTAGCATCCTTCTTTACGAGACAAAACCATATTCATGGTGGCGTATTGATACTAACAAAAACAGAACTGGTATTTAAAAATGAGTCTGTATTAGATAATATGTCTGTAGAATTAGAGTATGAAACTTGTGCCATTTCTTTCGATGCGAATAGTGAAAAATACTGCCTGATAACTTTATACAGGCCACCAAATGGTAGTGTTGAAACCTTTTTAGATAGACTTTGCATTGGTCTTGATTACTGCGAAAAAAAATTCAAGAATATTATACTCTGTG
The DNA here is from genome assembly GCA_018342105.1 of Gonioctena quinquepunctata. NCBI lineage: Eukaryota > Metazoa > Arthropoda > Insecta > Coleoptera > Chrysomelidae > Gonioctena > Gonioctena quinquepunctata. Next base: position 5,597 of record JAFIRS010001025.1, on the reverse strand, counting down.
GCGACCTAAATATTGATTATTCATGTAAATCAAATGATAAAACATTATTGGATGATCTGTTACATAGTTTCAACCTAGGTTTCAAAAACATGGAACCGACGAGAATCTTCACGTACTCAAATGGAAATACTAGCATCTCAAAAATAGACTACTTTTTAACAAATATCTCTCAAACTGTCTATGTCGAAAATGTCATCAATGTTAACCTCGCCGACCATTTATGCCTTTCCATAGAATTAACTGATCTTACAGTAGAAACAAATAAAATTAATACTCGACAAAAAATAAGTTTCATGAACACATGTACTGAGAATCTTGCTAAACTCCAAGACTGCCTTTCAAATGAGAATTTCCACTGTGTCTATGAGGGTGTTCATAATATCCAATATGCCTACGAAATGTTTTTGCAAATCCTTACATATTGGATAGAATTGACTTGCCCAATTGTACAAAAAACCGTTAATCCAAAGCACAGCTCGGCAAAAAACTGTGGGTTTCTGAAGATATCATTCTAATGGGAAACACTTTGAAAAATCGTTTTTGGATATCAAGAAATGTAGATGACTTAGAATACAAAACAAATTATGATGTCCTCAAAAAACTCTATAGGAAAAAAATACATGAAGCAAAGTATGCATTCAATCAGGGTGCTCTTGCAAACATGAGCCAACATCAGAAGCAAAAAAAAATCTGGAACATAGTCAAAAATAAAACTGGAAGAGGAATACAAAATATAAATCGGGAATTGTTACTAGACGACAATCTTGTAAATGATCAAAACAAAATTGCAAACGCTTTTGGTTCATACTTTTCTACCATAGCGAAGAGCACAATAAATGCAAACTTTGAGTCAACATCGTTCAATGACTACACCACTATGCATGTAGATCATACTTTTTATTTTACTCCAGTTCATCCTAGTGATGTACTGGAAATTATTTCTAACCTCAAGACCACAAACTCTGTCTGTCTATCAACAAAAATAATAAAGAACATTAGAGATTCAATCTGCGAACCACTAGCATTTTTGATAAATCTTTCAATTGAAACTGGTGAGCCCAGACAAACTAAAATTGGATCGGTAACACCGATTTTTAAAAAAGGTGACTCAACATCTATCGAAAATTATAGGCCCGTAACAGTCCCAACAGGGCTAGGTAAGATAATCGAAAGATCTGTCTATGAGAAAATGCTGGCGTTCCTAGATCAATTCGATATAATATCTAAATATCAACATGATTTTTGCCCAGGTAGGTCAACGGAAGGTGCATTTTACAACTTTTTCAAGTGTATCTATGACTCACTTGACAAAGAAAAATATGTCGCTGCACTTTTCTTTGACTTATCAAAAGCATTCGACATTATTGACCCAGATATCATATGCAAAAAACTTGAATCACTTGGTTCAGGGGTAACTTTCTCTCATGGCTAAGATCATACCTGACTCCAAGAAAGATGTATGTTAAAATTGACAATTGTCAGTCGCAGCAGTACAACATTGATCTTGGGGTACCGCAGGGTTCTATATTGGGTCCTCTAATTTTTCTTCTGTTCCTTAATGATATGCCTAATCACATAAGCACAGATCATGTAGTTCTGTATGCAGACGATACAACAATCGCAGCGAATGCTGTTAATCCAGAGGAACTCGAAGAAAAACTGAATACCTTGAGTTGCGAGTTCAAAAACTGGTGTTGTAGAAATTCTCTAGTAGTGAATGAAAAAAAGACTGTTCTGATGCAGTTTTATTCCAAGACAAATAAAAAAATTGATAGCTTCCAGGTTAGAGTGGGCGATGAAATCATTAAATCATCAGATAACACCAAATTCCTGGGTACTTACATCGATGGTAACATGACCTGGGAGTCAGGTATTAATCATGTAAGCAAGAAAGTTAACAGTGGGTACTATGCAATTAGACAATTGAAATCTAATTTCAATAAAGCCCAACTTTTAAATGTTTACTTTGCTATTGTATATTCCCATATTTCTTATAATATTGCTGTTTGGGGCTGCTCCACAAAAATTAACAAAATATTTGTCTCGCAGAAGAGGGTAATGAGGCTAATATATAGGATAGAATACAGATAATCTTGTAGGCAACACTTTATTGGAAATAAAGTAATGTGCGTACCCTGCATTTATATTTACAAATGTATTATACTTTTCAAAAAACAAATACATAGTTACAATCGAAATTGTGACTTCCATTCATATCCCACCAGGCACGGTGAATTGATAAGGCTTCAGAAACACTCAACTTGTCTGTATGAAAACTGTCCATCCTATAAGGGGGCAAAATTTTATAATCACTTACCTGAAGATATAAAAAACCTAAACAGGGAAAATAATTTCAAAATGAAACTCAAAGAATTCTTGATTAACGGTTGTTTCTATAGTACTGATGAGTATTTCAATCAATGATGTGTTTTTGTATATTCATTTGGAGGTGCTGTTATATTCCTATGTATTTCTATGTATTATTTTAATCAATCATATGATGTATTTGTATATTTACTTTGTGGAACTGTTTATATTTTTATGTATCTGTATGCACAGAATATTTGTAAATTACTGACGTATCCTATATCATTTTTTTGTATGATCAAAAAGGATTCAATAAATTTATTTATTATTTATTATTTATTTAAAAAATTATTCCCCGTCTTCGACTCGGGATAATTTTCAAAATATTCATTAGCTCGAAAAAATTTCCGTAAATAATTTAACCTCTAGTGGTATTACATTTGAGTATACTTTGACATTTTTGTGTCAATATGTTATAGAAATTCACGAGACCAAATTTCTTTAAAAATAAATTTGGTCGAGTGGTATTTTTGCAACAATATTGGCGGAAAAATAACAAAGTATACTCTACCCAAAATATCTATCACAAGTGATATATGACAAGATTATAATCCGAGCTAGCTGTTACAAACGGGTGTAACTTTCTCTACATTATATAACTGGTCCACTTACTTACATCATTATTAAATGTATCGATATGGGACACTTCCCGGATAAATTCAAAGTATCTGTTGTGAGACCCATTTATAAAAAAAGGGAGGCAACAGATGCAAAAAACTATAGATCCATTTCATTGTTAACAAACTTTGGAAAAATATTCGAAAAAATATTAAAAAATAGGCTCTCTAGTTATTTGAATAAGTATAAACTGTTGTCTGGTATGCAATACGGTTTTAGAGAGGGGAAATCAACTAAGGATGCCATAGTGGAATTGACAAATAGTATTTATGGTGCTTTAGATAAAAGTAAACCATGCCTTGCTGTTTTTGTAGATCTTGCGAAGGCATTTGATACCGTAAGTTACAGAATATTATTAACAACACTCGAAAATATTGGAGTGCGCGTTATTTGCCTAAATCTATTCAGAAGTTATCTTGAAAATCGCCAGCAAAGTAAAAAAATAAATGATAAATTCAGTGACTTTGAAACAGTAGGATATGGGGTGCCCTCAAGGTATTGTATTAGGACCAATGCTCTTCTCAATTTATGTGAACGACCTATCATCGATCCAGAGTAAAGGAAAAATCATCAGTTTCGCAGATGATACCGTCATATTTCATAAAGGAAAGAGCTGGGATGCATTGAAACATGATATTGAAACTGATTTCTCTCTGATCCACGATTTTTTTTATTACAAATTACTCACAATAAATATTGAAAAAACATGTTTTCTACCCTTCGCCATTTATGAAAACACGTGATAACCTTCAAATAGCATCAGTAAAAAATATCAAGTATTTGGGAATAATGATGGATACGCATTTGAGATGGGATGCATATATCAACTTTGTTTTAAAGAAATTACGTTTTGTACTCCATAAATTCCGACAGCTCCACGATATTCTTGACTTAAAACAGAAGAAAAAAAAAAATTTGAGAGCTGTCAAGGGACACCCGGATGGAACGAAGTTCCTTTCGATTAATTAGTGAAGGAATTGTAATAAAATTTAATTTTTTTTAAGTTATAATATTTTTTTTATCATTAACAAATATAATGTAATATAAACTTAATCAGTAGGCTCAATTTTAGTACATACGCATTGATATTGTAATATTAAAATATAATTTGCTTTTAAATTTATTAAAGTTATGACGCTAAACACACAATAATGGAGAGATTATAACGCGTATGACTTGGTTAGCACAATAGTAAAGAGAGGTTATAATGCGTACTTGCTAAAAATACATAAGCATTTATTATTGTCTGTATAAAATCTCTACTTACCTTACTCCATCAGCAATATCTGGAACTTATGCAGAAACACTGTCAGGATTCTTTATTGTTATTATTTTTTATTATTTATTATGTACAAAAAACCTGTATACACTCAACAAAAATAATCGTCGCGACACCACACTGTTCAATGCGAAATGGAAAGACGAAGCGAAAATAACTGGCTTGCTTTCTATGAGAGAGAGAGAGAGAAACACGCGCACGCCGCAAGGCTTACAACTACAGCAAAAAGTGTCGTTACAACTTTTGGTCTTAATTTATTCCGTCTAGCCCCCTTTCGCAACGCGCGATAAGGAACTTCGTTCCAAAATTATTTATTATAGCTTGGTAGAAAGTCATCTTACTACTGGCATAGGGAGGAGCATCTAAAACTCATCTCCGACCACTAGAGATCATTCAAAAACGGTTTCTCAAACTGATGCTATCCAAGAACTCAAGGTATCCGAGTGATCGGTTGTACGAAGAGTCAGAAGTATTAGACTTAAGACAGCTTTATTATAAAAACAGCAATATAAGACAATATAAATGCAAAAATGAACTTGTGAAACTAACCCATACTTACCACACTAGGAGACACAAGCAATATCAGTGTCCTCGAATATATAAATCTATTGGACAGAAAAGTGTTCATTATCTAGGTCCTAAGTTATATAATACCCTTCCAAATAATATTCAAGAGAGTCAATCCATTTTTGCATTCATAAAAAAGTTGAAATATCAGATAAAAAATACTCCCTCAGAGTTTGTCCACAACTGGATTGATTGAATCAGGTTGCGCTTTCAAATCGTTTGATCTCTAGTAATAAGGAAATATTTTAACTTTTTTCTGTTCGGTAAATTTACCCGTTTATATTTACACACTCTGTAATTTGCATTTTCTCTTGTACCAAATTGATTTTATAATCCCATCATGTGTTTTATATATATATATATATATATATATATATATATATATATATATATATATATATATATATAATGAAAAAAGGATCTTTATTTTGGGTATGCAGTCGTAGGGATGAAGTGAGTATACTCTTTTTTCTATTCGAGCTTTCGAGACTTTATTGACTCTTCTTCAGGAACTCTACAATGATAAATTAAAATGTTTGAGAATTTATACATTTTTTTTTTTTTTAATTTACTTACGAAAGTGAGGTTAACTTCGAGCAAAACTTGTGAATACATGGAACACATATTAATGAAGAACATACAACTAATGTACAATAAATAAATAAAAATTATTAAAAAACTTATGAATTGTACATTAAGGGAAGAGATTAATTTGACACAATGTTGACAAGATCAAGTGAAATTTATGTCTAATAAAATTAATGAT